>VWPW01006706.1:253210-359274 GCA_013389825.1 Crypturellus undulatus | reverse complement strand
TTTTTTTTTTTTTTTTTTTGTCACAGTCCCCAAATGATTGAAGTGATGGCTTTATCTTGGACACATCACATTCTTCTTGGTACTGTTGAGCTGAAGAGCAAGAGATGGAGGAAGCCTGTCCCACAACCTGTCCCTCTGCTGCAGCTTTGTGCTGCCCTTCTAAGGGAGAGGAGTATTTGTTTTGAGGGCATGTGTCTCAGTACCTCATGTTATCCAAATAATTTATTGTGTTGGAAGACCCTAAATTTTGCTAGGTCTTCCCAAACGTGACTTCATGTAGATGCCACTGTAAAAAAAATACAGTGATGCTTCTTAAGCCAACCTTTCATTGTGGTAGACCCAGTCATTAGGTTTTGAATTTCAGTATCCTGATGGTTTTGTAGCCAGTTGCTTTCTTACTTTCCCTTTTATAGTAGTGACCAGGAGGGCTGCCTTCCACCTTGAGATGGATTTGACCTGAGGAAGTATGTGAGAGCCTGTCATTGCTTATGTCTGGGTGGGAAATCTTCTCTTTGGGCACACTTTTTTTCTTTCATCACAAAATATAGGTGACTCGAACCAAATTACTTGAAAGAAGGATGAGATTTTTGTCAAGACTGCATATTCAGCAAAGCTTCTTGCATCTAGATTTTTCTTGTGTGGAAAACAAGCAAGACCTTACAGTAGTCTGGGTATACTTACATACAAATCTCTGCTTTGCCACATCTGTAGGGATGCTGTGGATGTGTGGACTGTGAAGTTCATTCAGGGTGAAGAACTTCAACAGGTCTTGGCTTTGTCCTAATGCAAAATGGGAAAAGTTCTGAAATTTCAAAATTTGGAGGAACTTGATTTTTTTTTTTTTTTCCCCCCCGACACATCTCCCCAGGTATTTTAGGCTTCTAGATACTTACTTATGAGAGTATACTATACTTGAAACAGGTTGCTGCAGCTCTAGAACAGACAGATGAGCTAAATTATGCCCAGTAGCAAGATTGTATTTATTTCCCAAGCCCCGAAGCTAATTGCAACCTGTAAGCCAGCATTAGCTGATGATGGAATGAAAAAAAAAAATTGAGACATTTATGGTGATGGCCCTTAGTTTGCTTAGCCCTCTCTGGTGTTCATTTGTCAAAGCAAATGTTGCATGGATGTCCAGAAGCCTGTTTTGCCATATTTTTTAAGCTACATTGATTTTAAAACGATGCTGTCTTCTGTGCCATATTTGTTCTCATTACTTTATCCCATCTGGCAGGTGTTTTGATGTGACTTGACCTTGTTCTGTTTTGTTTTCCATTTGCTGGAAATAGAAAATCAATTAAGAGGGGGCCAAGCGTTTCCCTGCTGTGTTTGAGGAAGGGAAGCTATCAGCAGCATTGAAGGGACATACCTGGGTTCTGTTTCCTGTAACGGTGCCTCTTTACACCTTTCATTAAAGGCAAGAGAACTCCACAGCTCCACTCTATCCAGCCTAATAACTACAGTCCTAATCCTTAATGTCCAATGAGACTTCCAGCTAGTAACACGAATCCTGTTAGACAAAGGAGGAATTTGAGTCTGAGTGTTGTGGCTATAAGTAAAGGAAGAGGCAGAGACAAGTTCTCTCACTTTTAAAGAAAGGAGGTAGATGTCCAACTCCAAGGACAGGTTCAAAACTGTGGCTCAGACAGGTGAAACCTGAAGTTAGTCACTGACAGATAGTAGCCTGATGCTCCAAGAGGGGTTAGGCATAAGCTGTATCCTATCTCTGGCTTTTCTGTTGTTTGCCTAGATTTGGATCTTGGAGTTGTCTACCCAGGTGCCTCTGTGGCTATCCCAGGTTGTAATATTCTTCTGAGTGGCTCTTTGCTTTATTTTCCTCTCTGACGAAACATCATGAGATAACTGCTGGAAAACACAGAAATATTGTTAAGAGTTGCTGCGTAACTGTAGTCAAGATGTCTAACTCTCTTGAATTTCTTCTGATATCCATTAATTTTGCTGGTGTGATTTTTAAGCTCTTGTCATTACTGCTCCACATTATGATCAGGATAAACAGGGCATCGTACCTGCACTACTAGAGATTTGTGTACGTCACTCTGCATTGTCATAAGGCTTTGATACTGGAGCAGTATGGCTGATGAAGGAGCTGGACATCTGCATGTGGGGGATATATGGCCTTAAACCTGGCCGCACCTGGTGGGAGCTGGAGTGGAGTGGCCTTGTACAAGCTCTGGGTCTCTCCTCGAAAGCTGTTCATCAGAGCTCACTCAGCACTGTAGTAGATATTTCCTTAGCACAGAGAAGTGGTTGCCACCACCAGGTACATGCAATTTATTGGTCAGTACTTAATCAGTTTCATGCTGGCTGATCATCTGTCAAGGTACTTTTCTAGGTTGCATGGAGGGTACCATGGTGTGAAGGTTGGTATATGAGGTGATCAACTTTGTGTACGGAGAGTCTCCAAGGCACACAGGAGTCATCAGTTGAGCCAAGGAACTTTTCTTTGTCTCCCATTTTAGACCTGAGTTCAGTTAATGCAGAGAGATGTTTTATACTGATATTGTCAGAAACAATGTCATTAGTGTAGAAAATCCATGAGTGTTAATACTGAGGGGCCTGGAAATGTTCAGTTTTAGAAGCTTTTGTTTACTGGATTAGCCCCCAAGGAATAGAAGGGCCTTGCTCAGATAGGTGGGGGAAAACCAGAAGGTTTTCTTCTCTATAGTTGATAGTGGTGGCTTTAACTGTATGGGAAGGGAAGAAAAACTGTGTGTGACCAGTTGGGAGGGAGCTGCTTGCCTTGAAATGTATGCAGAAACAAAGTGCTGTTGTTAGCTATTTTGGTGCTTTAGGACTAAGAAATAATCAAATTAAAAGAATTACACTGAAGTCATTCTAAGTCCAGATATTTTATGTTTAAATATGTCTGTGTTTTCAGTGGTCTCTGTGGGCTAATTTGGGCCATTTTCCTACTGAAGTCTTTTCTTAATAGAAGCTGAGAGCAGTAATGAAACTGAGCCAGTGTTTCTTTTCTGGTGCTTCTTTCCTTTTCTCTCTCTGCTACTACTACATACATGAAATTGCCTTCGATTATGGTTTAAAAAAATTTCTTACTGCTAGTATATTGAGGTCTGTAGGGACTGTCCTGGGTAGAGTGAAGATGAGGAAGGCTGGCAGGCAGCAAGTGGGTTGGTAAGATATGAGCAGGGACATGGTAAATATTTAATGGTTATGGGATTTGATACTTGAAGGAAAAGACACCTTGTGATGCTGCCTCCTGCTTGGGCTCTTTCAGCAGAGGAGCTTTGCTTTGATTTAGCATTGCTCTCGCCACCGTTTCTTTTGGCAGTCTGCTGCAAAAGGTCACGTTCAAGTCATTTTTTCCAGTCCCATTTGGTGGAAGTCGTCACCTCAGTGTGAAAAGATTCAGTAGATTGCAGGACACACGGGGAATTTAACCTATAAGCACAGGAACAAGGTGGTGTGATGGTAGTGGGAGATGTACGAGATGGCTGCTTACTGGTATTGAAACGGAAAATTACAGTTTGTCTCTTTTAAACAAAAGTGATGTTTTTTTTCGGAAAAACTCTTTCATAGTGGAATGCGCTAAAGTAGAAAGACAGGTTAGTTAAGTTGAAATGCAGTGTAAGATTGTAGCTGGAGGGCTGCCAGAAGTGGGAGAGTTACATTGCCTCCATCTGAACCTACTACAGTCACTAGGATTCAAAGTTTCTCCTGCTCTAAAGAGGCTACTTGAATGAAGACACCAAGTCCTTCTCTCATAATTCACTTGGAAAAAAGGCTCTGTCTATGCATGAGTGCACAACACTTTTGAAGATGGAACTAAAAACATTATCAAAATTTAACATCCCCTTATAAATAAATTTTAGCACATTCCAGCTCATGGAATAATTTCTGTCAAATTTGATATCTGAGAATTTTCATACATATTGATTTGATAGGTATTATTGTGTTAATGATACTTATTATTACTCACATGAATTTATTAGATTTATCCCTATACTGTTATAACCTATCCCAGTATTAAGATATGTTACTAAAAGAGCCCACAGAATCAATACCAATTTGTGTTCTCATTTACAAATGGTGTTAATATATCCAAAATACTGTTACACTTAATACCGCTTAGCTGTGATTTATTTGGAAGCATAAACACTTTAAAATTTTAAAATTTGTTTAAAATTTGTCTCTTCTTTTTAGCCTTTAAAGTTTTTTTTGTTTTCTCTCCCTCCCTCCCTGCTCCTGTATGTCTTTGTTTTAGCAATATAACTTACATCAAGCATCATAAAAGCCACGACTGTACTCTGGTCATAGGGACTAGTCAACAGTTTATGCATTTGCAAGATTAGGGCTCTGAGACCTGCTCTTTGATATGTGTCTTGCCTTTATCCCTAACTGCGTTCAAAGCAGGAGAGGGAACAAAAGTAAAAAATTAACTTACAGCTAAGTTGCTTGCTGAATTTGCTTTGGTTTGTCTTTGAGAAGCAGCTGTGTGTGTGTTTATCTTCCAGGAACAGTGGTATTTGCTTGAGAAGCACTCGCATGGTGTGTCTGCACAAGCGCTGTACAGAAGGAAGGGGAAGGGCGTTGCTGGCCTGCTTGCTCCTGAAGCAGTAGCAACAGGTGCTGATTGCTGACAACTACCGTGTGAGGGGTACAGGGCCATAGTAAGATATGGCAAAGAAAACTCTTTGGTCACCAATTCCTGCCTGCTACAATGAACTAGTTACAAAGAGAGATTAATCTTAAGGCAGTTCTAATACTGACATTACTATTATGATTGCAGTAACTGTGATACTTGGATGTGTCATCCTTCCTTGACTTGGATGAACTTGAAATGTTCTGTGACCCTCAGGAAGAGAATTATGGAGATCAGTTGACCTCAGCTCAGCCTTTAAATCCAATCTAAAGAAGCTCACCATATGTTTTTTCCCAGAGAAATCTCTGGGAGCTGCAAGTGCCCAGAAATACTGTGCAGCAGTCAGAAAGATGAAGACATTCCAGGCTCAGGCTTCTCCTGTCAGCTCCTCTTCGTTGTTCTCCAGAAAAAGTTGCAGGATCCACGCAGCACAGAATATTGTTCATCTAACTACCTTTTGATCTGTACTTAGTGTTGCTACTGTAGCTGCTGCTTTTGCCCCGCTATTGTTGCTAAGGTATTAAAAGCTCAAGGCTGTTAAATAAACACAGCAGCATTCACAAGAAAGGCCAGTCAGATGATAAGGGAAAGTGAGTGGGGAAAAACAAAAAGCTTTGCATAAAAACATGATACAGAAGCAGGTGTCAGTCAGAAAGATTGTGATATGCTCTGTGAACACCGCTTAAGTCGTGTGACTGGGCAGCAAGGCCAGAATGGCATGGTTTTGGTCATTTTGACCGTGCCTGGCTGATAGTTTGCAGGAGAGTGGGTGGACACAAAGTAGCTCAGCCAGCCTTTGTAATAAAGGGCAAGGGAGAGGTGGGCTTTTTTGTTTTGTTTGTTTTTAAGATGCTTGACAGAGGGTTAGTGAGAAATATTGTGATTTGGTAGAATCAGGAAGGGACTGTGGCTCCTGATCTACAATCAGTGTCCAATCCTGGATTTTTTTCTTTTTTTTTTTTCTTTTTTTTTTTTTTTTTTTTCCTCCTTGGACAATCTGTTAACCTCTCTGGGTCTGGTTCAGCATCTGTAAAATGAGAATAATTAAGCTTAACTACCTGGAAGAGTTGTTGATTAGTTGATGCTTGTAAAATGCTATACAGTGCTATAAAATATATTTTAAGTGCTAAGAAGCACCCAGAAGCATCTGGTGTGCAGGTACTGTAGGGCTGCTCTGAAGCTTTATGAGCAAATGTTTGAGGGGGAGAAAAAATAAACAGAACGACTGATTTGTATATTGTACCAGCTTTGGCAGGCCAAGGGGTGGCATCTTTTTAAAATCATCCAGCTTTCCTGCTCTCTGTACTGCAAAAATACATGGTAGGTTTTCCAAGAGCATCTGGAATAGTCCCGCACTGCAACTGCTGTGCATTGGCAGCGCTGCCAGCCTGAGGCATCCTTGCTTCTTCTCAGCTGCTTATCCTCACTTCCCATCCCTTGGCTCCTGCTGATTGCACTGGAGGAATATGTATGAAAGTATAAAAGACACCATACCATAAGATACATGCTAACAGTGTGAATGCATGGTTTGCTGTGAGCAATGTGTGTGTGCATGCACTCACTGATTTGTTTTAGTAGGAGACTTGGTATTTAAAAAGAAAAAAAAGGAGGAAACTGCTTGGTTTTCTAATTGACTGCTTCTGAACAAATAATTACAAGCTGTTAGGGGAGGAAAAACTGAGTTGCTAGATGTGAAGAGTCACCTTCTCATCCATTTTACAGGAGAGGGTAAGAAAAATGGAGCTAGAGCTTAGGAATGAGTTTGCTCTGAAGGCAGCTCTGTGAGCTGCTCTCCAAAGCAGAGGTCTCATTTGCGTCTCTCCTCTGCACCTGGCCAGGTGCTGTGCTTGCTTTTGCTGATCAGTCAGATCTCACAGTGAACTGATTCAGCTTGCTGAACAGTGAGAGAATTAATCTGGACAGAATTTATTTATTTATTGTTATTGATGCTGGGTTTTGATTAAGCTAATTTGTAGACTGCTAAAAGGAAGGAGGTGCTGACAAGCAGAAAAGAGCGAGGAGCTCGGCAAGAGGAAATGGGAGAAATAGGGATTGGAGGAGAGAGGAAGCTGGAAACAAGGAAGGAAAAGGACCTGACTTTCCTGATGACAGCTTCTGTGGTCATTTGGCTCACCTGTATGGTAGTGTCCTCACCTGCTTGCTGCTATAGGGTCCTCAGCTTGACCTCCCCTATGCTGTCCTGCCCTCTCCCTTATGCAAAGCCCAGCTGCTGAAGAGTGGTGATGAGACCTGCTGGGCTTTAATGGTTCGTGAACAGTCAGCAGTTGCCTGGGTCTTACAGAAATGGGGAGGGATGCAGGTCATGTTAGTACCCAAAGAGAGGAACCAGGTGGCATGAACCTAGACAGATCTGGAAGGGAGATGTCTCATGAGGCCTGTGAACACTTGCTCTGTGCCACATCATTGGAGGTGGCATTGGAGGTGTAATGAAATACTGTGTGGAGATATGTGGGCAACTGCCTTCGTTTTACACCTATTTTTGGACAGGGGCTCATCTCAGTGAGTATGGATACTTGTGCAGAAACTTGTACAAGCACACTATGTTTCTTCCCCAAAAGCTGTGCATTTGAAGGAGTGCTATGATCAGCAATCCCATGATTTAAGTTGCAGAAAGAATTTCTCAAGAACAAAATATTCTCCAACTTCACCTCCTAGAGTGGTCACAGCAGTGCTCCTTCTGGGTCTACAGATTACATGGGCAGCTTTGTGCATGCGTTGCTTCGTTACTCCTGCTTCCTGAGTCCCTCCTACATCCTTCAACCGTTCCTTTCGCCTATCAATTTTTTTTTTTTAATAAGAATTGGGATATTGCAGTCTAACCAATTTTTAGCAAATTTGACATTGTTCTTGAGCATCTTGCCAAGCTGTTTTTTTTTAATGAATGGTAGTGAAAGAGCACTTTTTTAGGAATCTTCAATAAGGATTTTTAGCGTGTTTGACTCTCTTGACTCAGGCAGAAGTGTTGTGTTTCTGATCATTTTGTTGTCAAACTGACACAGTGAAGAACTAAATGTATCTTTTCTCTCACATCTAGGTGTTTGCATCTACCTATATGTATGTATATAATACAAACTCAGTGTTCACTGGGACAGGTCTTGTTTTGGTGAAGACCAAACCATTGGTACTGCCACGCATCTCTCTAATAAAGCTTATAAATAAATACTATTCAAGTCAATATCTGACTGGTAGGAAAAGATGTTCTGTGTCCCTCATGAGCAAGTTGAATTACATGTAGTACAGGCCTTGCTGATTTGAAAAAAAGAAAAAAAAAAAAAAAAAGAGGGGGAATGTTATAGGGTATTGCACATGAGTTCATGGTTTGATACTGAAATTGATGTACAGGAAATCAGGGAAGGAGCTTCCACAGCAAATTCTGCCAAGTTTTGAATCCCAGTTCTTAGGATTGGTGAGAGAGAGAGAGAGAGAATGCAGCGATAGTCTCTGTATCATGTTGTCTCCCTGCCCAAATATGCTTCTGTGGTGTAGGAATAAGTGTTCCTTGTGATGGTTCCTACTTATCCCAGTTCTTTTCTGGTTTCAAGTAGGTGGAGATTTCCCTGTGGTTTGCCGTGAGCTAATTTGTATCTGTGGATATAGAATAAGCACACGATGATGCCCTGAAAGAGATGGGAGATGTATCTTCTATGAAAGACCCGGAAAGTGAGCAGAGAGAAATAAGAGCAGCGAAGGAAAAAGAAGCATAAGTAAACTCTTAATATTATTTCCCTATCTGAACCTCAAAATACAAGATATTCCAAATTTTCTTTTCAATACATCCAACACTTCCTCCTTTTCCCACTCCATGCAGCTGCACTCCAAAAACCATAGAGGAAGCAGACTTGCAAGATTTTTTTTTTAAAGGAAGTCAGAGTATGGAAGGAATCTCCCATCCCAAATGAAGAGGCTCTATTATAAGGGATTAATTGCAGCCAAACAATGCGAACCCTTGAGGAGTTTGTTACCCTTTTGAGCCGTGTGTTTCAGTAAGAGGGTACACTATAGTCACTGTATTTCGGAGCAAGTGTGTGTCACGTGATGCCGGGGTTTCCATAGCAGTTAATCACCTCTTTTAAGGAATAGCAGAGAACACAAATCCATGTAAATTACCCAGAACACTGGTTAAAGCTGCCCTGTAGGCACCTTTGTATTTGATTTTCACCCACAAGATTGGATGGAGATTTTTTTCCTCTACTTGTGAAGAAAGACTGAATGAACTTGGTAGGTACTGTTTGACTAGCTTTACCCTTTTCTGCTCTTGGGGGTGTGCCAGAGACTAGCCGGGCTCTACATGGAGACAAAGACAACTTTTATGAATGACAATTGCAGAATGTACTGGGATTCGATGGGCTTCCTTATTTCTACGTGTACAGGAAGTGGTGCATGCCTGGGAAATGTAATGAGTATCATCTTTGAGAGAGCTGAACGTAGGCCTCTTATCTGAGGACTTATGCCAGTCAATGTGTGTTTATTTATATGTGTTTATGTGTATAACATATGATCATGGAATGGTAGCTCTATTAGGTAATATATTGACATTCTTTAGAATACCAGATCACCGACTCAATCATGATGATAAAACAATCTAAATTTTGATTATTGGCAGTGGCTGTGAATGGCTGTGAATACTTAACTATTGCTAATGCTCAAAGATATAGGAATATACAGTTTACTATGGATTATACCATTGACTTGATCTATTTTTGATGTGATCTCTTTTCAATTTTGATCTTAGCTGCAGCTTCTCCTTGCTCTCTCCAGAGTGAAAGTGCTCTTTGTCAAGGGTGAAACATGGAGGCCCCTTAAGCACGGTAGTTCAGGGGCTTGTGTCTGAAACAGCCCACATCTGCTTTCTCGTACCTGTTGGGAGGAATCTCTAGCCTAAGTCCTATTCCTTCGCTTCCTGGTGGTCTTCTGGAGGAATTTGGCTGTATTCAAGCTGGTGTGCTTGAAGGCCTTTGAGGAACAACAGTGACGTGGGTCTCTTTCCCGAGGCATGGACCTGCTTAGCATGTCTCACAACAGCAGCATTTAAAAAGAAATAGAAAATTAATTAAAAGAAATAGAAACTTGCATTAACATTTGGTTTGGTTTCTGTGGTTGAGAGTGTTCTGTGTGACAACAGTGGTTTGGAAGTGATGCCGTCGTGGCAGTTTCTGCTGCCATGTTCAGAGGTTTGAGTTGCTCTTCGAAGGTCTTGCTCTTGACACTAGGCTTGTCCCAGAAGTAGAACAGAAAATCCCACTGTCCGCAGCATCCTCCCTGGTGGATGAGCAGTTTTGACTGACTTCACATACCTACTTTTTATCTTGTTTTTATCTGCCAAAGCTGCTGCTGTTGTGGGAGGATTTCTGTAGTGGGAGAATGGTGATCTAGTGATACAAACATAGAACAAGGATCTTCTAGCTTTAATCCACTTACTGATATACAGTCCCTGCTTCTTACCTGGTTTGCTTGTGTTTCCCACTTCAAATGCAAGTGTCAGTCCTACATAGGAGAGTTTGAATGTTTAATGAAAAACATGGAATTAATTTTGACCAATGCTCATAGGTTTTTTTAAAAATACAGTCTAGCAAAACAGAGAAGTGCGATGGAGGACAAAAAGAGGCCATAAAGGCCATGGAAGAGATGCAGAAAATGGCAGAGTTTCAATCTCTCACTGCAACTCAAGGAAACATGAGAGCACAATGTTCACGTGGGTCATTGTTGCATTATGTATAGTATTGGTGTTCAGCTCTCTATTTTGGCAATACTGTCTGTCTTGTCAGTAGAGTAGACTCTGTAAATAAGCTGTTTACCTACCTGTGTATAATTATCCACTAACTAATATGAGTTTTAATATTGGGTTCAGCTAGACAGGTATTCCTGGACTCCTGAAATTCTTGAGATAGAATGCACTGATTCCTTTGATCATATAAACAGAAGTGTTCCACATACAAAAAAAAAAAAAATGGGAGAAGCAATTCTACTGACAAGCCTGTTGTCTTTCTGCACTTTTCTTAGAATTACCATCAACTACCATAAGGTTGGCCTCCTATATAACTTTAAATATACTGCAGTGTTTACAAGATGTAAAATTTAGAGTTACCAGAGTCTCTTATGAACCTAATATTTTTGGAGCTTTTAAGTCATAAAGTTGCCTTGGAAACAATAATAATGAACCAGGCCAGAAGGTTTTTGTCTAGCTTTCAGATCCAAACTTGTTCACAGTACACTTTTTTGACTACTTTGCAGCTTACGTCCTTTGCAGCACATCCCCATTCTCTTCAGTAAAATTCTGTTCCGTGTCTCAATTCTGTGTCTTTGGGGCATGGGTATCTTTATTGCTTAAAGAGTGGAACACAATTTCTCTCTGTTAAAGACAGAATAGCCCTCTGCAAATGTAGTGTGTGGGTGTGATTTGTTACCCTAGTATTCATAAAAAGCCCAGAGAATCAAAAAAAAAAAAGACTGAGATTCAGATTTCAAGGTACAGAAATCTGCTCTGTTGCTTCGGAGAAGTGAAAACTGTTGACACACTAATATTAACTACAGCTAATTAACCTGAAATTTCAACCTTAAATATTTTAAAGAGATTGTTTTCTATAGAAAATAGAGATCAATGAAGTTTGTGTTAGAAAAAGGACTGTAGAATTTGACCTTACAGAAATGTGAAAAAAAACTAACAATGTCATCATGTGTAATTTCTTACGGAAGTAGCAAAATCCAGAAATGATATAATTCTTAAATGTTTTGTTGAAACGTGGAGCGACATGGCATACTCATGAAGATTTACCAGCTTGGGTACTAAACCTGTTTTTTCATCCTGGACTGTTATTCTTGGACTGTAATAATAAATTTAACACAAGATCCATTAACATCCAAAGTAAAATATTACTTGTGCCTGTGTACAAATTGAATGGCATTTTGCCAGCGGATTCAAGATGCAGCTTAGTTCCAAAATGCATTCAGAGAGATTTGTGCCCTCCAGTATGTCAAAGATTAATTTAGTCCCCAAAGACTTACTAGCTGTTCTGTCAGACTTTCTGCTCACTGTCTTTGCCAGAAGTTTTTGCAATACCATCTCTTCTCTGTTACGTCCTAGCTCTGTTTCGCCTTGCAATATGTTCTTAGAAAAGAGGTTACGTGCATTTTGGGCTAGAGAGGCTGAAGGATGTGGAGGAGTATATGCTAGCTAACTTGTGCAAACTCTCTATTTTTATTTTTACGGCACAAAATCACAAATTCTTGCACATTTTCTGGACTGAATCAGAATTTGAGGCACCTCAAAAAGACATCATAATAAAGATTACAAAAGCCAGACAGTAGAAGCAGGACCCAGCAGAGATATCTGTTTGACTGTGGATTAATCTTTCATAGAAAAGAGAGGTATCATCTAAATGAAACTGCAGAAAGCCCTTCAGTACATATTTGGAGGAAATAATTTTGTGCTGATGGGAGGAAGAGGGAGACGAAGGTGATCTAAGCCATTCCTTGTATCTCTGATTTCTGTGATTTTTGGGCACTTTCTCAAAGCTGTAAGTCCAGAGGCTTTTCATTTGGCTCTGAAACTAGTTCTGTCGGGATGTGACTCCTCTCCAAATTGCTTTGGTCAGCAGGAGAGTTGAGTTTATCCCGACTCCCTCCCGCTCACGAGTGCCTGTCAGGTCGCCCAGCGCCCGTGCAGGTGATGGCGGGGAGGAGAGCGGCACCCTGCATGGGCGGCCACTGGGCTGAGCGGTGTCCTGTGGCGGGGAGCTGCACTGTGCTTTTGGAGCCCTTTGGCCGGCGAGACCGTACACGAGAAGGGGCTGCGCCGCCTTTGATGTGCTCCTCGACCGCATTGTGTGGCGGGGTCTTCTGCTCCCCTCCTTTGTGGCACCTCAACCACGATTAAATCCTCAATGAGCAGCTCCCTGCCAGGCAACAGCAGGACGGGGCCAGGAATCCGACATGTTCATTGAAAAAACGCGCGGCTCAAAGCGCTGTTATTCCTTTGTGCGGGCGCCTCCAGCCCCTGGAAAAGGCGCCCGCCAAACCCTGCCCTGCGCCGCAGCCACTGCCTCCGAGCCAGGGGGAGGTTGACTCCGAGAAGTGCGCCCAGAGGTGTGAAAGGCCCTGCTTGAACGCAGTATATGATCACATAAAAAAGTGGGTTTTGGGGAGCATGAGTTCACAGTCCCTGGAAGCTTCTAGCAGTTGGCAACATAGCCGAGGCCTGCTGCATGTGGAGGCACTTCCCTTTGGAGAAAGGCAAAGCAGCATTATTTTTAGACTGGTTTGAAAGGTGTAAAAAAGGAATTTTTTTTTTAATTTTTTGAAAAAGAATGTGATCCAATGGTGCTCTGCTAGTGGGAAAACAATAAGCTGAGTGGGAGGTATGTGTCCCTCTGCCTGCTGCCTTGAGGCCAACTTTGGCATCCAGAATAAATGCGTGAAATTCCATTGAATTAACGGAGTAGCACTGGCAGGAGGTGGCTCTCTCTCGGCTCTAATTATTATTTATTGTGGAAGCGCTAGTCATGGCTGGGAAGCTGTGAATGAGAGGAGTTTTTCTCCTAAAGCAGGGAATGCGACTGCTTGGCTATGAATGAAGAATGGCATGTCTAGAAATGACTGCATAAACTCTGAGCACATAATGATTTTCTGAGTTTTACAAGTGAAACCGCTAAATTAGTTGGTAATTTAAAATTACTTTTAAACTTTGGTCCTTTGAGAACTGACTACAGCTCTTTCATGGGCTGTCTAAGCAAAAAAAAAATGCAGAGCTTACACCTTCTTTTTTTTTTTTTTTTTTTCCTTTTTCTTTCCTTTTTTCCCCTGCTGTAATGCCTGGAAGCATCATATTTTATTTGACTTTCAACCTCCTGGTGCTGGTGGATAGAGGCTCACAAAGTTTTCCTGACAAAAAAGGATTTTTTTTGTTATTGCTGATAAGTAGCTGTTGTTGCCCATGTAGATGTCTTTATGCTCGAAAAGAGGAGGTAAACTTAAGTTCCCAAGCAGTTTGGCCAAAAGAGGAGAAAGGTGGAGAAAAAAAGGGGGAAATGTCTGTTTGCTTTATCTTTTTTTTTTAAATTATTTTTTTAATCTCAGTGTTGGCCATGATCTGGCCTTCTCTTGGCTGTTTTCTCTTCTTAGTGCTAAAGGTCTTTTTCACATAAGGAGGCTCTTCTGTGTGAAACAGGATTGTCACAAGCAGAGCCTGCAACACTTTAGGTTGTTCCTACTACTGTCAAAATGCTAAAAGTGAACGACTTTCAGTGATGAATTGCCTATGCATTTTTTATTCTTTGTGATCTTGGTTTAGGTGTTCGTTTAAGAAATGTAATATATGTATATGAGGATCCAAATAAATAAATTTGGCCAGTGGAGAAGTCACAAATTCCACTTTCTGCACCATTCTACATTCTGGGTCTGGGAGGTTAAGTAGCCCAAACCTTTTTGAGAGAATAGCTTTTAGATTCTTAAATGAGTGATTTACAGCACTTTTGCAATTTTTCCTCCTACATTTGGGTGTTATGAAGTATAAACTGTCAGTTTTCATGAGGTTATGATTAAATTTGATAACAAACCAACATATAAAGAATGATTTGTAGATCATAATACAGATTGGATGTGGTTTGCCTGACAGTGACAGCCTGTGGAGGGAGATGCCCTTTCAGAGGACAGTTTGTCCTGCCTGAAATGAATGACTTGTCCTCTGAATGTGCCTTTCTCCCTCCCTCCTTCATGAAAGGGTAGAAATGACCTAATGTCTGTACTTCTTTTTTTTTTTTTTTTTTTTTTTTAAGGCTTAAGTGCCAGTAATCACACTTCTAAATTACTTCTGATATAAATAGATCTCTCTTTGTCTTTTTGAGGGAAATAAAGTCTTTAACAAACATGACCTGATCAGAACTGCTCGTCTCCTTCCCAATGCATTTCCGAGGGAAACTCACTTCACATGAGAGCACTGTCATTAAAGGCAGGTATACACCCATGGACATTTAAATGGTGTCTAGAATAAGATATCTGAAATCGTGTCTTGGCCACTAGAAGATAGTCTTTCCTATGCTTTTATAATTGGTGAAAAAAGTCTTGGTTGCTTTAATAAGTGTATGAAAGCGTAGAATAATACTGGCAAAACCATAGGAAATGAGAAAAATCAGTTTTTATAAAACCTTTCAATTGATTTTAATATTTATTTTTTAGTAGCACCATTTAAAAGCCATTTGGTAAATAATCTTGCTGAGGAAGTTATTTGGAAAAGAGACATCTCTGTGAGGGATGATTAATAACAGTAATTTATGAAGTAGGTAAATATGCTAAATGATATTCTAAATACCCAATGATTCCTTCTTCCCTTCCCTGTATGTTTTGCTATATTTCATGCTTCCATGCTGTAGGATAATAGTTGACTTTCATACAGCTAGTATAAGCTTAACTCTCTAAACAGGTGCAAAAATAATCCCAGGCACTGACTCTTGTTTAGAGACAGCGTTGGAAATATCCTCATCTGGGGAAAACAAGGGCAACTCTGAAGCAAAACTGATGAGTTAATACTTGTGGAAAGTTATCAAATCTGTTTTACATGTATGTAAATTAATGTGTCCTTTTAGCTTAATTTCTTTCAACTTGGGATAACTTTAGGTGACTGTTATGGAGAAGCAGCAATGAGTCTGGTACCTAGGTCATTTAATTCTTGTATTTTTATTGAAGAGTTCATATCAGTAGAGCTCTTCAGAGTTTTTATGAAGACCTTAATATTGAATGAGTGTGAAGAGAGAGGGACAGTGTTTACTTGCTGTATGAAAAGTTGCACCGATTTGGCTGTTATATTTCTAAAAAAAAAATCAAACACATGAAGATGTCCTGTAATACAGCGTGTGTTTGACGGCACATCAGACTTTCTCAGTGTTCCTTGGATAAGAAACAAATGCATCTCCAACAAGTTCTGTTGAACACTTGACAAGATATAAATGAAGTGGATCTTCCTCTTTCTTGATTTGTTTTTGCAGTAATGCAGGGCCCTTGATTCAATCAGCTGCAATGGCTAATTCCATGCTCTTTGTCTCTCATAGACTACATATTTCTACTTGTCTTCATCATCAGTAGAGTATTAAATAATCATCACTGCTTGATATCATCAGATAGGTGTCAACAGGTTATTTGGCAGATGCTCTGACCATTTGAGAGGCAGTCTTGTTCTCAGGAAATCTTTCACATGCTCAAACTCCATTTCATTCAAGGAGCATGAATCACTTTTAAGGATGAGGCTTCTAATGTGTTTTGTGGGCTTTGTCTGGAACCTCAGAAACATGTCTTTTGCCAAGAACTTCATAGCCCCGTAGGTATGTCCCTATCTGCAGGAGCAAGATGTAAGTTTCAGAAGTTTCTAGGTTTAGAGTTGTGGTACCATGAGTTCTAGTTTTAGACTATGAGATGCAAACTACACTCACATTTTCCATGGATAGATAAAATGTATGTGTGTGTGTATGTTTTTATGTGTGTCTATGTGTCTATATATTTAATGACAAAGGAAATAGTTTTCTGTGGCATGAATTACAGGAGTAACTGTACCATCCTCTAGCCTGATAATGCAAAAAGTAATGTCTTTCAAATAAGCAGCAAAGTCGCATAAAGCAATGGTTGCTGTACAAAATGGCTGGTAAAATGGACTCAGCTTCTAGAAACACAAAGGCACATATCTTTGCCTCAGCGCCTTTGCAATAATTAGGCTGAGCTATTGCCTACTAAATCTTGGTTAAATCTTAATTGACATACTCAATTATAATACTATAAATTTGAGTAAGGAAGGACCTCCCTTGTCTTTAACTGCAATAACATAGCTAATTCTGATCAGAGTTTGTTATCTCACCAAATACATTTAGCAAAAGATTTTTCTAATTGTTTAATTTCCTTGCAAGAAAAAAAGGCTATGCATAATCTCTGAAGAATATAAAGCACACAGTTGGTGTGTTAATCAAATTAATTTTGTCAGTCAATGGAAAGTAGTAGATGTTTCATAATCTCTGATGCTGCAGAAGCTGGAAATGTTGACAGACAAGGAAAAAGCATCGAGACTATGATTTTGTACAAAACTTGAGATGTTTTTGAGGGCTGGGAATAATTCTCTTTCTATATCTAGAGAGATTTTGAATTCTGTGGGCTCTTTACATCCAGATTCAAGTTTTCCAGCTTGAATTTTCCAGGATTCCATTTGTTTAGTTCTATTTGCAACTACTGCCACACACATGCATTGTATTTAGGGAAAAAAAATTTGCAGCAGCATTTAAAATATTGCACAGTAGTCCTGTAAAATAGAATTATTATTACACCAGCTAGGATGTTTAAAGCTCCAGTTCCTATCTGAACAAAATTATTTGTCATTTAGCTTCCTTGGAGCCTTCCTGGTTCTAGCAGCTTTGGAGCATTTCCTTGTCTCAGCTGCTCCCGTAATGCAGGGTCCTGTTGTGTGTTTGAAGGAAGAGGCCTAACAGATCTAGCCAGTATCTACCTTTAGTGTAAGGTTACCAGTTAGAAAAGTGTGTTCTTTGTAAAGCAGTAACTCGAACCCCTTTTTGGCTCTGGTCCACCGAATACGGATCATATGATTTAGAGCTTATTGAAAAGAAAACCATGCATTAGAAGAACTCTTTCTTGGAGGGAATAGAAGTATACTGAAATAAAACCACCAGGATGTACTAAATAAATGGACAAACATGCATCTGTGTGCTGCAAGTTTTATATGCTGCAAAGATCACAAAAGTAAATAATTTGAACTATTGCTTGGGCATCAGCATTTCCCACAGGAGGTTTTCTAAGATGAAATTATCTTTTTTTTCCAGCTTCACTCCACTTGCACATGTTCTAAAAGACCTTCTTCATCTGGTGCATCCAGGGGGCAAGCAGGTGTGCCTTTGAGCAAGGCCCCCTGCTCTTCATGCCTGTGATTCTGGGCACTTGTGAATCGTCAGGTATGTCAGAGCCAGGCGGTCGTCTGCAGCCAGGCTTCAGTACAGGTGTGCGAGGCTGAATTCCTGCAAAGAAAAGAGCATCTCTGGAGCTGCTCGACCCAGCTGACAGCACTCGGTACCTCCAGTGGGAAGGAGGAGTCTGTGGCAGTGCTGGGAGCAGGCACGTACCGGTGTGAATCGAGGGAAGCAAGAGCATCCTGTGGAGCCGTTACGAGCAGCATCCCTCACTGACAGCAATGAAATAACCGCCTAGCCAGAGCCTCCGTGTCTCGTGTTAGACAGAGACGTGCAGTGGGTTATTGGATTCTGAGGCTGATTTATACTTACAATTTAAAGTAACTGCTACAGCTGCCCCTTTCCTAATCTCAAAGGACTAGGTAAGAGAACAGAGATTCTTTTTACTGAAGTTGGCATCACCCTTTTTTTATTGCTTTCTACGTGATTTTGCACAACGACTGGAGTGGTGGTTTCCAGCTGACTTTCACGTGAGCTGGCCCGGAGGAGGAAGTAATTCTGTCTTTGGCATTTATAGCTGATTTCTTGGCATGGGAAAATGAGAGCGCATGCAGACATCAACACAGGAAGTATTCCTGGGGATGAGTTTGAACAGCAGTAGCGTCTGATGAAGTGGAAAAATGAGCTTTTTTGTTTTAAAGGTTTCATATTTTCTAGTGCAAGACAGGAAATGTTCTCTTCCAGTGTGAAAGGAAATTGGGAGGGAGACTGATTAAGCGGTATACATGCTGATAGAGGAAGAAAAGGCAAATATATTTTTTCTAAGAAATGTTATATATTTTAAAGTGTCTCTTTTTGGAATTTTTAATGGCAGAAGTGATTTGCTATGTTTCTCACACTATTTTAAAATGCAATAGATGACCACATCAAAAATGGCTGTGATCTGAAAGGATGATTCCTTCTTCCCTGATTGTTTCTTTTTGTTAATTTCCTAGCTTTACAAAGGGGAAGATATCCCATCTCAGAATTGGTTGTGAGCATCTTCGGGCAAGGCTGTATGTGCAGGAATTGTTGGGCAATTGTAGCTACTATCAATAATAAATATAGTATTACTGGAAACTGTTATGAACTGAGTGTCATTATGCAGCATTAAAGTTGCTGCGCACTGAGCTTGCCTAGTTTGAGCTAACACAGGTCTTCCACTGCTATAGATTTTGAGGCATTGGGATAATCAGCCTATACCAGTAGGGAATGGTGATTTATTCTAGTTAATATATTTTCTGAATAGTTGCCCTTTTTCATTAAAAAAAAAAAAATGTTTGCCCAGATACACAGCAGCATTTTCTCCCTGGGTTAGTAGCTAATTATAAAATGCCCTGCAGCTCTATTTCAAAGATGAATTTAAAGGGCTTTTATATGTCTTTTTTTTGTACAAGGTAAGAATTTAAACCTCTCTCTTCTTCAGAAGTGCATGAATAGACTGAAGAAAAAAAAAGGCATTACAGATAGCTTTGTGTCTGTGGCAGCCAAAAAAACCCCACAGTTCTCATTACCCAGCTAAGCAGCCTGTGAGAGGGTTGGAGTGTTTTTGGTTTTGTTGTGTTTCTCAGATTTTACCTATGTGTTCTTAATGCTACGGGGCTCGGCAGCAGTCTTTACCTTGCCTTAAGTGGGTTTTGGAGAAGCAGCTCAGGAAGAAGAGATTCCCCATGCAGAGAGGGGAGAGGCTTGTGGAATAACCCAGGCCAAGTTCTGCAAGGGCAGGACTTTGGTCTGCCCTGGCACTGCAGGGCTCGGGGCTACCCAGACAGTGAGGAAAAATTCACCTCCTGATAGCAAAGCTTGTACCATTCTCAGTGAGGGCAGCTTTGCAGGAGCTACTCCATGCACACTTTCCATATAGAGGCCATGGGGAGCATCATTTGCAGCCTCTGGTTGTGCTTCAACTTCTGTTCCTTTTTGACTCTCTTGTTGAGAACTCCTTCGCTAGCTTTGATTTCTCCATGTTCTTTTCCCATCTCGGTACCTGCCTTTCTACCCCTCCCTAGTTTTTCAGTTCTTTTCCATGATGCTACTTTATCATCTCCCACCCTCCCAATCACTTTCCTGTTTCTCTCAGTTCATGAATTTATTTTCTGTTTCTTTTACCAAAACCAAGCTGTTTTAACAAGAATAATCTAAACAAATCAGCAAATAATATGAGCCTTTTTTATTTTCATCTTTCATGATGCAAAAGCAAGTTTTTCATAACTGCAGTGCATTTAAAATGCATACAGAGGTATTCTAACCCTACGCAGTCTGCATTTGAAGCATGTAGTTTATATCAGAAGCATGTAGCTTATATCACAGCAGGTGAGAAAAACAATGCATTTTTCATTTATATGGGTAATAAATATAATCCTCATCCATCTGGGAGAGTTTCAGGGCCATCAACAGGAGAAAGATCCATCTCCGTCACCTAGTCTGTGTCTTCCTGTCATGTTTAGGAAGACTGATAATATTTTTAATCAGTGGTATGAAGCAGGGTTACTCAAGAATTTATTGGTTTGTATAGATTAGAGGGGTTTCTGGAGAAGGGCCTCTCCGTGTGTTTGTATCACTTCAGTGAAGCTCCAGCTTTGAGGGAAGTGTTTGGGAGTTCTGGCGCGTGCGCACACACATGCGCGCGCGCGCTTGCGCACATGCTTACACCACCTTTNACACACACACACACACACGCGCGCGCGCTTACGCACATGCTTACACCACCTTCCCGATAACCATAGGGAAGAAAATGAAAACAATTTATAATCATTGAAGAAAGCTTCAGTGCAGCAAGATGCACCCCGTGCGATTATCAAATCTGGGTTTTAGCCAGGACACCCAGCTACATAAGAGAGAGGAGGTAAAAAAAAAAAAAAAAAAAAAGGTATCCTTAGCAATCGTAAGTGGTGGGGAGAGTTTGGGCTTGCATTTTTACCTGAGAGGCAGACGGTAGCGATAGGTGTAGGCAGCTGTCACTAGTCCAACTTAGAACGTGCTTGTACTGGTGACCAGTGAGGCATCCATGCAGCCTGAGATTGTTCCTGTGTATTTTTTTTTCTCTAAATAGAATGTGAAAGGGCGTCGTTTTCTTTAGCCTCAGAACTCTTAAACTGTGCTTTAGGTAAACGTAATTGTGTTTTTCCACATATACGTGCTAAAGGGTTGCACAAGCCCACAGTGAGAAGCGAGAAGCTAATTTACATTGTTGTCTGTGAACTTCTTGCATTATTTTTAGCGAAAGGTGAAAATGGTGTTAGATACGTGTTCCCATGGTTTTCCTTGAGTTTGACCTTTTCGTTTACTATCAAGATATTTCAGCAATGCACACTTCAGATGCATTTCAACACTCTGACAAAGGCCGTTGTCAGACCGAGAAGCAATAGGTCTGGCAGGAGTCCGTATTTATACATTTTACATCTTGCAGTTCTGGGAATTTATTGCCTATCTTATATTTTACTTTTTGTATTTATAGTCTTATTTAGATGAAAAGGGCTTGAGAAACACAGTAGATGTGTGGACAAGGACGTAAAAATATTGAGTAAAGATCAGATTTGAGCTGCTTCCTCTCTGCAGTGGAGACATCATTTTATGGTTTTGTTTTGTATTGACTCACCTTTTAAAAACAGTGAGAAGAATCCTACATTATGTCAGTCCTTAGGTTTTCTTTTTTTTATAACTAGCAAAGGTGCAATTTATTATTCAGAAAGCTGCTGGTTCTTAAACCTTCTCTTTGAAGACTTGATTTGTTTCTGTCTGGTTTTCTCTCATAATGTCCTGTTAACTCTCACTCTGAAAAGACTGCAGATCTATTTTTAATTTTGATTTTCATCTGCAAGGTAGAATTATTTCATAACACATTATATATCTGTAAATTACCCTCTCTGTGGCATAAATATGCCTTGTTATGTGATTATCACTTGCAAATTATAGAACTGGCTATTTTAGTCTGAACTGAAATAATATAGCAAGGTTCTTCATTTGGTGTCAGAATGAAAAATAAGCAGCATCTTCATGTAAATGGAGAAATGGAGGCACTACCTAATTTAAGAATAAGTAATACAACAGCATATATGTATTTTGGTTATGTGTATGTAATTTTGCTTTATTGCTCAGTTTTAATAAGTTGTGGTTCAACTTATAATAAGTTGTAGTGTGGTACAATTTATTATAAGTTGTAGTAGTCACAGTCATGGACTCTGTGACTACTACAAAGAAAATCACAAAGAGACAAATTTCTTATCTGATGTCAAAGCAAAATCCTGCACCTTTGGGACTGTGCAGTACATAATAATTTTGTCAAAAGAAGAAACTGGTCCATTACTATTTGACAAAGGGGGAATTGAGAGATGATTTGACCATTGCATATAAATTCTAAGTTATATTAAAGGTATGTGACGGCAAAGGTCTTTTCAGTCAGATGGACAAATGCATTATAAGAAGTTGAAACTGAATCGTGTTCCTCTCTGAAACAAGAGTCAATATTCTAATTTGCAAAAAACAATTAAACTTTAGACCTATATAAAGGAAAAATGATAGACTCCCTTTGAAGGTTTTAAGTGTAGGTATATAGTATAATATGCTTTAAAAAAGGTATTCTTTAACTTGGCTTCTAGAAGAAATCTGAGGGAGTATATGTGCAAGGAGATGGGTCCCTTTCTCAATTTTGATGGGCTAGCAAAGGGAGACAGCCTTGGGGATCCTTGGGTTTGGAGCAGGGATGGGCAGTTGACCAAAAATGCAGTTTAGCCTTTGAGAAGAAGGACATCCCTCAGGGTTCATAAGGAAGTCAGTGCTCAAGATCTAAAGTGTTGAAGTGAAGAGAGATTGAAGCTGGCCAAAAATTATCACTATGATAAATGTCAGCAACAAAAATAAACATCACTTCCGACACTTGATTTTTAGCGTAAGTAAACGTCAAATTCTACAAGACTTGGTTATAATAAATCTCATATTTTGCAGTAGTGACTTGTTAGGTTTAGGGAAGATTCATTGCTCCTGCCGCACTCCAGTGTGCAATTACCTGGATGTATTTGGTGGTGTGAAAAACTGCAGATTGCTGGAACATGCTGGTCTGACCACAGCTGGCATGAGCTGTATTTCAGGACAACTGAGAAGTTGAAGGTGATGTAGGGGAACCCTTTTCCATGGATATCACAACAAGTTTCCCAGGGATGTTTGTTTATGTATTTAGGATAATACCCAGGGGTACAGTATTACTAACTTTTTAGTTTCTCTGATATGAATATTACCAATGTTTTGCTATATAAGGTGCCTGTCACTTTAGCTTATTTCAGGCATTGCTCTCACTATACTGTTACCTCATAAACCTGATGGAAATAGTGCTGAAGATTCATGCAATAGTTAAAAAGTGAAAGTTAGATTGTTCCATTAATAAATACCATGAATCAGCAGTAAACACATAGTAGGATGGAAGATATGAAATATATTTGAAATTAATGCTTAAAACCCACAATTTTTAATCTATTAGAGTAATATCTTCTTTCACATAGTATTTTTATAGCTACTTCATTGTCTTGTGATAACATTTATGTCAAGGCTCTTCACAATATTAAAGTGCTGAAATCAATAGCATGTTGTTGAACTGATAGAACCAAAACTTCTAAATACTCATTACTTAGAAAATGTTTCACTCTTCCTACTCCCTTCTGAGTAGGAAGTCCTATGTTGTCTGGTTTAACATAATAAAAAAACATATCCATGCATGAGGCATCTGCAGGAGTAGCCTCACCGTGTTGCCAGAGGGGTTGTTCATTGCTTCCAGTTCTGCACAGATCTAAGCCGCTTGTCCTGGAGTAGCCTCTAGTTCATGTTGCTCCAATATAGCCAGGTATTACCAGGCAGTGCGTAGCTGCTTCCTGTATTTTTCCATAGATATTAGGGTCTTAGCACACTGATTTAAATACATGTTGTTGTCCCTTTTACTGATGATTAGGATTAGTCATGTCTCTTTAATCAGCAAAGAGCTTGCAAAAGTTCAAGGGCAGGTACAGAATTTTCAGAGTCTCTGCAGAAACATCTTTGTTTCATCTCTTTTTTTAATGCAAAACGGTTATTTAGTTCTTTTGGAAAAAGTATAGTAATGCTGACTTTAGAATGGATATTTAAAACAAGTCACGCACCTCACAATGTTTTTTATTCTGTTGAAACAGTGGCCTTTTGAGTTGCTTTTTAACTTCAAATTGAAGATTGATTGTAGCTGAAGTCGAATCACTTTTGTATTGACACCTAGTAAACTAACTCCATGGAAACAGTCCCTAGTTTTTTGGGAGCCCGTTAATTTTAGGCCACACTTACTACCCCATTATTGATTTAAAAAATATGTGTTATTTATGTGAAGAAACGGCGTATCACGCAGTGGATCAGCGTTATGGCACCAAGGTTGGTGGGCTCTGGTAGCCTGGCTTCCTCTCAGCAGAGCACTTTGTTCTGTGCCAAACTGCCTGCCAGTGCTTAATAATCAGCACGTGTTGAAATGCACTGGGGGAGAATGGCCAGCACACTCAGGCACCTGGCAGTATTAAGCCCTAAGGAAGTATTGCATATACAGGGCAAGAATTAGGTTGCACTCGGAAGGTATTTCTCTCCTCACATTCCTACTTTATATTCCCTGTTGGGGCTCTCTAGTACCTGATATTGTTCAGCTGTGGTAGGTAGAGTGTTTTGCTGGACAACTGTGCAGCTTTTATAGAAAGAGGCAATCTGTGAGTTCAGATTGCTCAAAGCTCTTTCCTTTCACTGCACTCCTCTAGGGGAGAAGAGGAATCTCAATGTAGAAGGGCAGAAATAATTTCCCTTTTCTTTAACGATTGCACCCATGATGTCAGTTGCTGCAAGTAATGTAGAGTGATAAATTGACCTGGAACTTGAACAGAATTCATGGCATGCTGAAAACAATAAGAACCTCTGAGGAAATAATTATTTTGCCACTAGGAGCTCATGCATCTCAAATTGGTTGGGGGGGTTTAAGAGTAGCCTGTCTGCCTACTGAATGTAGTTCAGAGCTGGAATTGTCGGCCTGGTGTTAGTGCAAGAACCTTGTCTTTATGATGCTCTCACGGGATGTCAGAAAACTAAAAATGACAGTCTGTCACTCGATTCCTGTTGCCTTTCACTGAGAGTCAAGCACCTTGCTGTCTTTTCTGCCTTTGGAAATTTCACTTTATATTCAAAGGTCACACTCTGAAAGAGAAATCATCCTTCAGCCTGTATTCTTTTCCCTCAAATACGAGTGGCTGCTGGGGGAAGGAAGGGAAGATAGCCTGCCAAAGCTCGTAGTTTTCTTATCTTTGGCAGAGCTTTCTCGGCTGAATTTTGACATGGGAAGTCAAGATATGTTCATACACCTGGACCATTAGGCTTTGCAAGGTTGTAAACTAGTGTATTTAGTCCTTATCTTAAATGACTGAAGAAAACACATACAAATGGGTTTTATTTGAAGTTGCTCTTACATATGCATCAGAGTATGGATCCTGGCTTCATCTCTACGATTCTGTATAGCTGTGCCTCTCAACTCTGTCTCTACATTGGACTTGTCCATGTGTAACAACCCTCAAGAGTGCAGGACTCTTGCCATGTTGTGGCAACCTTCGGTGTGAATCCCTTGAATAACACTTTTGTTTTCTTCTTTTACAGTTTCTGTATTTCTCCTGTTACGTAGTTTTCAGCAATAAAATTGTCAAATATCAAATGTAGTAGGACACAGCAGACTGGAAAATAGTATTAGTGTTGTCCATTGAAATGAGATTTTAAGGCATATCTGAGCCACCAAAGGAAGGGTTATCTCCTCCTGGAATTTAGCGATGCACCTTCAGCTACCTGTGCTTTCCTTGGCCTCGTCAACTATACTAGATCACACAAATTTTTGTGACTTTTTACAAAAATTGTAGTGATAGAAAATGAAGTGTAATCTTAATGTAATGCTGTTTCTATACTAATTGTCATGAAAATTAACTGACTGTTCATTGTAAAGAGTCTCTTGGTAACATTTGCAACAACAGGTTGCAGCGTGTTGGGGTTTTTTTTGTTTTTGTGGTTATGTGAAAAAGTCCTGTTTTCCATATATTTTATGCTTTCCTTCTCTGTGCTGAAGCTCTTAATACAGAGGAAATGTTTCAAACTTCATTACATATACCACAGTGCCAAACTTCATTATGTGTACCATAATGCCAGTTATAGCATAGTAGCCAAAAACTTCTTTCCACATTTGTATCTCTATAGGAGCAATAGTCACCACCCTATTTGTGGCAGAAAAGCAAACTAGCTTCCAGAATCTGGTGTACAGAGGAGCATCTAAAACTTCAGAGCTGCTACGTAATGGGACCGAGGCCAACCCTCACGTCTTCCTTGTCTCTTTTTGCCTTTGTTTATGTGATTTTTGATGCAAAGTATGCTGCAGTAGCCAACTAAATAGTTAGGGATTTTTAAAATCAAATCAGACTCAGTGTATATTACATTTATTTGCTGAAGGGTAAAGGGAATGGCAGGTCATGTCCTTCCTGGAGAAGTGAAATGGCATTGGTCACCAAGAGGCTCATTCAGCGTGTGGCAGGTTCAGCCCAGGGCTCTGGGAGTCCTGCAGGGCAGGAGTGCTGGGCTGGCGCACTTGCTTTTAAGGTGAAATATGAAAATATTCACTAAGGAGGAGTGTGTCTTGGGTGTGATCCTGAACACACTGTCTAGCATTTGGGACCTCAGTTATTCAATTGCTACTGCAAAGATAATTATTTTACAAAGTGGAATAGGTGTAAACCACCTATGTGTACTTCATAATGAGAAGTCTAGAAGTAAAATGCTAGTTCATGTTCCAATTCCTTCATGAATTAATTGGTGTCCCTTACATCCTCAGTGAGTTCCATGTCCCTTGCCTGTTAAATAAAACACGGAAGGTTTCCCTTTCCCTCCTCTCTTGTACAGTTTGGTGAGCTGCAGAATAGATGAGGTTGGAAGTGTTTCTTATGCTGAATTTTCTGTGGTTTTATTTTGTGCCTTTTGTCCTGTCACAGGGCACCCCTGAGAAGAGTCTGGCTCTGTTTTCTTTACACCCTCTCATCAGATATTTCTAAACTCTGATCAGATCCTCTTGGAGTCTTCTCCAGGCTGAACAGTCCCAGCTCCTCTTGTGTGAGACGCTCCAGGCCCTTCATCAGTCTCGACTCTGTTTTTTGCATGTGGACCGCACTGCTTGTGTCTGCACTGCATCTGCATTGAAACTACGGCTCACGCTAAAAGTTTATTAGCTGAAATACTAAATGTTGAATACAGAGAATGATCTTTCCTGTGGAGTTCCAATATCACTGTTGTAGCAAAGGGGGTTGTCTTAGCTTGGAAATTCATTCAAATAGCTATTCTAGAATAAGTAATCGGAAATAATTATTCTATTAAATCCCTTTGTAGAGTTTTCTTACTTTGTGACGAAAGTACCATTAGTTTAGGATATTAATTAATAATATGATGATTGATTTCAAGAAAAATGACAGTATTCCAAAATAATTACTCCAGATTAGGTATTCTATTAAATTGCCATGAAAATTACTAAGTGCTAAAGCCTTTTACCATAAGGTGATCTCTTAGTATTGTTTAAAAGTGTATACAGTATACCATTTTTTCTATATAAAGCTCTGTACAAACACTCTGGTGTGAATTCAGAATAGGAGATTTTTAGTCATAACAGAATAATAAGCAGAAAGAAAATAAGGTCTTGACTATTATGCATGTAACTTGGGTTGTTTAAGCAAGCAGTAATTATAACCACTTAGCTTCTCTTTTTCCTTTTAATGGTATCCCATATAATGCCAAAGTTGTAAAATGCACATGGAAAGGTGAAATGATTCCTTATTCCATGTAATTACTAGCTCTTAGCCTCCTCTTCATTTACCTCCATTGCAGGAGTGCTTCGTCTCTGGTTCTCTGTGTATTTTCCCTAATGAATCACAGGCACTGTTACTGAGAATAAGGAAGGAAGACATTGCCTTTTGTAATCTGGCCTTCCTTTTTCACTAAATTCATGGTATTTAAGTGAAAAACTGCAAGCCTCTTCGTTTTTCCTTCTCTGCTGTCCAATGCAATGTCTGGCATGTGAGACAGTGAATGCCCAGATGCTGATAGGAATACTATTTGTTAGCCAGTGGTCTCTGGTCCTCTGTTCTCTTGACTGCCTGAGATTAAATTTCTTGGGAGTCTGGCTGGTGACAGGGACACGATGGGGTTGTGCGCCCTGCTGTACTGCCCTGTGGATGCTCGCCATTGGAGAGGGCTGCCGGCACCCAGAACAGCTCTGCCTTCTGCTGTGGTCTCGGTGACTATGTGCGAATACCCTGTTCCTTTTCCCATATTGATAAACAAATTCTGGTGACGCAAATCCAAATGTGGCTGTAGCGAATCCGCTGGGTATGAGGTGGAGGGAGAAATCTGGCTGTTTCTGTGCTGTGGTTGAAGTCCAGCCAGTCAGGAATAGGTTTTGAAAGAGAACCTAGGGCTTTGGCCATCCAGATACTCCTCTTGACTTCTCCAAACCCCATCCCTTTAGGCTGTCCCTGCTTGTCTGTAGCAACTTAACATTGTCCCTTTCCTATCTGGAGTTGGCCATTTTTTTTCCTGCGTTTGCTCCTGTCTGTCTTTGGCCAGTTTTTGAGCTACTTTGAGCAGCAAAGACATAGCTTGGCACAGAGGACCGGAATGTTACAGAGCTAAGGTTTTGATATCAAGCCCTGATGTACCAGCCTTCTGTGTCAAGGCCTTCATCTAATTCAGAAAAATAACGACAGAAGGTTAGAGGAGTAACAGCAGTGACTACTTGCTGCCATTCTTAGGGAAGGCGTGCTCTAGGTGACCCTGTGTGTGCAGGGGGTTGGACTAGATGATCTCTAAAGGTCCCTTTCAACCCTGATGATTCTATGATTCTAAGAGCAAGAACTAGTGCTAGAACCAGGCCAAGCCTTAAGTTGGACCTAGGGCAGGATATTGCATGATGAAGACTTGATTATAACAGTGCCCAACCTCAGTGTTTTGTTTTGATCTTACTGGCCTTCCAATTTATATTATGACTGACAAACATTAATCATTATTCTTTTTGCAAAGGCTGTGTTATCCCTTGAGTTGACTCTTGCTGATAAAATTCTGCTCCAATTACTGCTTGAAGGAATAAGATTGAAATATTTAGACTTCATTAGGAAGAATGTTGTATTTGCTCAGGTTTTCTGTGTGTTTGGACAAGATGGAATGACCTGGAGATTTCTCGGATAATTGACTGTGATCTCCTACACTACTGGAAAAATGAGTAGCTTGTGCTGCCAATTCAGAAGTGCTGCAAGCGTGTGATGGTAGTGGGAGCACAGGGGTTGGAACATGATTTCAGGCTTCCATCTGAATCGAATGCATTGAAGTGGGAATGTCAGCCACCTTAAAGCTTAGGGGATGCCACTTTGTCACTACTGAATTTGACTCTCCAGCTGCTTTGAGGCACAAGTTTTAACCTGAGAATACTTTAGCATCCAGCTTTTTCTTCTCATTTTCTATTCTTGTATTGGTATTTTTATATATATATATATGATCTTATCTCCCTCTAATATACATTAGCTGGTATAAGCCTGACATTGTATTACTGTGTGTTATTGTTGCCCACAACTAGCTCATGATTAGTTTTTAAATATATTGGAACAGGGAGGTTTTATTGTTACCGTCCCATGAGGTTACTGCAACTCAAATGTAAAACAATGTTAAGCAATCAGACAGCCCAGACAAACATTACCTCTGGGTCATTGCTAGGAGGTAATGACAGCTTTGCCTGTATTTAAGATACAGCAGATCAGATGGTAAGTTCGTGTCTGCTGCTTCACCGTCATGTCAGCAGTTAGCAGCTGCTCCCCGTCCCTCAGACAGCGGGCGGGCAGCAGGATATTAAGTGTTGCAGCTACCACTGTCAACCGGGCTACAGCAGACACGTCAGCATTACTACTATGTCTGCTGATTACAACCATTTATAGCAATGTATGTTAAGGCAAGAGGACAAGTATCTAATTTCTATTGAGGAAAATGATTGTCTGAATCCCTTAATATTATTTGAATATCCCATGATTTATTTTTTGGTTGACAAAGCAGGTATGTATTTCTGGATTTTGGGTGGGGAAGAGATTTGAGGTGTGTGCAGGAAGGTAATTTACATCTCCATTTATGTCTCTCTATGTTGGAAGCTTTTATATCTCCAAACACTGTAAGCAGTATTTCTTCTTAGCTCAATATATATCCTGAGCACAGGGTAATTAAACATGTTTATGGCATCATTTTGTCAAACAAATTTTGTCTATAGTAGTATCAGCATCAATATTTATTAGTGAGTATTTCTCAGTCCGTGGTTTATTTATATAGAGGTGGAGTGATTTTCTGCATATTCATTTCATTTCCACAACTTAGGCCTCTTCCCTGCCACTTCTGTTGACTCTGAGATATAATTTTACTTAGCTTCCTTTTGTTGTATCGACATATTTTTAATAGGGACCTGCTAATTGAATTTGGTATCACACTAGCACATACACGTGTATACCCTCATTCACAGTGTTTCTGTTAACATATGTTTCTGTAGACAGTGATATTTATTTCAATAGTCATTAGAACTTGCAGAAATCTGGTTAGACCATGTTATGGCTACATGCCAATAAAAATGAATATGTCTTTGCAAATTTCCATCTTTCATGTCACTGTAGCATAGCTAAAAATTTATCTGAGAATGTGTATGTATGTAAAAAGAGTTTTAAAGAAAAAATGATTATGTGGCAATTCCTGTTTGTGTAGAGATTCAGAGATTTTACAATTTGTTATGAATGTATTATGTGCTCTCCCATAATATCAATTTAGAGTATTCCTAAATTTTAATTGATTCAGGTGCACAGCCTAGCTCGCAAGACAAGAATAGTCTATTAGCTTCTTGGAAAATCGACTGAAGTCATATGAAGTCATGCTAGCAGTTGGCACCTCAACTGCAAGCGTGCATATGTCAATGTGCCTTGCACCTTCATCAAATTTTCCTCACTTTTTCTAGTCTCCCTTCTCAAACCATTCCCCTCTGTACCCAGTTGGCTTGGCCATGGGAGTACGGTGGCCCAGCAGTCATATTATGATATGGATTACCTTTTCTTTCAGTTTTAATTCGGTTAAATAGCTTGTTTTTGCCCTGCCCACTGTTTTTTCCATTTCTTCCCTTCATTTGAGGGAGATCTGCTGGCAGATTTTAAATACCTAAATACTGTTAAATTTGCAGTGAAAGTACCTGACTGGCAAAACTTCAGCTGAAGCACAAGCCTAAGAGAACCCCATTTGCCCACAGTGGCTTGAAAGGTAGGACAGTGACTGGTAGTAAACCAAATCCTAAAGTCAGTCTGTCTTTTTTCCATTTTGCTTTACTCAGTTCTTGCATAGGCAATTTTTCCATGATTGCAAGTTTTGGTCATCTTATTTTTTTAAATATCAGTTTAACTTTATTTGGTAAGTGCAAAACATTGTAAACTGAGCACTAACTTAAAAGCTCAGAGACTAGCAATGAGTGAAATATAAATAAAGTCGATCAGCTTGTTGAAGAAGTAAGTATAAAGTTCAGAAATGGATCATAATTGAACAAGCACTTCTAAGTGCCAAACTAGTTAAATCACAAAAATTTGCCGTAATTAATGCAGCTGTAATTAATAGAGCTGCACTAGAGCTGTAATTAGAATCTTTTTCAGCTGTGACTTGTGCTATGAAAATAAAGCGTTCTGCAGTTGAGTTTTGTTTGCAGTGGCTGCTTTGATTTATCAGTTGTTTGAATCTTTTTTTTCTTTTTACCCCATGGCAGAAGATCTCTCTCCCAGTTATTGCTCTAGTGGGAAGTAATCCAAAAGCCCTGTGATCATCGTAACTTTGACCAGATCAAACTTTAAGCAGTGTCGTTAGAGCAATTACCTTAATTGGAACCACCATTTCAGGGCTTTTCCCTACATTGGTAGAGGCTAAGGGGAGCAGATAGGGAGCTAGACCATGTGAATTACTGGTGCATGTGATCAGTAGGTGATCACAAGAGTGGTTATCTGTTGCAAATCCTTTACAAGCCCAGAGTAGCTAGAAATTACACAGGGCTAACTCACAGAATGGTGAAGATGTTAAGTGTAAGGTGAAAATATATTTGTGAATAAATTAATTGATTTTTTTTCCCTGCATTAGAGTTGAATAGTCTGTTCAAGGGCATCCGCTTAACATGTGCCATTAAGTCTGCATAGGCTTCATTTCTGCTGAAACAGTCTGTGGTTTGCGTTGGGCAGTATTACCACGCTTCCTTTCTGGTACCTTATAATGGAGTCTACTGCATGACAAGAAAACAAATAGAAGAAATGACAGCCAGGATGCTTTCCTGTGAACTCCGAAAGCCTCAGGTGTGAATATCCATGACAGAATATTTCTATTTCTGTATTTCTCCATCATTTACTGGTGTAGCTAAGCATTAGACGTAGGATGCAGACAGCATGTTAACTCTCTATGGATTGTAATAACATTGTGATAAATTTATATATATGTAAAGGTTAGAAGTATTTTTATGCTATCGAGTGGATTATTTTTGATTTTTAACAGGTTCAGTTTGATCATGAGCTGAAACAAAATTTTGTAGCTGTCATTTAAAACTGCATTCCAACAGGATTAGTTTGAGACATCATAAATGCATCACGGAAACTTTGTGGTAGTTTTAGTGAGGAAAAGCAGATTTAGGATTAAAGTGTGGAGTCAGTATCGCAAAACTGCAGGTAGGAGAGCCGGCCTTGGACCTCTGTTGGGAGGAGCTGGATGACGACTGTGGAGGCCCCATGAAACTGCACGGGGGCTTCTCACCTTGACTGCAGCTGCACACTGGAGCCCAGTCCCAGCCAGCCCCACCTGGCCCCATGGTGGAGCGCCATGTCCTGTGGGGCTAGACCTGGCGACAAGGCCCCAACCTGCCCCATTGGCAGCCCCCAACACTATCCTGAGAGCCCTGTGGCACCCTGACAGCTGCTGCTCGTGGTCTTGGAGAGCAAAAACGTACTGATAACCAGTGTTCAGACTTGAAGGGGTTTTCTTAATCAGCTACCTTGCCGCTTTTGCAGCGTTTGAGGTGGTTTTTGACCCTAGAGAATGTATTACTCTGTAGACCCTGCCTCTTGTTGAAGAAATTAGAAAACTTAGTTCTCATGGGTGTCTGATTCCTGAGGCTAGTGCACGGGGGTGCTTCTGCCTTTCTGCTTCTTTTCCTAATTTATACTGATTTCAGTAGAATCTGAAAGAGGATTTTGTACTCCGCTGCTGTAAGATTTGAAAATAAGGAACTCTTTGTCATATAACTGGGCAAAGAAGTATTGAGATCCAATTTATAATTAGCTTTTTCTTTCTGTAGTTGCCTGTGTAAGTATTTACATGAGTCACTTCTTAATCCAAGACATAAATGGAATTAGAAAATTGCAACGGATGTTCCAATTTTACAATGAAATATTGTGCTCATTTTATTCCTCTTCTTTGAGGGGATCTATAAGACTACAGTTTAAAGTGGTTTTCTGGATGTTGTAGTAAAGTTCCCAGAGCAGAGTAAGACTATTATGGAGATAGCAGGGTAATAAAACATTGTGTTTCTTATTTTGAGATTAATTGTTATCCATCACAGGAAAAAGCCTTGTAGTTGTACAGTTTGTGGTGGAATTCCTTCACTTTTTTTTTTTTTCTTTTCTGTTTTGACAAATGTACCAAAATAACCAAAGCAGTTTGCAGTATCCCAAGCTATAGCTTATTGTAAAACAAAACTTTTTTACTTGAACAAAACTATAATATGGCAACTTCTGACAAGGAGCACATTTAAACAGAAGGATAAGAAAGCAAATACGCCTCCCTGCCTGCTCTGTTCTTCCTTCTTGGTCAGAACAGCTTTTACATGGTTACTCACTAGTCTGGGGAAAGCCTCCTTCTTCACATGACCTGTAATGTTAGACTCACTGTTTCCTGGCGTCTTCCTTGCTCCCTCTCTGTTACTCTTGCCTGGCCTGTAGTCCAGGTGGCTTCCCAGGGAAGCATGGCCAGCTGCTTTCAGGAGAGGATCCACTTTGCTTTCCCACCACAGACTTTAACCTCTTGCAATGTGCAGTCGCTGGAAATGGGCAAATAGACGAGCCTCTTTCTGCAACCCAGTCACATGGAGCAGGACAGTCTTTCAGAGGACTCGCACGGCATATTAAGTAAAACATATACCATTCATCACAGGGCAAATGGGTAAAGAAGGAAATAGAGGAAGTAATGGAGCAGTCATAAAACTTTATAGAGAAGTATAGCAAGAAACATTAGTAAAAAAGCCCTGAAATTGCAGTAGCGGCAAAAAGTAGCAAGAGCAGCTGGTGTGATACAACCTTTCAATGAAATCTCAATACAACCTTTCAATGAAATCTCGGAATCCAAAAAGAGTCAAGAGATGGAGACTGAGTTAAAGTCTAGATGTTGAAGGAATTGCTGGCGACCTTGAGGGGAGCAAAATCACTAAAAGCGACAGACATTCAGTTGCAGGCAACAGCAGGTGAAATGGGGGTAGACCATAAACTTTACCTGCTAAATTCATCTTGTAAATGATGGAAAGAAGGAATATGAGAAGCAGCCAAGAAGGTACCTGGATCAAAGGTGTTTTGTTGTTGTTTTTAAAAGATAGGAGATCCCAAAAGACTGTGATTTTAAGTGCAGTTCCTTTTGGTTATATTGAATCACTGCTAATTTCTTCATTTGGTTGGCAGCAAAATTGCTAGAATTAGGACTATATTTCTCCACCATTTATTAATAAAAGACCATTCCTGATGAGTACGATTTGCTTTTATTGAAATCACTGTCTCAAGGGAATAGATCCAAAAAGGACAAGGAAAAGACTTCGTTTTGTCCTGACAGATCTCCCCTCAAGGCAGGAAGGAATAGTACAACACTGAGCTCTGTAATAGCAGCTAGGGAATGGTGGGACTTGCTTTCTTCTTGATGCAATGTTTGTTTTATTCTAAGTTGCAACAGGCAATTAAATCTGTTATGAAAGGGGAGATTTCTTTAGCATGAGGAGATTTGTAATCATGGGATTTTCACCATGTGGGTACTTTGTTCATTTTATGTATGTGTTAAACAGGTGAAAGTGGTAATAACTACTCTTTTTCAAACTCTGCAGACAGATTTTGAGTGATGCTCAATCCAATGTGTATTGTATTGTTATGAGAGCAAGATTATGGTCATGGGAAGCAATGAGAGTTGCTCTGTTTTGCTCTAGTGGCCCCATTTCCTGCACTGTTTCACTGTACAGATTTAAAATGGAGTACATTGAAATATAATTAAGATAAAGATAATTTTTAGTATGGAATGACTGCAAACGTTTGGGATGCAAGTGTCCCAAGAGGCTAAGCTCCTCAGTGCCCTAATATTCAGAAGAGAACAGCGATTTCAGCTGCACTGGTTTAAGATTCACACCAATTGCCGCCTAAAATCTGCCCTGTTTCATGGACACCCAGAGCCACCAGTCGTTTTGGAATACTTGGGTATTAATCCCTTTATTCTGAGTGTTGGGTCACAAGGTTGCTTGCAAATGGGTAATTCCCAACACAAATAAGAAAACTGGGTCAGAAAAATGCTTAAGGGATTACAGTTTCATGAGATTATAAGGCATTGGTATTGTCGAGCAATTTATTATTTGAAGCTTTGTTTGCTTTCTGTGTGGCAGATGATTTCTAGAAATAAAAATCAGTTGCAAGTCTAGGCAGCGTGAGGATAGGTATTAATCACAATGGAAAATGTACTCCTTTTAAGCCAGATAATGTGAAATCAGCCTGAACTTTTCTACATTTCATCTACGTTTTTCAAGGTTACAGTTCTTCACCTTCGTGCCTGAAAAATGCTTGTTATATCAGAAGATTCTCCTAGGAGGGATAGCGAATGACTTGAGAGCAGCAAACGTCTTGAGGAAAACTCATCAGTATGAAGGCAGATGTTTGCATCTGTGTGCATGTCTAGACTCTTCTTTACAGGCAGTGGAGAGGAGACACCTAAAGATTTGATGCATTTCATTCAAAATGGGAGAAAAAATTGATTTAGTGAATTGCTTCTCTACAGTAAAAGTATTTCTGTCTTGAATGAACATAAAAGGTGTCCTAAAATAGCTTATTTGTAAATGTGTCTTGCTTGTCTGACACTTAGCAAGAAAACATTTAAAAATATAGGGGCCCAAAAGAGAAGCCAGACAGAGCATGTGTCAGTGCCTTAAGAAAAAGGGGAGGCTTGAACTAGTGCTCAGTGGCTAATAGCTGCTAAACTCATTGGCTTTCTCTCTGAGTTTGATAGAAATGTCATTTTTTTAAGCAATAGACTTATCTTTTTACTGTAAAAGCAAACAATCAAAAAAAGGCAAAAAAAATAAAATAGGGGGTCCCTCTCTGTCTAATCTGGAGGATGCCTTCATGATACCAAGTTTGAGCCTGCAAATGTAAAATATAGATGCTGACAGTTGAGAAATTTCTTGGTACTCTTAAAAGCACTAGCATATTTATTCATTGTATTTGATTTAGCATACATTTGATGGGATAAAATCTTATTTTAGAATTAGATTAAAAGAATAACAACTTTTATTTATTGTGTTCCAACTGTTTAGTGGAAATTCTGGAAATAATTCTGCGAATAACGATTCTTAGTCTTGTAATCAGACGTGTAATGAATTTAAGGGCAATTAAAATGCTTGTGCAATTTCCCTATTTTTTAGGAGTCAAAGCAAGGGAAAAGTATTTCTGAAGAGGTGGCAAGTTATTTGTAACTTGGGTGTTATTTTCAGGAGACTAAGCAGTATAAAATAATGTTGAACATCCGTATACTTGGTATAACTAGTCAAGGCAGTTATCAATAAATCCACATATAAAGTCCCTTTTGTGGAAAATTATATGTAATTCAGCATTGCTGTAGATGTATATTTACTTATGTTAGCTTGCTGTCCTTGAGTTAAGTATGCTGTACTCTTCACAAATGCTAAAATGTCTAGAATTTTCATAACATATTCATGAAGTTCTGTGTACCAAACCCCAATTTTTTTTTACATATATTGTAAGGTCTTTCCTGTACTCCCTCCAGCAATGAAGAAAAGATCTTAATGTAAATGAAAGTAAATAAATACTTCACTAAGTTAATTGTTTTAACATTGGCTACTTCTTTCACCAATGACAAATGGGAGATTCCAAACATACAGATTATGTTTGGAAGCTTGTAGAAAATTATGTAGGAAGAGGCCCTCTGACGACTGTTGTCCGAACTCCTACTCAAAGCAAGGCTAATGTCAAAGTCATATCAGGTTGCTCGTGGCCTTGTCCACTCAAGACTGCAAAATCTGCAAGAGTGAAGAATCCTTGGCATCTTTGGACAGCCTGGTCCAGGGCCTAACTATCTACACATCTTTGCCAATGAGTAGATTGAAGTTGTGTATTCTACTTTTTTTTTTTTTTTTTTTCCTTCTGGTGAAATCAACGCAATATCCTCAAGGAATAAAGTTGCCTGTTTTCATAAACTCCTTTACCCCAAATTCGTATTCATATTCATAAAATATATTCTTTCCTGGTTAATGAATGTTTAGGTCAACAGTGCAGAACTGTCTATAATAAGTGTAATAACTCACAGCCTGTGAATTATTGTAGGCGCTTTGTGCAGATGTTGTGGCTGTTCTTTGAACAAGACTGTTGTAGTTTGAAGCACAGAAAACATTACCAAAGGATATATGGTGGTTCTCATGATGGGTATCTGAAGGGGAGAGTCTCCAAACTGTTAGTTCCCATTTTAAATCATTTTACATGACAAAGCTGTTCTGGAGGTTTGCTGATTTAGTTCTTTGGCAAGAAGAGCTAAGTGAGGAAAGTTGGCTTATGTTTTCATAGACCCCTTTTTCATTGGAAAGAATTGATTCAGCTGAAGCTCAGTATTCCGGAGAAATATACTGGCTTCACCACCACTTTCCCAGGAAAGGCTTTTGAAGTGCTGGGCAAAACACAGGAGATCATTAGTAAGAAGGACATTTCTCTATAATGGTGGATATGGACATGGAACACAAATGAGAAGAAATGCCCTTTACAAGTGCCTTTCTTTACCATGAACTGTAGAGCATGTCCACGTGCCCATCTTTGATGAGGTGCTTAACTTATAGATGGCTGAAGTCAGAGGGGTGACAATCAGATTTAGCATAGAGTCCAGAACCCAGGGATTGACCTAGCTGGTACTCGTTGCCCTTTTCTTGCATTCACTTGGAAAATGATCACCAGGAGGTTAGTAAGGTTTCTGAGCTAATCTGGTCTCATGTCACAGTGGCAAAACTCCCTGCACTGTTTTCAGCATACTGCAGGGAGTTTTGCCTATTGCTTTGGTTCTGTTTTTAATTTAGCCCACTAATTCAATGGTTGGAAGCTCAGGAGCCCTTTCTTTCCCACAAGGTAAACTTTCATTCTCTTTAGTAACTTGGTTATCTTTTATGTATGTATTTTCTGAAAATTGAGAGGCTTTTCCCATATATGACAGAGCTGGATTCCCACCCAGTACTGTTAAAACACAATCTACAGACATGAGAAATCGAACGTAGCTGCTTAGGGATGAAGAATTATATTGCGTAACTTTGCTTCATTCCTTCTCCTTCATGTGTAAAGCAACTTTGATGGTTGTGTAATGTAAGACAAAGGTCTTGGAGCTTGAAGGAGTTCAGGTGCTACTTTAAATCCATTTATGGACTCCCATGATCTTGCTGACCTTTTAGTTATGCCAACCTGGATGCCAAATAAGATAGAAAAGCAGATTCTCAATGTAAACTGGGTATTGTCTATGATATAAGTTTTATTAGTGAGATAAACACAGCCTTGGAGACACTATCTCATGAAAATGAAATGTTTTTTATATTAGTAGAGGCTTCTTTTTAATCAGTATCTAAAGGCACAATAGCGCTGGATGTGTAGATGTGTATGTTTTTAAAATCCTTCCCTTTTTATCTCTTCCAAATCTAAAATTCTAAGAAAATAGCTTCAATATGAAGAGGATTCAGAGCTAAAACACCAAATCAGTAGGAGTATGTGTCTGGATCTGTATACACGCATTTATTTTGTTGTTCAGTGCAGAATTAGAGTTGCTAATTCCCCAAATTAGGTATTTTATCCAACCCAGCCTCTTATCTCAGTAGTGTCCATCTTGAAACTTTTGTTGAATGGTTATGTCCTTTTAGAAATGATTTGTCCATTAGTACATCAGTAATCATGAAAATAGGTCACAGCCTCTTTGGAGTTGAGCTGTTACGTCGCCACAGAGAACAGCACTTAAATATCAATAGCGTAACCGGGAAAACTCGGCAGTTATTTCCCTGTTTTCTGCAATTCAATGAGGAGTTGTTCGATGCAGACCCCATTGCACTCCAGATGAATGGTGGTGATTGTGAGAAAATGATCTCCTATTAATGCAAGATGTCACACTGAGAACAGAGACTAGTTTTTATCAGGATGGGATGAGCTCATTTTAATCTTGAGTCTGGGGGATTTTGATGCTTGTCCAGGTGCCAATTTTTTCACATATATTATACCAGAAAAACTTTTTAAAAATGTTGAACGAGACAGTGTTAAATGGATTCATGGCTTCTGAATCCCAGGGTCATATTGGGTGAGATGTCATATAATTGCCCTTTGCAGACTATTTCCCAGGGTAACCACCTTCCTACCAACAATTTAAGCATTCATGGTGCTAACAAAATCATTCGTATTACATTTACCATTACATGTAAAGAAGTTCACATCTGTTTTTGGAGTCCCAAACCGTTTCTGTTTTTGCTTGCATATGTGGCTAAAATACATAATTATAATCCAGACTAGCATTGCGTTCAGTTTTTCTGAACCACCGAACTTCACATCCCCATCCTGAGATTTTGGTGTGTGGTCAGTGAAGCCCCATAACTTCTTGTACCGTCCTGGTTTGTCATTCTTGTGTTTGCAATGACTATGTATATATCAGAGCAGAAATGTGAAGCAGCAGATGGTGATGGCTATTGCTATGTATGCTCAGATATGAATGCTGTGATAACTGGAAATTTCTTATAATTAATTCCATTAATTTACTATATATTTTTAAATTAAAAAAATAGCATCAATGTAGCCTGGATGTTTTAGAAATAGTGAGCTATCCAATAACATTTCAGAACCCTAAAACAGGTGGAAGTATACTATTTTCTGTCCCCGGTACAGTAGTATTTCTTGTTGCCTACTCTATGCTATTAAGATCCTCCTCCTCCTAGTTGGTTAGCTCTTCAACAGATAACTTTTTATTTCCAGGGTCCTTCCTAAGAAGGTACTTGGAAGTCAGTTAACAAGGCCTTATTAAAAAAAAAGGCGGGGGGAGGGAAAAAAAAGACATATAGTGCTTGTTCCTCTAACAACCAATCACTCCAAACAGTTTTCTTCATAGTCTGATCGATGTAGCACATAGAAGGGGTAATGCCACTTTGCCCAAGGTTGTCCTCCCTTTTCACACTTCTTTACTGGGGGAAATTGCAGACACTACTATTGTACATATCACTGGAATATAATGTGAACATTGCCTAAGCAATTGGATTAAAAGCTGTTAAAATAAATAGCATAAAATTACTATGGGAAGTTACTTTTTTAATTTTTTTTTTTATTTTTTTAGCAGAATCTCAGGAGGCTAGAAGATGAACTCCCTGAAGAGCAAAGAAATAAAATGAGTCAAATGTTCAAAATAATGCCGGAACTGCCAGACCTATAGGCTTCAAGGAATAGGAGTTTTCATAGGAGTTTTCTTCATGCTGCTTTTTATGAAACAAAATGCTCCGCAATTTTGGATATTAAAGGGGCTCATTTTAGTGTATGTACACAGTGACATAAGTTAGAAAAAGGTCCCTTAGTAAAGTAAGAGAGCATGCTTGAGAACAAGAAAAACAGTGAAACATTTTTCTTTTGGTGAGATGGGAAGAAAACAAAGTAGCATTTTTTTTTATCAAATAGAGGCCTGTAAAATTTTGGTGGAGGTTTGAAAAATACCAAAAATACTAAAAATATCAGAAAGATAGGGGCCATTTTTTATAAGAGTCAGAAGCAGTCTAGTATTTTCTTCTTTTTTAAAACCACCTTTGACTTATGATTTGTATTTGCATCTCCAAGATGTGTGGTTAATGAAATCTAGGCTGGCTGATTTCACTTTACCAGCTCTGGTTGCAAAACTTTTGTGGGTTATCTTCAGGTTTTATCTCTATTAGTGTTGTTGGGAAGGTTGCCAACAGATGTGGCTCCTCCCACACTAACAAGGTGCCGGTGAAATTGTGCGGTATTGCTATTCATCCTGTCTTTTCCAGTGATGCCTGCCAATTCTTATTCTCGGGTGGTGTGGAAGGAGTTTGACACCTGCCATTGCATTAGCCTGTACTTATGATATCTGGCAATGTAGCATTACCTCTCCTAGAGCCTTGTAAAATATGAACAAAAATTGCAGTCCTCCTGCTTTTGAGCGCTTTTCCCCCTTCCCTGTGTGCTACGGAGCTTCAGGTCATAAACATTAGCTTGCTGGCTGCCAAATCTCTTAGCAGCAGTAGGGCCTGGTGTGTTATCAACTAATGAAATCCCTCTGATTTCATACTATGCCCGTTAGCTCTTCTAGTGCTCTCGTTCTTTAGTGACTACTGATTCTGAAATTCAGAATACGTCAAAAGCCTAACTGCAAATATAGAGAGCTCTTCTAAATAATAGCAACTTAAGCAGCAGCGTGAACTCTTACTAATTATGTTTCTGCCATTCATCAACAGTAGGCTTTTGTGTTAGTCTTAATCTGAAAGTGATGTTATTTTAGCCCGGTGCTGCTATTTTAGTGCTCTTCTATAGAAGGTACTCGTTGACTAAAGTGCTCAAAATCAATCCTTTTTATGTTGTTTTGCTAAAGTGGCGGTAGCCTAAGAAGAAACGAGACGTGAGGCACAGCAAGGAACAAGTGGCTACTCACACTATGAAATTCAAGGCCCAGCACAGTTTAAATATGGAAGCAGGTAAGTCACTCTGCTGTATTTGGAGTAGGTGTATGAAGTGGCATAAGGTACCTATTACTAAATGGATGCAAGTGAGTCTGGAGGAGTGTAAATGTAGCTCTGAAAAAGAGGTCCTAATTAGGGACAAGTAAGTGACGCTAGGAGAGAATTTTAAGCATCAGTCATGCAACAGATTAGTTTAGACAATNAAATGTAGCTCTGAAAAAGAGGTCCTAATTAGGGACAAGTAAGTGACGCTAGGAGAGAATTTTAAGTCATGCAACATATTAGCTTAGACAATAATGTAAGGAAGTTGTCCAGAGCTCCTGGGAAAGAGCTGATTAGCTGTTGTCTTAGTTGGTCTGATTGTTGCAACCCTCCTCCTCATTTTTCAAGCATATAAACAGTGTTAATGGAGACTTTCTCTAGGTCAGGAGTGCAAGGTCCTTGGTCAGATGCTGTGTAGCTGATGTCTAGAAGATGTTAAGTTTTGTGTACTCGCCATGCCTTGTCAGCCTGGTCCCCCCACTTTCCTCTCCACAGGAACAGGGTGCACCCATAAGGAACCGTGCATTTTATAGAGAAAGACTCTTAAAGGTGCTGGGATTTCCTGGCACTTTGACAAAATACCAGATTTCAGAGACAGTTTCACCTATGTGAAATTACTCACATGAGGTACACTCTTCAATTTTTAAATACCTGGGATTCTGATATCTGGTTTGTGCTCAGCTCAACCTGCTGAGCCTTGCTGTTACCGTTACAATTAGCTATGCTCTGATGTTGTGGAATATCTCAGCACATTCTGTAGGTAATGGTAAACTGAGGCAGTAAACAACATAGCACAAGATACCTAGGATGCTTTAAAAATAGAAGAGAATTACTACACTATCATCTTCACTAGCATAGAGTCTGTGATGCAAAAGTCAGCTTTGGAAGTCATGCAATGGGAGCCCAGAGAGTGTAAACCTGCCCAGATTGTGGTGTCAATACTTTCATATTGATTGTATGACCTTAATAGATGTTTTCAAGGCTTCGTACACACGGAGGGCTTTGGAGCTTTTCCGTTTTTTACCTGGTGCAATTTTTATTGCTTCAATCTAGTGATTTGTGCAGTAACCAATTACAGAATATGAAAATCATTAAAGTAGTTCTGTTTAACTATGCCAGGTCAAACATCAACATTATCATTTCTGCCTCAAAGGCCTTTTAGTTCTACTTTGTGAAGGAATATTTTAAACTTTTGTGTACATTAGATGTTAATACAACTAATTTTCTCCACTTTGTTGCTTGACTAAGTTCTACTGTCTCATGACACCACTAGTTGATTAAAATTAGATTTGTTCATCCTGGAGCAAGGAACACTGGAGTGGTGATTCCATCCCGGAGAAACATGTGCTTATGCGTAGATCACTGATGCATTTCATTCATTTGGCAAGATTCGTTTGGATTATTCTTTGGGATAGAGAGTACTCTTCAGCTCTGGCAGCAAAGGCAACAATAACTTTGGCAAATAAAGATGAAATATCATTTCATCCTTATTTTTAAGTCTATGGGCATTCTGCCTAAGTAATAAATTGCCAAACCGTTAAATGTTCATCTTGGAATTGTGCAAGCACTCTACTTTGATATTTTTCTAACAAAAATATTTTATTAAGTTCAAAGTTGTATTTTTATACTTAGAAATCTTAATAAATTTATCCTAAAGAAAGCTCATGAAAAGGTGGAAATAAAAGAGGAAGAAAATATTCCCAGCAGTTAACTTCAGCCTAATGAAGCTAACCTCCTTGGAGTCGCTCTACAATCAGCTGAGAGCTGTTCTTCCAGCAAACATCTGAGAATGGCCAAGTGAGAAGGTTCACAATTTTCCTCATCTCGTATTTACTTCCAGGTGGTGCTGAAAAGCAGGCTCCACTCTCCACACACTGTATCAGCTCCCCTCCCTTGCAGTACATCTAGCAGTTGTGTGTTTCAGGGTGGTTTTCATCAAGCAATTCGTGTGACAGAAAGCTTTTCCTGTTCTTTTTGGCACGTTGTGTTCAGTGGGTGACACAGTTGGCCTGGGGTAGCTCACGGCTGCATGCTAGACCTGGGGTGAGGGAGGAAGGTGGTGGGAAGAAGTGGGATCACCTCTTGCAGCTGCAACCTCCTGTAGTGCTGCATAAAGCAGAAGGTAAAATCACACCTCGAGTTAAACTCCAAATCAGCTCTGGAAGACCTTCTCCCTCTCTCTGATTATTAGGGGGGACCTAGGAAGATTAGCTTGAGGAGGGTACCTAAGGTCAGCATCCCTGAATATCCTCCTATGTTTGATTGATTCAAAGATAGTAGTTTTTTCTCTACAGTAGAAGACCTCAAAAACGCAGTGTTGGGACCGATTTTCCAACCCGGTCTATCTTTATGTCCTGTTTTAACACCTACAAAAAGTATTAAGGAAGTGATTTTGATGTTTCTAGTAGGGATTTTTGTTGATTACTTGGAGAGTTTTATTCAACATGGTAAAAGACAATGAATGTTTCTCTCTAGCTCGAATACTCATCAGAGCGAGTAGAACTGAGCTGTCTCTGATAGGCCCACTTGTATATACAGCGTTTCTGGATGAAAACTGTTGGAAGATTTTTTTACAGTAGTGTGAAAGAATATGTTTTTCCTGAACTGTACTCATTAATCCAGGGGTGCTCAGCCAAATGAGTATCAGTTGACTCCAGAGGGGACAAGCAATAGTAATAGGGCAGGGCACGTGGCCAGGCCAGTATGACAAGCCAACAGTGATGAAGCTTCTTGCTTAGGGACCTTCCATAGGGATGGAGAAGAGCAAAACTAAATCTGCTGCCATCACCTCAGCTGTTAGTGCTGCTTGCCAAGCCAAGCCTGGGCATAAAGACTGGGAGTACACAGGCGCAGTGATAGCAGCAGCAGCCAGAAGAGCCTGCTGAGGGCAAATTTTAATTGCCAGTTTTGGAACTGTCTGGGTTCCAATCAGTAACAAGCATTTCTGATGAACTAAGCCTTTTTTCCTGACTTGGCGTGTATCTGTCTTCAAACAGAAATGTCTGAAGGATTGAGAAAACACATGTTTTTATTTTACGTTTTCTATTCCTGATTTTCTCATATTGCTGCCTTGTTCAGTTATTCATCAGTTCTGTCCCTCCTGACACCCCATTTTATTTCATTTTATTTAAATTTCTTTCCTGGATACATATGGAAAATTTTCTGCTCATCTGTAGAGCTCTGTTGCCTTGGCATTTCCTATTAAGGAGTTACCATTATAGTTCCTGTCATCTTATCTTGAAAGGTATTTTGAACAGATAAGGGGAGGTTGGAGAACAAGACATTTCGTCTTTGTAACTCTCTCTACTAGTCCTGCCTCATGAACCTAATGTTATCTGCTGGCTCCTGGTAGCATGTTGATATACATTCCCTTTTATTCCACTTACCTTTCTCTTTCTTTCTAGCTGCCTAATAAGAACGCAGCTCAGCCAAGCAGGACGTATTTAACTTTGTAATGCTTTGCTGTATTAGTTTGGCAAGCTCAGTGTGGATATAAGCAGTCCAGTATTCATATGGAGGATTTACCTTTGTCAGGAAAAAATCTGTAAAAAAAATAGCCAAATATTTTCACAGGCCAGCAAAACATAGCTGAGATCTTAGGGAAACCGAATCTTGAGCTGTGGCTGGGGTTTTCCAAAAAGTGGAGGGGGAAAAAAAGGCATCAGAAGCATTTCCTTGTTTTGTGTTTCCTCTAGTTTTCCTCACCAAAGCCTCTTTCTCTGCATGCTTCTTTTCTTAAGAAACAAGTTCTAGATGCTTTAGGAAAGAGTAATAGCTACTACCTGAGTCTAATTCCGTTTCTTGTATGCTAAAGGCCTGTCAAGACAGGATTTATCTTTTTGTAAGGGTAGGCAAATAAAGATGACGAAATCATTTCCCTTTGTGAATAATAAGTGTTAAAAATAATTTGTGGAGGTCATGAAGGGAACAGAAGTCCCAGGCAGACGATTCTCAAGGATGATTTAGCATTAATGTTATGACAGAAAAGAAAGGAAAAGGACACGGAAGGTTTGTTAAAATTGAAATCTTTGAATCCTAGGAATGAAGCTGTGCGGTAAATCTTTCCAGCTGGGCTGTCCAGATGCTTCATGTCCTTTCCTCTCAGTGCTGACATGAGCTACTTATACGGGGAGGCCTCAGACCCTGCTGCTCTCTCCAGGCAGGAGCTTCTTTCTCTTGGGCTGTTTTTGGTGGTGTCTGCGCTGCTCTATGCACATCGGTGGACATCTAGTGGCAGCTGCCTATGTTTTTTGGTAGGACCAATGAATGTTTCACTAATGCCTCCCACCTCAGTGAACCTTCAGAGTTGAGGGGAGGTTTGGCTTACCCTGCTAGTCAAAATTCAGATTGATACAATCACTCTGTCCACAGGTATTTTGGATTTGAAGGAGAGTAAGATATGCAGCTGTGCAAATCTTGCCCACATCTTTCGGGGGAGTCTCATCTCCTTTTCTTATCCCCAGTGTGCATGATTGGCTGTGTGTTGAACTGGTGTCAGCATGGACAACTGCAAAATAGAGAGCATGTTATATCCCTGCTCAGCAGAATCTTTTTCTGTTTTGTCCTCAAAAGAGCCTTAATGTTACAGTTAAGCTTCATGCAGTTGGCATGTCATTTAAGCAAGCAGACTTTAAACAAGTCTGAATCATGGGATTATGTACAGCTGTAGCAAAGGGCACCTAAGACTCTGTAGCCTATCTGTCCTCCAAATGTACCATTATATGGTATATATTTGCATGAGAAACCAGAACCACAGCTGGGAGAGAGCAATGTAGGAAAAGACAACTAAAAAGAAGGCAGAACTGGATAAGGTGCTGTTCTGGACATGTCTTTTTACAGTTGCCTGCTTACCCTATATCTCAGGCTGACCTTAAGGTTGAGTCATATTTTGTAAGCTTTCACGTAAGCAATAACACCGATAACAGAGTATGATGGTTCGTGGCTACAGTGCTTCAAATGTCGAAGCAGCATTCGGTTGCCAAGGGTGCCCTTTCCCCTCTTCCAACAGACCGGGGTAATGGGAAAGGGAATTGAACAGTCGCATGAAGCATCTGTGAAGCATCAAGTCAGGCTCTGTTTTTAAATACTGGCCTTTGGCATTCACCTGTGCAAGCTTGAATAGCAATACTCATCCTCCTTTGCCTGAAGTGACACTTGGCAGTTTAGGCTATGCAGCTGCTGTAGCAGATAGGTTCGTTGCAAATAATTAATCTTACGATGCAAATTCTGCTTTTGCTATATAGAGTTTGTTTTTTTTTTTGGTTTTGTCTTTGCAATTTTTTCTATCATGAAAATCACCTCATTTTCTTGCAGGATGCCAAGGAACAGGATTTGGAGTTTAGGTATTTTTAATAAAGGTTTATTTTACTTTATTCCATTTTCTGAAGGAATATGCCTGTTATGCTACTATAACAAGGGCTGAAATGAAAATGAAAAATGGTGATTCCCACAACACATAAATCAAAATTACAGTTTCCTTAATGATTACTTGGACAGCCAATTAATAGAACGTTTGAAGTGAACACTGGTGCCCATGAATAATCGAGCAAAACATGCTAGAATTAGGCAAAAGAGCATTTGTAGAATTTTAATGAGTTCTGAAGTAGCTTGTGGGTGTTTAAAACTTCTGTACAATCATTTCTGCAAATTAAAAGTGACAGTGTCTCTGGGTAGGTATTGTGTCACATAGCACTATAGCTCTGCTTCTAACCATCCTTCAGCAGGTAATAATCTTATACTTTGTGTCAGAAAATATTAGGCAAAACCATACATCCAGGATACAGGCTTATTTTACTGCAGCTATTATAACGGCCTGTGGGCTTTCCTCAGCCAGGCAGGATAGGATCTGCACTGCCAGCAAGTACATCCTGACTGAAGTGGATTCAGGTGTTAAGGTAATAAGAAGATAATCCCAAAAGCTCAGATGGGAGAAGCTGCTTAACTATTCAGTCAGGATTTAAAACTGAACCACCGAGTTCCTAGTGTGCCTGAATGGAAAGATAAATAGGCCCTACCTGGCTGGGTGGAGGCTCACCCGGAAGGCTGAAGGTCTGGATCCTCAGTGGCTCTTAGCCCGAGGTCTCCACAGCTGTTTTATGGGACTATGTCCTGACTCTTGACAACTTCTTAAAGAGGGGCCACCAGTGAGTGTGGGAGGGTGGTTCGATAACCTAATGCTTAGGACTGTTTGTTGGGAAGGAGCAGCTGATTCTATGAATGCAGGCTGATTCTGAAGTACTTTANTGGATCCTCAGTGGCTCTTAGCCCGAGGGCTCCACAGCTCCCGTAAAAACGGGACTATAAGGGGACAAGCAACAACTTCTTAAAGAGGGGCCACCAGTGAGTGTGGGAGGGTGGTTCGATAACCTAATGCTTAGGACTGTTTGTTGGGAAGGAGCAGCTGATTCTATGAATGCAGGCTGATTCTGAAGTACTTTATCAAGAAAAACCTTGTAAGCCCCAAGTGAACCTGCCTTCTCTCTCTACATAGTTGTTGACTAGACTGCAGTGAAAATGAGGTATTTTTAATGAGGTTTTCCAATTCCACATAAAGACTGGAGGGTACTGTTCTTCTACGATGAAATTGAAGAACAGCAAAGTTATTGAAACTCATGATTAGTTTATGATCTTCTGAGTACAACTTTAAAAATTTGGAGGTAATTTAGTAAGCTGGGCATAACTAACTGTCTGTGAAGTGCAGGTGACTTAACAGGCGAGAGGTGGCTTCCACTGGCAAAGCAGTCTTTTAAGGTAGCCTCTTTCAGTTTTGCTCCTTTGAGGAACTCATTTTATATGAATTTATGAAAGAGTGTGATGTCCCTTTCAGGAGTGAAGCCATTAGTGTAGAATTAAATAGAAGAGGAACTGTTTTATTTTTATTTTACTGAAGTTACTGAATCTGAGGTAAGAGACTGAAAGCTTTTCCCTTTTTCCCTCCCCACCACTTCTGTGAGTCTGGGGAGTGTTCTTGCTACATGTGAACTTAGCAGTTCCAAAGCAGCCTCTGTGCTGCTCACCCTGCTGGCTGGCAGCAGTCTGACAAGAGTCGCCGGCACTGATGCCATGCAGTGCGTGTGGGAGACAGGGTAAATCTCTCGGCGCACGGAGGCGCTTGAACTTNCACCACTTCTGTGAGTCTGGGGAGTGTTCTTGCTACATGTGAACTTAGCAGTTCCAAAGCAGCCTCCATGCTGCTCACCCTGCTGGCTGGCAGCGGTCTGGACAAGAGCACCGATGCCATGCAGTGCATGTGGGAGACAGGGTAAATCTCTCGGCACACGGAGGCTCTTGAACTTACTGCCCAGAATGGGATGCTTTGAGCCTCTAATACAGCGCCTAAACAAACAGATGTGGGAGTTCAGCAGCTCGTTTTGCAGTGTTTTGGGGTGTTCTGTAGTCACAGTACAGCGTCTAAAGTTGTGTTTTTGTCGGCACACTAACTGAGACCAAACAGCCCTACAGAGCAGCCAGGGCCCTACAGATCATGATGTCTATGGACTTGAGCTCTTTCCTTCTCATCTTTTCTTTCCTCATCATCTTTCCTCTGCTGATAGGAACCACTCGTGATCAGGATAGTGAGGGGCAAAGGAGAAGGGCCAGAGAAGAGCCAGTGTCCTTGTGCACACCACAAAGTGCACAGTGGTCAGGAAGGTGACCAGATGGTGATGCTCCTCCTTGGAAGCCCCTTCTGGGCTCCATAGGTGCTGGGCTGTGGAGCTTTTGCACAGGTCTCCTCTGTTTCCCATTGTAGCCCAGAGTTTTAAAAAGCTCTAAGTTGGGTCTGTCACTTAGGCGGATGGTGTTGGAGTTCAGCAAACACAGCTCCTGAAGGTTTTCCTCCAGATTGATATTTGGTACGTATTTATAGACGTTGCTTGTGAAGCAGTAAAAATGAGAAATCTGGAGACTGAGTGCCAACATATGGAGCTACCAAGTGAAGATGGGAGTCATGAACTAAATGCTGCTTTGGAGAGGCATGATGTATAAGATCTGGCTTGTCAGTTTTACAACTTAAACTGCTAAAAATTAATTTATACTCTTCAACCTGGTGATGTCTTTCCTTTATTCATTTCTTAGAAAGATGATCACTGTCTATGTAAATGCTTTCATGTGGTTATTGTGCTGGCAGACTGTATATATATGTGTATGTATGTTCCTGTGTTGTTTTCAAGAACATCTCTGTACTACTGGTCAAAATGTTCCAGTTAATGCCACTGAAATATATGATTCAATTTCATTTCTGAATAACCTTTCAAAGATACTAGGAGCTTATAATATTGAACACTTTTCCAATCTCAGAAATAGTAACAGAACACAAGATTATGTAGATTTTGAAAATGCAGGTTTCTAGAAGCTGTATTAACAAGTACTTTCATTTACTACCTTAAGCATAGCAAAGAAGAAGACTGTAGAACTGAAGGGCAGGCCTACAAGGTTTTACCTGTTGTTGCATGTAGAAGATACTTGGCTCTCACACATCACTGTTACCATCTGCCCTTTCTAGTTTCATAACTATTGATAGTGTCTCAGCAAAGTCTTGATGAGACACAGCATATGGATCTGCAAATTTTAATTTAAAAAGTTCCTAATTTGAATCATAGGAATATCATTCCAGCTGCTGCCTGCCCTGATGGGCCCCAGACACCCATGAAGGCAGTGCAGGTGGTGAGCTAGGGAATGGCTGGTAGCTGGGAAGCCCTGCAGAATGGCTGGGTGGGAGCCTGTGAATCCAAAGCACTTCTCATAAAATGAAAGAAAAAATTTAAACACTGTGACTTTGGTATACCTTCTTGTGGGGATAGGTTACCTATTCAGGCTAAAGAAAATTTAAAACACAAGGGATTCAGTTGGAGGTGAGAATGGCTGCTCGGTCTCCTCCCGCATTTTTTTTTTTATTTTAAGCTGTGATCAGGTTGTGTTTGAGTCTTGCTTTTCGTCAGCATCCACTGAATCCTGCACGGTTTTGAAAAAGTGAAAATATTAAATATGGTCCCAGAGAAATCTAATTTTCTCTAGTAAATTATCTGGAGCCTAGCTGTGGGTAAGGTTGATTAGCTTGGAACAGGCTTTTCTAAGCAGGTTTGCACATGGGTATTATCACCAAGGCATACTCCAAAAGTCTTTCCCCTAAAGGAGACTTTCCTCATTACAAAAAAAAATTAACAATTCAAATCTACTGGAAAAGAGCCCAGATTATTTATTTTTAGGCACAAAAATCATGTTCTTTCATAAAAATTCTTAGATGTTCAATCTGCATATTCACATAAGGCTTACAATGCAAAATAAGCAAACAGAAGTCCATATGTTTGTCACAAACCCTCCAGGAATAACAAGAGGGCTCTTGGTTTTATTTTTCTTCTATCAGCAATAGAGGCCTGATGAGTTTGTATGTGGTTTTCCTCCGCTGCCTTTGTGGCTCCGTGGAGAGGATCCTGTCAGACAGTGGTTGTCCCTGGCACATGGATAGCACCAAAGNTATTTATTTTTAGGCACAAAAATCATGTTCTTTCATAAAAATTCTTAGATGTTCAATCTGCATATTCACATAAGGCTTACAATGCAAAATAAGCAAACAGAAGTCCATATGTTTGTCACAAACCCTCTAGGAATAACAAGAGGGCTCTTGGTTTTATTTTTCTTCTATCAGCAATAGAGGTCTGATGAGTTTGTATGTTTTTCCTCCGCTGCCTTTGTGGCTCCGTGGAGAGGATCCTGCCAGGTTGTCCCTGGCACATGGATGGCACCAAAGCTTCCACGTGCCCAAGCAGCATCTGTCTGTGCTGAGCAAAGAAGGAGGTGGCTGCCTTTGCACCCCGTTAGTCAGTGCCTGCAAAGCCAGGGGCTTCTCCTACATGTCCACCTGGGAAACATGGAGCGGTCCGAAGTGGAGGCGCTTCTGCCAGGAACAGCTCCTGGAGCTGCGAGCTGCAGGCTCAAGGCAGCAGTTCTGTTGAACTCTTCACATTAAAGGAAGACTGAGTAGGCAGTTAAAAAATCAGACATCAAAAATTTCGTAAAGGTCCAGCAAGAGTATTAACATAGTCCCACGGTATAAATTGCATGTATTATCTGATATATAGCAGGAAATGTAGATTAAGCTGATTAAAGAGAAAAGCAAGATCAAAATATATTAAACATATGTGACAAGTTGGAGTTAATATTGCTTTTGGAACAATTATTTAAGTATTTACTGACATTTCTGACTTCTAACAGTGCTGATTTTAACACTTTCTTTTGTACTACTGTAATGTTTTTGTTATTTAAATCAGCAAACATTCAGAAAACATTTTGCGTAACAATAATAAATGTCTGATGTGTATAAATTTGTCTGATGTGCCAAGCAAAAATGTTGTAGTTGAGAGAACATACAGGAAGGCATGATGAAAATAGACCTTATCTGCTAAAAGTGATGGATCGTGGTGGAGAAACTCCACTGATGACTGAAAGTGTGCTCTTGACTACTTTGCATTTAAATTATTCCCTTTGTCTATGAAATGGAAAATAGCGCAATGACTTAAAAATTGAGTAAAAATTAAGGTTCTGATCCTGCTGAGACTTTGTCACATGCTTATTTTTATATAATGTGTATGCTTCTATTAATATATTAAAATTAATTTTTAAAAAACTCAAAGAAAATCTTTCTTGTAACAGAAGAGTGTCAAGTTGCCATGACAAAACACTCAGGATCAGTCAGTGTCCACTGTTAAGTCTATTTAGGGCAGGTATCCAACTTATAATGTCGGTCCTTCTTGAGTTTTGATTTTTTTGTCTTATCAACTTTATTGTATTTGTAGCATTTTTTTCCCTGTAGATTCAACTAGGAATAGATAAGCACATAAAGAACTTGGGTAATGTCTTTAAAATGAACTCTATGAATGAAACTGATCCAGAATTATTTTTAGGATAAGAAGAGTGCAGTGAAAAAAGTGAATGATATCACACTCTGTCTTGAGATTTGTTATTCTCACCCTATGTAATTGCATACCAGTTTTGGCTTCCTCCAGGAAACACTGATGCGTTTAGCAGTGTGAGTGTGCCTTTTTTTTTTTTTTTTTTTCTCCCCTCTCTCTATCTTCACCTTCTTAGGGTCCATACATTACTAAATATCTTTTGGAATAGTTGGAATAGTGTATTGTAAGGTAGTACATTTAGTGTAGGGTAGTACATGAAATTTTTCTTTGAGTAAAGGAGTACACTCTACTGGTGGCAGATACTGCTTGACTTTATTAACTCCTGGCTCCCACTGTCCAGACACTTGAAATAATTTTTCTGAAGCTACATCTCCTTGAAGGCCAGAAGTTAAATTTATCAGAAATTCTTTTGTCCTGATTAAAGTATCGAGACTCCCTACCTATTTATCAACTCTTTTTTGACTGATTAATTTCAGAGTCACATCCGTAAAATGCCAAGTTTGATAGAGCTCAACAAAGATAACTGGAGCTGCGTGATGGCCCGTGCTGAGCAGTTCAGCATGAGGTGTCACAGGAATGGATTAATGCAACCGGTTTGAGAGAGGGGTGCTGCCAGAAGGGCCTGTGATGGATAACTACTCAGAAATCAAATTACAGATACATACAGAGCCGTGCTACTGTTCTTGCCACCCATGTTGTCAACTGGAGGAAAAATATTTCAGTACGGTACTTTGATGGAAAACCTGCACAGGGATCTCTGTTTAAATTGCTGTCCTAACAGTCAGGAGAAGTCTGCTTAGAAGTAGTTCATGGACGTTAAAGAAAGAATTTTGATGTGATTTTTTGGGAGTCTAGAAGTCTCATTTTCTATAAGGCTTCAAATATTCTTTTGTTTATTCCCCTTCCTTTCTGGTTAGGTTTCTTTCCCTTCCCCTCTGCTTCCTCCCCAGTCTTTCTCACATTTAAAATTGGTGAGCCTGACATTGATATTTCCTTGAAAATCTGAGATAATACATCAAAAGTAGATCAATTGACTGTGTCAGCTATGTTAGAATTGCATTTAATTGCTTACAAACTCCTTTGTTAAAGTGAGCTCCAACCGTATGTTTTATATACAATGACCAAGCTTCTTCAGCACTTCAGAGAGAATACCAAGTTGAGGGTTGACTTGATTTAAATATGCCAGAAGCAAAAGTAACTTCAGCAAGGATTCTGATAGATGAATTTGCTTTTATCAGAGAATTGTTATGTCTTCTGATGCATAAGGATCCCTTTGAAACCTTGCAAAGAAATGGCGCAGAGGAGGAGGGAGAGGTGGCTGCTGCCTTTTCTCCCACCTAACCCTGAGATTAGAGAAGAGGTAACCAGATAGGGGCTGTAACTGGGGATGTCCAAATCTGTTTGGAGGATGAACCTGAGGCAGATGCCTTGGCCTGATTGTGATAGCGTTTCTGTGGGTCAAGTTGTGAACAGCAGGGAGTACAAAAGCCTCTCATTAGTAACTCGTACATTTGACTTGAGAGGACTACAGACCTAGACTGACTTCCTTTGAAACCTTCATTGTAGATGACTATGGAGCTTGTTTTGTTACATCGCAGTATTAGAGCAGTAGAAGTTAGCTCCCTAAATTTATATCATGGTGACATTAAATCGTCTGGTTTTCAATGATGATCTTCAAAACAACAGTGCCTGTTCACACAGCCCTTCTATCAAAACTGTTTCTTCACCTCTTACATGACTCAAACCAATAATATCTGACTGACCAAGAATCAAAACTTGCTTGGGAGTGATAAGAATGAAGTTAGAAGAATGCCTAAGAGAGCATCATGAGTAGGAACATGTGTCCTACCAGTACTGGCTGCGTTTTGGTTATATCTCGTTAAAAGGAGTAGGCACAAAAATGCAGAATGGTGGAGTTTCATATGAAGTGTGCGATCTACACTTTGTTTCCCTAAGCTATGGTAGACTCATTTTGTCTACGTTGTGTTTAGCTGACATAGACTGTGGAGATGTCAGAAACTTGGCAGAGTTCTTAAAGAGGTGTCTATCCTCTTTGCCTTTTCATTTTTATATTCGATCCTTTCTAGTGCTTTCATTTTAGATTCTCAGGAGGCTGTTGCTCTCTGTCTTTGCTAAGAAGCTCAGCTCTGTAGCCAGCCTTATACTCTGAAGAAATTGGAAAAGCCTGTCTTGGAAAGCCCTCCTTACAGACAGAACCCAGAACCTTAACATTGCACCCGCAAAAGACTTCTTCCAGCATTCTCCTTTTTATTATTATTATTATTATTTCCTGCTAGAATGTGTTATTAAGCAACTGCTTTTCTAAAGATGTGTGAGTTATAAGTTAGATGAGTCAACAGTGAGATCGACTGAGAACTGGCGGGATGGCAGAGCTCAGAGTTGTGATAAATTAGGTCAAGTCTAGTTGGAGGCCTGTGGCCAGCGGTGTGCTTCAGGGGTCAGTACTGGGCCCAGTGCTCTTCAACTTGTTAATCAATGACCTGGACGAGGGCACAGAGTGCACCCTCAGCAAGTTTGTGGACGATACCAAACTGGGTGGAGTGGCCAACACTCCCGAGGGCTGTGCTGCCATTCAAAGAGACCTAGACAGGATGGAGAGTTGGGCAGAGAGGAACCTTATGAGGTTCAACAGGGACAAGTGCACGTGGGGAGGAATAACCCCAGGCACCAGTACAGATTAGGGGCTGACCTGCTGGAAGGATGCAGGAGAGGGATTTGGGAGTCCTGGTTGACAACAAGTTAACCATGAGGCAGCAATGTGCCCTCGTGGCCAAGAAGGCCAATGGGCTCCTGGCTGCATGAGGAGGAGCGTTGCCAGCAGGTCGAGGGAGGGGATCCTGCCCCTCTGCTCAGCTCTGGTGAGGCCGCACCTGGAGTATTGGGTGCAGTTCTGGGCTCCCCAGTGCAAGAGGGACGTGGAGCTGCTGGAGAGGGTGCAGTGGAGGGCCACAAAGATGATTAAAGGACTGGAGCGTCTGTCGTATGAGGAAAGACTAAGCGAGCTGGGCCTGTTTAGTCTGGGAAAGGCTGAGAGGGAATCTTAACATGTACAAATACCTGAGGGGAGGCTCCATGTAAAGACGATGGGGCCAAACTCTTCTTGGTGGTGGCCAGTGACAGGACAAGGGGTAGTGGGTACAAATTTAAACACAGGAAGTTCCACCTCCATGTGAGGAAGAACTTCTTTCCTGTGAGGGTGACAGAGCCCTGGCACAGGCTGCCCGGAGAGGCTGTGGAGTCTCCTTCTCTGGAGATCTTCCAAACCCGCCTGGATGCCACCCTGTGCCACGTGCTCTGGGTGTCCCTGCTGGAGCAGGGGGGTTGGACTAGATGATCTCTAGAGATCCCTTCCACAACCGTTCTGTGATTCTGTGATGTGAATTACTGTCTGTAAAGAGTGGCACCCATATACATGTGAATATGTTTGTTGAACAGTGGTTTTGCTTATAGTTTCTGCTGTCTCGGTGATTGTTTTAAACTGTCAGGCCTTTACTAAACCCGTTACTGTTTGGAATGCTACATGTGCGAGACAGGATATGTGCTGCTTGTTCCTGACAACTGGGTAGTAATTACAGACAGCAGAGGACAAGGAGTGCCCTTTTCTGGATGACCTGACTGCCCCAAAGACAGTGCAGCAGCATTTCACTGAAAGCATTAAAAGTCAGGCACCCTGCTCTAGAACTGATGCCTGTTGTGCTTTAATGAGCACTTGTACTCTCCCAACACACAATAAAAGAGTGCCTGAAGTACACCACTGCTCTAAGAACTAATGCTTTAAACAGTCTTCAGTATTATGAGACTTTTGTCATCTTTCCAATATATCCCACATCACCTGAAAGCATTACTGCCTTATGGCAGGTTCTTAGCATGAAGTAGAAATTAGATTGAGCTTTACAGAAAAGCCCAAACTCTCTGTACAGAACAATAACATCTGCAGTAAAAACTCCAAGTTATGGCGATAAATAGCTTCATCTGTCTCTTGAACATAGTGCCTTAGGCAAAGAAAGGCTTTCCAAATGACAGTTTTCTGAGATGGGAGCATAAGTCTGAGTGTAGGACCCAAATTTTGAGTCTTTTCCCACAACCCCATGTTTCAGATGCTAATCATTCAACTACAGGGGATCTCTCAGGATTGCTGTTTCTCTGCTTTTAGTAGTATAAGGCATATTTGGTGTGCATTGCCATCCCAAAGATCTCTTGAATCCTCTTCTCCTTTGCCCCCAAAACATTCCTCAAACTTATAGGAAATAATGACGTGCTTATAGGGCTTCCTGGGCTCAGGAAAGGTGATGTGGCTTATTGGCTAGAACAGCAAATTCTGTAGCCATACTCTGTGTGTACCTTGCTTCATTACTGATTGGTCGTGAAGTTTTAAGTCTCTTACAGCCAGAGGCTACAAAAAGAAAGGTTTTCTAAAGCAGGCATCTGCCCACACTGGCCCATAGGCATAGCCTATAACCTTATTATTGATACAGATATCTTGCACTTGACATATGAATTATAGGCACAAGTCAGCACAGCACAGCATCTTGTCGCCAGATTCTTCTGAGGTTGAAATAACTGCTGTTGCAACAGTTTATGCTTGCAGCTTACTGATGGTCCAAAGTGGTGGGTGAAAAACATATCTGTAAGAGAGAAACCACATTTCTCCACAGGAGACTTCTCAGTTGCCTTCTACTGGGTTTAAAAATACTGAGTATATCATTTAATTGCTTGAATTAAGTAATGCTGTGGCCAAGTACATGTTTTTGTTTAGCAAAATTTTTAGAAGAGATTGAATGCATTAATTTAAAATGCTTTGAAGCTAATTATTTTGCAATATATTACCTAACAAATTCATATTTTATTTTTTTTCCTGTGATTGTGTCATTATAGCCTGTATACTGCCAGCAAATTATGGAATCTAGTTAACATCAGTTTATATATTAGACATGTAATCATGGGTAGTTGCATTTGTTCCTCATTTGATTTTATAGACCTGTTGTGTATCTAGTGCAATGCTATAATCAGTGAGGCATTGCACGCCACTTAATGAAGAAGATTGTTAGTAAGCCTGTGATGCTACATCACACGCAAGGTCAGCAGTCTACTCTACAGCCCTACAAAAGCACAAGTGAGGGAAGAATAAATTTCCATCCATGAATGCTCACTAGAGGAATAGTGTTTGGGTTTAGATCCTTTGGTTTTCTTGGGAATTTAAATGGATACGTTGCTGACTTCAAAAAGAGCTGCTCATTATATACTGTTACCATCCTCAGAAATATTTTTGTCATGCTCTCCTAAACATCTCTGGATGATTGTCTGGTATGTTAGTCTGTAATGGCTGCAGAAATGCTGTGTGACAGGTATAGAGGATAATAAATACTTCACAGTTGCTGTACACATTGAGGTAGATTGTAGATTCATGTAATTCAGTATTACTGCACTCATTGGTATCCTAAGAACCTAAGAGATGGCTTTCTATGTATCCTACTTCGTGACATTCCTAACTGACATATGCTACCCAACAGTTTCAATCTTATTTCAATTTGTTTATATCTACTAGCTTTAGCTTTTGATCGGTTAGGTTGAAGGGGTTGAAGTGTACCGCTCTGACTGGCTCTGTCTGCTGGGGTTATTTTGCATGGTCTGCTCTCTGGGTGGGAATGTTTGATTGTGTTGCTTCTGAAAAGCAAAAAAAGAAAAAAGCTACCTTTTACATTTTTATTATTGTTAATATTTTTATTATTATTACTGTTTTACAGTCAGATACTGTTTTATACTCATTCAAAATCCTTGTAATTCTATGGTCTAGATTAGAGACTTGAAACTTGGTGGTGATATCATGCATGAAAAGATTTATTAAAGAAATATTCAATGAATAATTCCTTTCTTGTGAGTTAGCTTACCCAACTGAAAAAACAAAAGGGTTTCAAGTCAATGATAGAAGAATATTTTATTTCCCCACCAAATTGGAAAAAAAAGTGGCTTTTTGTTGGAAACTTCTTGCCGGCCCAAGGAATCGGGAGGGGATCACAGACGCAGACTCCATGTGAATTAGATCCTGATCCTGATCCGTCAATTCTTTATTTAGCCCGAATAGCGTCCTTATATACACAAGCAGAAGCAAGCTCTCTACACGCGTACAGCTACGATTGGTCACAGGCTACTATCCATGCATTTCTACCGCATTCAGTTGGTCGTGGATAACGGCGTGTATTCACACCATAGGTCTGCGCACCAGTGTTCTTTCTTACTGACAAGCTTAATCAAGGTTCTGTCTCGCCCAACTTTCTCATGCCTGCTGTTCAAGGACTACTGTTCACATTCCTTTACCTCAGGGAGTATCCGCTATCTTCTTTAAGCTCAGCTCCCTGCAGCCACTTCCCATGGGAAGGCCTCCGTCCCCTAGATATGTTCCTACAGCTTTTGATAAACAGAAAAATTTTGTTTAACTTGATGAATTTTACTTATCAGATTTTTTTCTAAATTTTGTAAAAATGTCATATTCTATTATTACGTGGAAATGTGATCTGAAATGAAAAATGGAAAATATTTTAATTAAAATCATGAAGATAAAATCTTTTATATTTTCGGATTTTTCCTTAGCTAAACTGCTCACTGAATTTGACCCGAGCGCACACTTTACCTTCAGTCCCCTCCAAAGTTTCAGGAGAGGGGACTTCTTCAGGAGAGAGAGTTCCTCACCTCTGCTTAAGAGTACAGCCCAGGCTGGTGGCACCTGCCTGCACAGGTCCTCAGGAGAGGCTCTGCGGGCACCTCCCAGGGGTGGCCACTGCCTGTGGGGACAGGGCTCTTCATGGGATGCCAGAGGAGGAGATTTGGGGGGATTCCACAAGACTCGCTATGGGATGTTTAGGAGAAGAACAACAGGGAGGAGAGGGATCAAGGTGGCATGGAGGAGCAAGCGTGGCAAGCCAGGCCATGAATAGGTGCACATACGTAGGGTGTGAGCAGGCAGGGGCCCATGGGGAGCACGTGCTCGGCCTCGCTGCTGGCTGCGCCCAAACGTCCCCGATCCAGCAGCTTCCAACACTCTGTTGCGACACTGGGCAAGTTGCTGGTTATCAGAGACTGTGGAACTTAAAGCTGCGTCTCAGTGGTCTCAAAAGGCTCTCAAACATCCCACAGTCTGCAGAGGCAACGCTCCTTCCCAGAGCGTCGCAGGGCTCCTCTACACGTGCTTTCTGCGGGCTGGAAGAGCAGCCCAGGGTAATTCCAAAGGTTGGGCAGGCTATTCTAATTTCCTAAGGGCTTGAAAAGAAAAGGCTTTTCTTCTCCTCCTGCTCCCCATAGGCAGCTTTATCGCTTTCTTTACAAGCTCTTACAGGATTAACAAGTTTGCCTTGCTCACTTAGGCACGTTCACCAGTTCACCACGTTGTCTGCTGCAGGTACTGCGGAGCAGACGCGGCTGTGGTGTCTGACAGGCTTCCCTATGAGCCTGGTGGCGGGCAGGCTGTTTTCCCATGCAACGTAGCAATACATACCGCTTATTTTTAGAAGTTTCTAAAAATGACAAGCTCTATATGTTGTTTTCTTTTTCTTTTCTTCTTCCCTTTTATAAGATGCGAGTGTTTCTGTGATCCACACAGCTGCACCGCAGTTCAAAGGCCCCCATGTAGCCATGTGCTCAGTTGTGGTTCACAGTCCTGGGCAAGGTTTAAAGAAAAAGGTGCACTGTGAAATGAGGCAACAGCAGTTGCTTTGACTCTCATGCACCATGAAGCAGCCTCCAAATTTTGTAAATTTGGATTAAAACAAACGACTGCGTTGGAGCACCGGAGAAGCGCAAAACAAATATATATAGTCTTCATAGGCACTGAAGAGGATACAAATCAGTGAGCCTTATTCAAGCTGGCAAATTGATTAAACTGAAAATGAAAAAAAGAATGTTGTTATAAAGCAGCTGGAAAATCATGATAAGATGAGGTCAAGATTGCATGGCTTCTGCAAAGGTACCCTGTGCTTCAGTAATTAATCTTTTTGAATTGTTCTAATGCAGCAGTAGAATAACAAATAAAGGGGAAATAGTTGGCACTGTTTATGAAAATAAGGGAGGGTTAATGAAGCATAGAGCTATTACAGCAGAGAGCAGAACAAAAAGAGGCGAAGGCAATTATGCCAACAGTGGTGAGAGTGCAATGTCTTTGATGCAATACAGCAACTACCTTGTCCTAAAGCTTCTTAAGACTTTTAGATTATTCCTCATCCATGTACTTTGCTAATAGTGGTGATGTTATTGCTAATAAATTGCTAATAGTGGTGATAGTACAAAAAATCTGGAAAAAAAGAGAGGAAAGATATTTAAAGAAAAATGGTGAATAACTTTGTGTAAAGAAAACATGCAAGCCAGCAGAATGGAATTTGTTTTAGTATATTTTGCATAAAAACATTTTCTGTTCTCTAACTGGCTCTGGTAACAGATACACATGAAAGAATAATAATAATAACAAAAGGCTAAGCATATGAAGAATGAACGTATTTGACGTAAATTTAGAATGTATACATTTATCTAAAAGTGAGATTTAGATGCTTTTGGTCTGATCATTATGGGAAATTTGTGTCACTAACTAATGCCCTTTCTAATTGACCATAAAATAAGATGTAGCAGACTTGCGATCAATGAAAACAATGAATTTTTCACTTTACAAATCTTCTGAAAAATTCACAAAGCTCCTGGATATTATTTGGTTTCTGGTCATTTAATTAATTCATTTAATTGGATCTCGGTTTCTTAGCTCTCGAAAGAGGCCAGTTTTCTACTAATATCAGAGCAGATGCTGGTCAGGAAGTGATCTCCACAATATCTGCATCACCAATGAAGAATTGTTCAGGCTAAAAGGGACTATGAAATGTAAATTTCTTTAAAAAGAAACTATTACCCTTAATCCAGTTTTCTGTTTTGATGCCCCAAATTTGATTTGGAGGCAAGCATATCTGCCCCAAGGATGTCCTCTTTTGTCTTGAAGATAACACTGGATGGTTGGACAAATATACTACTTGTCTCAACAGTTTGTTCTAGTAGTTAGGTTTTGCACCTTTTTGCATTATCAATTTATGTAGGTTTTCTTTACACTTTCTCAGCTTAATTAAGGCTGACTTTAAATCTGAACTTTGTCAGGTGATATTATCTCTTTGTGTAAGTATTTACAGGCCTTTTTTTTTTTTTTTTTAAGCTAAACCAATGATACTTTCATGGTAGGCTATTTTTCCAGAACTTTAGCACTTCAGCCTTTTTACTGGGAGTTTTATATAGTACCTTTCCTACCTCTTTAGAAAATGTGCCTATCAATCAGAATTGTGTGGAGCATTACAATACCATTCATTTAACTTTAAACTTTTCACTTAAAGTATTAACTTTAAGTTAAAATTCTATTTACTTGGTAGGGCAGTTCAAGTTCAGTGACCACTGTCTTCAACCTTAATAGGTTTGCTGTTCATGTAGCATGTTAAGTTCATTTTTGACAGCTTTCCTAACAGATGTGCATCATATACATATATATATATACACACACACACACATATATTAAGCATAGTTAAGTTTCAAAAACAGTTTCAAAAGCTGGAAAAGTCTGTCAGTTCTCTAAATAAATGAATGAATGGATGCATAAAAGATAAGGCCCAGGTATTTTAAAGGCAGCATGTTAAAATGGAGCTTGTCAGTCTCTCTCACAAAACGACTATTCACATCAGCCTGTGAGATCGAAGGCAGATTGTTGCTTTTAGGCATGAGTATTTATAATTCCTATCATCAGAGCTGTCCTAAAGCTTTCCAAGACCACCAAGGCATCTATTAATGGCAATTAATCTGCATTACAATTTTTCATTTTTATTGGCTGTTATTGTTAAATCTCTCAATTTCTGCAGCACTTCATTTGACAGTCTCTAGGCTATTTACAAGCCTGATTTCCATAAGGCTGGCAAAACCCATTTTATTCTCTTATAATAAAGGAATATAACAAGGCACTGTAGAATTAAGTAATTCACCCTGAAAATGAGTAAAGGAGTAAGAGAACTAAGATGCCTTCCTCCTTCTGATTCTAAATTAGTTTTGGCCTTATAAATGATGTTCATAAAAAAATGTAATAACAATTCTGTTTGCTTCCTGCTTTGTGATCTTCTTTTTTTTCTTAGAGGTGAACCATGTGAAGGGATCAGTCCATCCCAGACAATAAACACTCTGGTGACCCTGTTAGCCGGGCAGACATGAATGCCATGGAAACTTGGTGTCAACAGCTTGGGCTGCTGCTGTTTCAGTCCAGAACAAAAAGGAAATCTGAGCTTCATATTCACCTAGGAATTTGAGGCCGACACACTGTCAGTTACCAGAAGGAAAGAGTATTGACAAATCTGTGGGGCAGCTCTTTATCTCTTTATCTTTTAAGGGACTTTGTTCTCTTTAAATTTTTCTTTAGCATTCTGAAATTGTGGTTTGCATTTTTTTGATCTCACAACTTTTCAAAAAACTTTCTTTAATTTTAGGCAAAAGATTTTCCCCAAGTTGACATCTGAATGTTAACTAGCATCAACTGCAGGATAAAAAGCCCTGGAATAACCAAAGTAGCCAAAACAAAGAGTAGAAGAATAAAAGAATTTTCCTCCACCAGAATAGGGGAAACATGTGGACAAACTAGTAAGGGAAGTCTCTGATAACTTACTGCCAAATGCTCTGCGGTGAGTTTGTTCAGAGGCGCCTGGTTGAAGGCTGTAGTGAGGCAGGGAGTGCTGTCAGAGCTGGACTGACCTACAGAACGACTGCTTTGGAGCTCTGGGATCTTTAGGATTTTTAATTAATTTTCTTTAAGACATACCAAATTTAAGATGAAGCTACTGTTGAGAAAAGCTAGTGTCAAGACCAAAAAATCCAGTCTTGTTGTTATTCTGGTTCCTCTTTCCTGTACCTCAAATTTGTTTTTTATTTGACAACAGAGTAACTTGAGCGCCTGCTATTTTGGTCATTATAGTTGCCAACCTTTTTTTTTTTTATAATTTCAAAGAATCCATTAATTAAATGATTACAATTAAATAGTTATAGTTTTAGATTAAATTTGGAAAGGATTGTTACTCTTTGTAAGGAATTATGTGCCAGAGCACTGGATTACAAAATATCTTACTAAATAGTATATACCCTTACAAAGGTTACTATTTTACCTTTTGAATTGTTGAATGATATTTCAATATGGCAAAAATGTCTATGCCTAAAAGGTTCTTTTAAACCCTAAAGCTATTATTTAAGCACCACAAAATTTGTTTAAGCCATAAGATTCTATACAGGTCCTCTGCATGGAGGAAGTTAAATTTTGATGGCTATACCATGCCTTTTTATAAAGCTCAGCTAAGTTATGACTTACAAAGCTAAAGTGAAATCCAAAGGCATAGTTTGTGCAATGGGAAGAAAAGTTACCAAATACAGCTTTGTTTCTATGTGCTGCACACTAAATGACCTCGTATCTATCTGAAGGTTGATATGAAGATCACGCTACTGTTTGGGGGAATTAATAATTCAGAACATATGCAGAAAATGTTCTCTGAATTCCCTAAGATTCCCCCTCCCCTCATCCTTTCCATGAATGGGGATATTTGTTGAACGCTCTGCATTTGGTAAAACTTCTTACAACCCACCGGCATGATTTACATCCTGGTATTGAGCCAGGGTTTTTTTTCCCAATAACTTCAGCAGTAACACCATGATTCGAGTACTGTCACACAGTGTTGCTGCTGTGTTCATGCAGCCTGGTGGCTTGTGTGATCCCATCAAGGTACAACAGAGATTGTCTAGCTCAGTGGGATGGATAGACCCAGCTGGTTCACTTTTATCTGCAGCCAAGATGCTTTGCCTCCTTTCTCACTTACTTAAGCAGGCAGCTGCTGAGATGAAGCTTTGGATTTGGTTTTGCTCAGAAGTGCTATGGCACATGTGTGAGGTACAAGTGTGTTATGCTCTGTTTTCTCTCATGACTTCCCTGGCTGATACCACTTGAGGATTTGTGTCCGCTCATTGGAGGCATAGCGTGTTGATGAAGGAATACTCCGTAACGTATGCAGCCTCTCCTGGTAAGGTTTCACTCAAAGAACATCTTAAAATGTCACCAACCTACACCCCTCTTTCTCTGGGGCTGTTATTCCTTCAGAAATACAGTCTCGCTTTACAAGTACAGCCACCTTCCTACTGCTATTTCAGTGAAGTGCAGAACTTCCCGAAACACTCCCAGGTAAGCCCGATATCTGTAATGAAACCACTGTCTTCTGTCTGTAAAGGACTGTATCTGATCCCTAGAGTATTTGCTTCATTATTCTCTAATCTGCAGCTTGTAAAGTGGTTGTCTTCCCATGACAGTGATGTATGGCCTATGGTGCCATGTAAGTGAAGTTAACATTTATATTGAGCTTAGTAATTTAAGTACAATGGAGATCATTATTAGTGCTTATTAGAAGTCTGCATGATCTTGTTTTCATTTCTAGCTGATAGGAGCATTTGGTTAGTTACTGTATGAAAAAATAGATGCCTCCTTTTACCCTAATTACAGCCGTTTACAACAATGACTATTGTTTTTTGTTGTGATTCATAAAAATAAGAAATGATGAAGAATACTATATACAACATTATAAACAATTTACATATATGTTGTATTACAGTTATCAAAGGACATTAGTGCATGAGACTCAAAGTTTCTCTCATGTGCCCCTTTGTAGAGTGGTATCACTGAAAAACAAGTCAAGGCTTCTGACTTGACTTTGAATAATCCTGCTGTATGCGAGTTCAATAACGGCGTATCCTAAAGTCTCTATTCAGTCTTCAACCATGGGATTCTTCCTTAGCTTTTTCACAGAAGGCAGTATATTCCAAGTCTGCGTTCTGAACTGTTTCTGTTTGAGCCAGTTGTAGCTTGTTGTCATTCCTGTGGTAATGAGTAGGACGGAGCGTTTTGGCAAAGTTGCTGACTCAATTAAGAGATGCTGTCAGTCTTTTCTTTCTTTTCGAAGAGACAAATTGGTACTTATAAAACTGGGAGCAAAACCAATATAACATGTTACTGAATGCTAAATTTGCAGAGTCTGTAGATTTATTAAGCATTCAGAAACATTTTGCCTTGGTTCTGAATACTAAATGGATAATTGTGTTTCCCCTAGTCCTGTGCATTTGAACTACAAATCAGCAAGTGTTTTAATGCAGACCAGGTAACTGTGTCACTTTGATTGATTGCATATTTAAGGAGGAAGAGCAGTTTTTAATGCAGGCCAGACGTTTTAGTCAGTTCTCTCTTGATTAAAAGTGCCTCGTGGTGACATATTGTCAGAAAGAGTGTTTTTCACAATCTTCTTGGCTAGTAAGATATCACAAAGTAGTATCAGTCAATGTTTTCTTATTTCTTGCTTTCCACGGGGAATATGTAAAAATTGTATGCCCTCCTAAAATGGCCCATTGGGAAAGCTAGAGAGGTATGTAAGTTCCCTTTATGAGGACTTATAAATATTTGTGTATTCTTTGAAGAGAATGTCCCTGCGAGCCCTTGGCTTCCAGATTGCGATGCGACTACAGAGAGCCTATCCAGCAACTGTTCTGCTGCAGCCTGCTGAGGCCTTCAGCCTGCCTGCTCTGCTAACGGTGGACAGTGCTCCTGTGCAATCCACTGAGTTGTGCCTTCGGTGCAAGTTCTCTCTTTCCTGAAGAAATTAATTCTCTTGTTGCATATATTAGTCTGAATGTGCACACTCTTTTCTGGCTGCCATGTAACGTATGATTTTAATTAGACACTGGCTTCTGCTGGAAAGGTTGTGTCGTAAGAACAGTTAGGAGTGTGAGGTTTTTAAGTTACTTTCTTAAAATAATGGAGTTGGACCATTTTAAATTCTGCTGTACATGCTGTTATGTCTACAAGGCCCGCGTGCTTAATAGTAGGTAACAGAAGATGGGTAGTGAACTAAATGAACAGTAAATATGTGAAAAATGCCCTATTTGGAAAAAGAAAGTAGTGTGAAATCATAGTATTAAAAAGAAATGGTTAGAACAGTTACTCTTAGGGAGTTGCCAATGACTAGAGCAAAGAGGGACTGAAGCTCCCACAGTTGGATAATATATTGGGCTATTTTAGCTGATACAACAAATACACTAGTCTGTAATTGGAAGGAGTTTTGTTTAGCGGGATGTCCATGATGGGAATTAGTGAATTCCAGTGGCCATTCCCTGTGTATTTTGAAAATTACTTTTTCTGGCCAGTGATGTCTGCAGGGGTTCAGATCTTCATCAACAGATTCATCGTCAAGTAGCATTTCAATACTATTATAAATATAGAATGGTCTTGATGCTTTAACTATACTGTTGTACATAGAAAAATCATAGCAGAAGTGTGCAGCTGGACATTGATACAGAAGTTAGCTTCATGACATGTGCCCATGTTGCTTGATTAGCAGGCAGCAATGTTATATAGGAGAAAGGGACAGGATGAAGAGGGCCCAGGACCTCATGAATTACAACTCAGATTCTCTTAACTTTTCCCTCAGTAGCTAGGAAGAGTTTCACTTTTCTGCCTCAATTTCTCCAGATGTAAAATGGAGATAGGAAAAGTTTCTTGTGCAATGGAGACAGAATGTGAAAATTCTTCAGCAGAGGAAATTCAGAGGGTCAGTGTTGCTTGCACGCTAGACCTTTAGAAATTTTGAGACAGAGACAACAGATGTTCAACTAGAAACTTGTCTGGGATGTGGGATAAATGATAGAGTTTTAATAATTTTATTAAATATTACTTTGATCAAACCCTCCCTCCTTTTGTCCTGTGAACCCTACATACTAAGTAAGAGGAACATTCTGAGGAGATTANGAGACAGAATGTGAAAATTCTTCAGCAGAGGAAATTCAGAGGGTCAGTGTTGCTTGCACGCTAGACCTTTAGAAATTTTGAGACAGAGACAGCAGATGTTAACTAGAAGCTTGTCTGGGATGTGGGATAAATGATTTTAATAATTTTATTAAATATTAGTTTGATCAAACCCTCCCTCTTTTTGTCCTGTGAACCCTACATACTAAGTAAGAGGAACATTCTGAGGAGATTAAATAGAAGTTCTCATCATTACTCAAGAAGCCAGATATTTCATGTCTTCCCATTGCTGGAGTTCATTTTATTTCATACATATGGATTTAGCAATAATGTGGTAATTGCATTTTCTGGTGATTAACATTGCCCTGGTGTAAAATATAAGAGCCACATCTTCCAAGAGCAGTGTCTTCCAAAGTTATCCGATCACATGGCCCATTGGCAGAGACAAATGAAGTTAAGTAATTTAATTAGATACGATTAGCATTTAAAGCTCTCTACCCAGAAACCAATAAAGAGGTTCCCAATTCATCCAGTATTATTTCACACAAAGCTTTAACATTGTTAGGTGAAGACAGTCGGGTTCGGGGGGTTACTAATTTAATCTGTGCTTGTCTGAGGTGCTGGTTTCAACCAGCCCTTCTTAGAATGAGCAAAAAGACGGTTGTTCTGATAGAGCTGTGAAATGTCCTGCAGTGAGCAAGGGGGTGATGGAGGGACTGTTGCTACAGATGAGCTGTGCAGAGGACAAACAACATCATTGCACCTGGCACTGAGCTGCCACCTCTGTTGGCCTGAGCAGCTTTAATGCTGCTAGGTGGTTTTGAGGGTATCTATCTGCCTCAAAGTGAGGGGTGCCTCCAACTCACTTTGGTGCTAGGGTATGGTGTGGGAAAGCTGGCTTTCCTCTTGCTCTTTGGTTAAACACAAGTCTCCCTTTTTTTTTTTTTCTTTTTTTTTTCCAATTTTCCCAGAATTGCAAATTTGGCTTCTTTCAAAACTGCTTAGTTTGCCTAGGAAAGCGAGTAACCTTCCTCCCTCAAGCGACTTTAGGGGAGATGCCAGTTGGGCACACAGCAAAAGACATTTAGAGTTGGAANGCACCTGGCACTGAGCTGCCACCTCTGTTGGCCTGAGCAGCTTTAATGCTGCTAGGTGGTTTTGAGGGTATCTATCTGCCTCAAAGTGAGGGGTGCCTCCAACTCACTTTGGTGCTAGGGTATGGTGTGGGAAAGCTGGCTTTCCTCCTGCTCTTTGGTTAAATACAAGTCTCCCTTTTTTTTCCTTTTTGTTTTTTGATTTTCCCAGAACTGCAAATTTGGCTTCTTTCAAAGCTGCTTAGTTTGCCTAGGAAAGCAAGTAGCCTTCCTCCCTGAAGCGACTTTAGGGGAGATGCCAGTTGGTCACACAGCAAAAGACATTTAGAGTTGGAATATAAAAGGACTTGAGGTAACGGTGCCAGGCGCAGCTCCCTGTCAAGCCAAAGGGAAGGCGGCAGCAGCACGGGGCTCCCTCTATACTGTTTTGTACACGAACGTACATGCCAGCCAGGCAAGTGCCGGCAAACCAGGGTCTGCCTTCATGGCACTCAAAGCAAATCTCAGTTAATAGGTTTTCTTTATCTTAGGAAGTGATGCGGTGCTGGCTACATTACAGCAGCGCTGAGTTACACTGAACGGGCCTCTCTCCTGCCCTCTGCCGCTGATTCCTGCTGTGCTTTGGGGCAATATCGCCTACCTGAGGCTGCTCCTCTCCAGTGGGAAGGCGAGGATGGCGCCTGCACAGGCTTTCCGGAAGCGGTGCGGTCTTGCGCAGCGACATCTCCCCATGGAAGCCCTAATTTCACAAATTTAAACCAGGTCTGTTACCTGACCCAATTTTTCATGTTTAAATGCACCAATAACCAAAAAAAAAACTCAAAACGTACTTTAATGTGTTGGAATTTATAACCCAGAAAGCATACTATTAGCACAATTCAGAATTTTCATTCAAGATGTTAGGTTAGGAAACAAAAAGCATTAATGAGAATTCCAACCATACCCCCATGTGCATGCACAAGAAAATCTCGAACGGAAGTATCAGGTGTAGTTAACAGCTGTCATAGCCGTTCAACATTCAGGGGAACAAAACAAGCTGCCTCTGTTTCCTCCTTTCTGGTGCGAGAGCAGTTTTCCAGCCGCGGAGAGCAAGCGTGGGCTCCGTGCGCGGCGCTCCGTGCTGGCGCGGCAGGGATGCAGGCTCAGCGCTGGGTCCTGCGGCTGCAAGGAGGCGCAGGGAGCACGAAGTCATCCTGGCCCTGCCACCCCCCAGAGCTGCCGTTTGGGCTGTTCCTCTGGCCCCCCTGGCTGAGGGCAGCAATCAGTGCAAGCCCTCCTGTAGCCTGCCTTGCCTTGAGGACAGGGCTCTGCCTTTAGCCATGCCGAGGCCTTCTTGTAATCCTATAGACCTGCTTGAAAGCACCTTATCCCCAGTTCATCACCCGTGTTATTTTATAAGGTGTGTAAGCACCTAATAGCTGACTGACAAAATGTGCCATTTGTCTTTGTACGAATGCTTTGCTTTTTTAATTGTGTTCGTTCTTTGCTATTTTTCTACCAGCCCTTGGCAATGTTTCGTTTTAGCTGCAAGTGAAAGAACAGCCTCTTAAAATAGAATGTAATCCTTAGCTATCATTTGATCAGTTTTAATTTAATTTCACTGCAATGAAAACATAATGGAAATCTGAACTCCAGACCGTACAATTCGAGAAAAGTCACTGTCAATATTAAAGAATCTGTGTCTAACATTTCCAAACAGCAATAAGGCGATAAGCCCAGCAGCTTTTTACAGAGTGGTCTGCAGCTGTACAGTTACCTACTGTGCTATACCTATGTGCGGCATAGCATACCAGTTTCCAAAAAGCTATCTCTAAATTTCAAGTGCATCCCTTTGGGGATGCCCTTTATTAAATGTATTGGGTCTGCATCTCTGATGTGCAGATTGCCCTTCATTTTCATTTAACAGCAGTGCTTTTCATTTCCTCAAACTTGTTTATCAGCAGGGTGTGAGAACTTCATCAAAAAGTTCTCACTGTCTCAGTGTGCTTTGGGTTCAGGCATAACTCAAAGGTCTTTGACTTCTTTTCTGCCTCTCTTTTTTTTTTTTTTTAGCTTGGAGTAGGAGACAAAAAATGCCTCATTCTCTCCAAACTGGAGTTGCTTTCACTCCTCTGGGCCTTCCAATTGCAATGACATTCTGTTGTGCGTTTGCCTTTGTCATTACCGCTATTTCTCTGATTTATTTGCCTTCCATCCAGCTCCTGCCTGTCTGTTACTCTGTCAGGATTCAAATAGACTTTCTCACTTCTCACCGAAATTATTTTTGGAGCTTCTTAAATATTCCTTCTGTAATAGAGCGTTACTGTGCAACGGCAGTGAGCTGCCTGCTTTGGGAGGAGAGCTGGTAGGAGGAAAGGGAGCCGACTGCGTCCTGAGCAGAGCTGACACAGCGCGTGCTCCCTGCCTGCGCCGTGCTCGTGCGGGACTGCAGCGTGAGGAAAGAGCCGCTCCAGAGCCCCCTGCTCTGGGGACTGCTCCAAGCCCTCTTGCTTGTGAACGCACTGGTGCTCGGTACGTCAGCCCGGGAAAACACCCTTGCTTGCGCTTGTTTGAAGGCCTTATGAATGTAATGTGTGTATATACATATAACATTTGGAAATTCTGGAGTCACTTCGGCTGCCTTTGATTTGCATCGTACGTGCAACATATGGCGATGTATATGTGAAGTGGATGCTGAAATACCATTCCACCTTTTTTTCAGCTGGCCACATTCAAGTACTGCTTGCACTGTTGTCCTCACTCTCAGTGTATTACTTGCTTTGTTAGGCAGCCACTTGCTGCAATTTCACAAATACAAATTAATCAGTTCTCTGTGCAGAAGACAAGCCCCAGAATAGCACTGATCCATTTACGCAGAATCTTTTGGTTCTCATATAGTATATATAACTCCAATATATATATATATTTATATTTATGTGTGTGTGTTAGATATACAGTGTGTGGGCGTATGCATATATATGTGTGCAGGTCTCCTAGGATCCTGTGCATCTGAGTAAGATCGCTCTTTCTGAGATGTAATTTAAGAGCTGGGGCTGACAGAGAGCAGATTGCAGTGCTCTGAAACACAGGCCAGAAGTGATGGCTGCTGTTGGTGAGAGAGCAGACTGATGGGAAAAAAGGATAGGCCGCGGAAAAATGACTTGATGTTGATGGTTTCTTGAAAGGATGCTGTTATCCAACACTCCGTTGCAATGTGTGTGTCCAGCTGATGTTTCTTGCATTAGTGGGACCTCAGCAGGTCTCCTGACAGTCAGGCTTCCCAGTCCAGATGGGATGATAGTGGTCTCTGGGTCCTAGAGCCCCATCTGTGAACCTGATGTAATTCAGGAGGTGCCACCCAAAGCGTCTCGTGTATATAGCCAACTTTCAGTAATTTTCATTATTTTTCATTAATGTATAGAATGAGCATGGAAGCGACATTTATTGTGTGAAGAGATTACTTTCATGAACTGTATTTATCTTGACTAGAGCCAGCGAGTACACATGACAAAAGAGTTTACCAGTACATAAGAAATGTCATGACGCTGAAGGACTATACAATCATCTATTGATTATAGCCCAACTCTACTCCCTTGTGTTGGAAGGCTGCGTAAATACTCACTTAAATTTAAGCTTCTATTTATATTCTCTTGACTTCAGTGGTGTTGAAACACATGCTTGAATATGTTCCTGAACTAATACAGTCCATGTGCATGAAGAAACAGAGTCAAATTTTTAACAGTAGCATTTCTTTGCAGTGTTCGCTAAGAGTTGTTGATGGATCTCTTGATGAATATTATTAGTTAACGCCATTAGTACTATTTCATTAATACTTTTTTAATGGTTAATATATTGTTTGTACTTTCAGATTTTTTTCCTCTATAAATATACGCTGTGCATAGTCTCTAAACCAGTCTCATTTTTTTCAAAAATCTACTTTTAAAGAAATAATTTCCTTCTGATATATTTACCTGATCCATTTGTGAACTGTCAACTGACAGCTACTAAAATGTTTCAGATTGCTGAGTTGGCCAAGTATCAGTGAAGATGGCATGCCTCTTAAAATTCAGAGTGCACATAAAATTTATACTTTCTTGCCAACTAGTTGGGACAGTTTGCATGGGGCAGATGAAGGTAGCAGCTACCAGGTTTTTGCTTCCAAAGCAGACTGCTAATAGATGGAGGGATGAAGGGAATTTTCCTCTATTCCAGACAGGCTAAAGGCTCTCATCATCTGTGTGAAATTAGTTTTCTTTGCATGCTGCAATTGAAATCGCTAATGCATAGCAATTAGATTTAATGAAGGGAAGCTGCTGATAACTTAGACATGCTGACTGCCCTTCTGTTGATGCTCTTAGGGGAGTGAGATGTGCAACCTGTTGGTATATTTTGTTTTTGTGGACAGCTTTTCTTAGCGGATTTAGTTCTTTCAAAATAATAGCTTGTTGCAGGTTAGCTCAAGTTATTTAATGTTATTTAGAGACTTCTGTCCAAAAACAAAGGTTTGTCTAGCCTGCTTTGGAATACAGGAGTAGTTTGTTTGTCCACAGGAACTCCCCTGCAACCATCCCTCTCCTGAAAATCCCTTTCTATATCTGCTAGCTTTTCCGTAGTTTCACCTATCATCGGGCTTATTTTTCCTGTTTACCTGCCTGTCCTCTGCTATGCTGACTTTTCTGAGTGGGTATAATATACTTGATTATGTGCAGGCTGTTGTGCCCCATAAATCCATCTTTTTGGGGAGTTCAGCAATTAGACGTTAATTTGATCGCCATGCTGAAGTCAAAACCTTTTTGTTGCTACATGCAGTTTTCAGAGAAAACTGCAGTTTTCACAGGTACAGAAACCAAAGGCAGTTATTTTTTTCAGAAATCAGAAACAAAGCAGTACTCTTCTGTTTGCATTTCAGCCTTGTACCTGTCCTTGTTTAACTTGGCCTGGCAAATGAAGGTAACCTGGGGAGCAATCACTTCCTAAGTGTGCCTTTTATATCATATTTATTTCATGGTGTCATTTTAGAAGTCCTTCCTAAACATAATGTCAGTTACATTTGGATGTTCAGTTCTTATTGGCTGCACAAATTACTCATTTACAGCAGCTGTTAGGCTGTGCAGCTTAACCTTGCTCTTATTGTAAGGAAGAAGATAATTGTATGGGACATCTCCAGATGTTCTCACTTAAGAAAAATAACATGTCTGTATTTTCTTTACAGCCCCTGAGTAAAACTGCTGTGGCCTTTCCAGATACTGGATTAGCTTCCAAGCAAGTTTTTCCAGTTTTACTTCCTGCTGACTTTCATTTAAGCTGACCCAAAAAATTACATTAACTTTAGGAAGGAATAGTCACAGAATCCTATGTTAGCTTTCAGACTCCACAGCTGCTGTGGGAAGTGAATGTAGAAGGTCCTGCCACTGCTTTCCTTCTCCTAAATGGTGCCAACAAGAAAGAAATTGATTATGAAATCCTGGGTCTTGACAACCCATCAAAGATCATGCAGCTATTATCTTGAAAATACCAAAGACCATCACAACAAAGCCTTCACCAAATCCCTGGCCCCAAGCTACATAGTCTACATATTCCAATAAGTGTTGCTGGATTAAAAAAAAAAAGGTGTAACTGGTGTTAAAAATTTATTCTGCCTGTTTTTTTTTCTATTCTATCAATCTCTGCAGTTCTCTCCCTGAGTCCCATAAAGGTCATATTCAATACCATAAGCAATTATTTTGTCATAAGAGGTGGATATGTATCATCAACCTTGGCATCAGATTCCTCCATCTGTCTTTCAGTATGTTGAAAGCTCATTCCACTACCATTCTTCAGGTACTCACCATCTTCCATCCAGTTGTCTAAGAAATATGAAGAAAGCAGAGGCAAGAAAACACAAATGTCAATTCCATCATGGAGATTTTTCATGGAAGAAAATAGTGCAGACATCCTAAAGAGCTTGCCTTTATGGTTCTTTTCATCCCCTACCTAGTATTAGTAAACCACGTGGATCAGCAGAACCTTGCAGTTTGTTGAAGAAACAGGAGCTTGGCTATACTCTCTGTGCAGCAAGCTCCTCAGTGTCCACCCAGGTGGTAGAGAGTACTTCGAAAGTGTTCTCTTGAGTTGGCTTACAAAACTTGGATGGCTAAAGGTAGGAAATGTGGAATTGCAGGATTTTTTTGGCAGGGGGTTTGTGGCTGAGCCCAAGAATTCTCGCAGTTGATTTGTATGGAGCACTATGAAAATGTTGTGTGGCTGGAAAGGTGGAAGGCAAAAGTATCACAATGCCACAGAATCAGTGGTGGGCAGTGTTATTGCTCATGCTGGTCACACATACACTGCTGTAAATTGTTGTGAAGCAGATCTATGGTGAGTTTCAGCTGTAGATGTGTCCTAGGATTTCTTTAGTGGATAACTAACTAAATCCAATAATTAATTTTTTACTGACTTATTCCTGGTCATAGTGAAAGTCATAACAATTATTCTAAGCATGCACACACAGTTCATTTTTATAAAAACAAATAGATTGTAGGATTTTGCTTATTTTTGAGTTCTTGAACTATTTTTTTCTTTATTTAGGAAATTTAAAATGTTTACATGGCAGTGCCTTGTATGTATTAGAAGCAAAAACAGTGTTCCAAATTAAAACTTGGTTTTGTCATTGATTATAGGAATAGGCAATATTTATCTAGTCTCCTTAGATGAGCAGAATGTTACCGTGTTACATGCACAGCCTTTTTTACCTTATATATATACTTTTTTCCTGAAATTCTGTTAAATCGAGTGTAGTACTATATGGTTATTGACCTAGGTATATCTATCTATCAAGTAGGGACATTCTCTAGGTTTGTACAAAAACTTGTATATTTCAGCATCCCACCAGAAGTTATGCAGAAGTATCTCGATGTGGAAGATGTGCAGACATTGACAAAGACCCTCTGATAAATTATGGAAGGTACTAGAAGTCCGATATTCTCTACCATTCCCCTTGGCCATAGTCATTTTACATGAAGGGCTGAAAATAATGACATCTCTCCCAGGAGGTAAATTCGCAGAAAGACATGTGAAAGCGGTATCTATTCATCTATTCATGTATCTATTGTCTTCTTGTAACTCCAAAGCTTTGCTAAATTAGCATCTAAAGAGAGCCTCAATTGTAAAAAAGCATGAAGGTTGGAGTAAGTTATTCCAATCTGAAAGGCTAGCTACAAAATTTTCCAGACTCTGAAAACTCATTCCTCTAAAAAAAATATTGGTTAAAATGAGCAACTTATCTTAAATTATTTAAGAATTCAAATCTTCAACAGCCCCGAAGAGCTGTATTATTTGAATGTCAGATGACTACTTCAGTAAATGAAATATAGGGGAAAATGTGCAGTCTCTTTTTGAGAAGGGTAATTATGCCCCAAATGAATGTTTCACCAATAATTCCACACATATCCTCAGATCATTCCAGATAGAAGCCTAGCAGCAATAACATAAATAAGAATAGAATTCATATGAGATTAAAAAAAAAAAAGCTACCAGTAAGTGTGGCTACTTAGATTGCATACGTTAGGGAGGTTGGTCGAGCCGTTTGAAGTAGCCAGACCTAATATTGAGCTTCTCCAAAATAGTGAAGACCTCGGTCCTAGCCATGAATTAGAGCAGCCCTAGTTGTATGCTATCAGATTAAGTTCACAAATATCTGTAGCCCATAAAAGTGTTTGGGGACTGTTCTGACTTGCTTTTTTAACAATGTTAGCTGCTAAATAGTTGGCAGTCCATTAACTTTAGATTAAAAAAATCCCAGAAGAGTCAACAGGCATATCTCTTTAGCAAAGGACTTCAATATGAAGAAATGGAGTAATACAATCCCCCAAAGATGTTAGTTGCAAAAAAGGAAAATCTCAGAGAAATTACACCAGGCTTGTAAGTCATGTTTAGCTCCTAGTAAGTGCTGTAGCATTACACCAGGATTTCCTTTGGGCTTTTTGAAAATATGTGTGTTTGTAAAAGAAGGGTGCCTTTAGGGAGAAACAAGAAGAAAACTCTAGGAATATTACTATTTTAGCAGTCTTTTAGAAGAAGCATATAAACTTGTGATGATATTGCCTGTCTAAAGGGAGGGAGAGATTTGCTCAGTCTGTGTCACATTTTGACTTTATGTAGTGCCAAGGACAAACTGAAAACAGTACAGTCAGTAAGATGTAAATAGATGAAGCCAAACCTCAAAGGCAGGAAAGCAAGTTGAAAAGATTTGTTTGCATCCAAAAGAGTTGTACAGTGGTTTGATTTGGTTTGGTTTGGTTTTGCTCAAGTCATCCTTTACAGTTTGACTGAGAATAGGATTAAATGAAATTAAGTTAGCAGATGGTATACATATGGTTAAACAGTTTTTGCTGTGTTACATGGACTCATCTGCACCACTCCAAAAGTGTTTAATACCAGCTGTTAATATACAAAGAAAGGGAATAACCTATATTGATATAATTGCATCCAGTTGCATCCACAGCAGAGGGGGTTTGCCAATTTAACTGTTTGTATAGTTGTCCCAGCGAGAAGAATGTATACTGGCCCATTCCTCTTCCCTTGAAATCTGAGAGAAAAAGATCTAAATGTCACTAGGCCAAAGGACTTTTACAAATGAAATCTTACTTAAAATTTGACACTGTGTTATTTTATGGATGGGGCATTACTCTTCCTGTCCTTCTGTCAGCTGCCCAGATATACTTTTGTGTTGATTAATAGTTGCACCATTTCTGATCAGACAGTAGTTGCAGGCTGTGGCTTGCGAGGATGCATGACAGAGAAAATTTGCAGTTGCTGTCGGCCCTTTTAGGAAGAAACACTGCATCATGCAAAAAGGAGGAAAAGTCATCTTACAAGGGCTGCTGATGACTGATTTGGCAGAAAGTATTTTTCAATCAGACTACAGAGGGATGCTGGTTTCCTAGTGTTCTGCTCGGTGGACTGAATAACAAGTGTCTACAGGAGTGATAGGAAATGTAAGAAATGCTTTGAATAATCTCCAATATCTAAAGAATTTTGGAACTCCTATATGAAATATTTATTTATAATCACAGATGTAAAATGGGTGGCTACTGCAATCTTTTGTTGTTAAGAACTGTCAGTTGATCATTAAAACAAACAGCATGAATTTGTACTACATAAATCAAGTTTAACAACAGCACAAACAAAATGCTGTAAAGTATTTTAGAATTAGGGTATATTGAAAAGTCTCATAGAAACAAAATGATTGGCCATGGAGGTCTCTTGCTAGTATATTTACATGTAGCTGGGTTTTCTTTCGCAGTTACAAGGGGCACCATCATGTTGAGCTTCCAGTGGCCACGCTCAGGAGGCACCTGCACAATGTTCACCATGGGGAGAGGTGGCCAGCAGGGCCCGCTAGTGGTTAGGGAAGGTGGGAAGAAGGCACAGGGTGTCTCTCAGCGGCAGCGAGCTCTTCTGGGGCCAGAAGGGCTGCTCGTGTTGGGAGAGCTGTGCGAGGAGCTTCTGCTTATGCCCCACTGGAGTGGGAGTCTTGCCTGGGGCAGAGTTATCTGAGCTGCCAGGCAGGAAAGAGGAGCTGATGTCGCTGCCGTTCACTTTAGACTTTGTCATATTACCAGATTTAAGGTCCACTGTTAAGCTACTTTTGACATCCAAGGGCACATGACATCCCATGGGAGATGGGAATTTTTTATTCCACTTCACTAAAGTCCCTATACCCCCAGCACCTGAGTAGTGTGGTAAGTCGTGTGAGTGGCATGTGTCACATACAGTTTGTTCTTCCTCTCATCCTCTCTCCCAGTGAGCAAACTGTGTTGTGAGCCTAGATAATTCCTAAAAGCTGATTTTTTAGGTCAAGAACATGAGACTGGGCAGACATTGTGCTTGTCTGCTTTACGGATGATATTCTCATCCATATACCTTTCAGATACTCTGCGTATCATCTTACAAGAGCTGTTTGTCTCATGGACCCAAAAAAAGTTTGCAGACAGTCTGTCAGGATTTGCCAGATTTCCAGGTGCACTCATAGAAATTACGTCTTTGATTTTATTGTAGGAATCTGTGAAGGCTATTCGGGGAGTCAATTTTAGCTTGACATCTAAACCAATAGCTGCACTGCCAGATAATTATCACTTGTTTTATGCAATCATTTTTACTTCCCATGACTCTGTTGCAAGGCAAGGACAGAGTTGTGGTTTAGTCAAGCAGAATTGAAGGGGCTCTCAGTTGTGTGCTCCATGCTATGAAGAAAAATACTGCACAGAACCAATGATCCCTTAGACAGCGAGTAGCTCAAGGGACCCTTCACTTTAGAGCCTGTCTGAAGCATCTTAAATTGGCCACAAAGATCTTTTTATTTTCTTTTTATAATTTAATAAAAATGAATAATGACTAATTTCTCAAATGCCTCAGGGATTCTTTTAAATTCTGATATAAAAATGTTAATTTTTCAAAGAAGAAAGTAGGAAGCAGAATTTTGACACATCTACTGAATAGGATTATACAATTAGTACAACTTCACTACTCATTTTCATTCTCAGATTTTTAACTGCATATTTCAGACACAGTGGAGGCCCTTTTTTTTAACTTCTTGAGCCTACAGGGAACTTGAGGCTCTCCACTAAAGCCCAGTATAATCAAGTCAATGGGAAGATTCCAGTTTGAATTTGGCAGCAAGGAGGATCCTAAACCAACTTTTACAGAAAGTAGTAGCTACACGTTTTGTGCCAATTTCAGGGCACTGCCATTAGCTGTGGCTCTTTGATCAGGAATGGTGACATGCGCATGGTCACAGTGGTGACATGCGCTAAGGAAGTCAGAGCTTTGAGCATTTTAAATCATGGTAGTGATGGTCAAGCTACAGGTTGCTCACCTGGAGTGAGCCTTGCTCCCAGGGAAGGGGTAAAAGTAGCAAATCAGTGAAGTATGCTGGGGCCTCCACCATCTAGACTAAAGAAAGGGAACATATCTTTCAATTATTATTTAAAGTATCTTTCTAGCCCATTTGTAAGCTTAAGGTATATTTTGTTCAGTAGAACCTGTCTATTTTGTTCATGGTGATACACAAGCCCTTCTATAAATGCATAGCTTTATCAATGTGTACAGCCCTGCCAGCTTCAATGAGTGATAAGAGTAAAGGCATTTTGAATTCCTACAAGACTGAATCCCAGGCCACCTAAGGATGGGCCAAAATGTTGAAATAAATTCGTGCAGTTAAGTTGGAGTTGGCCAGATTGTAAATATCAATGTATGATATGTGAAATATGATATATTAAAATAGGTCACATTAAAGAAATATTAAACAAAAAGAGGAGGAGGAGTCATTCTATATTTTCAAAAAGTACCTTCAAGTCATTATATATAAAATACCAATCTGGAAGAAGTAGAAGTTGTGTTATTACTTCATGAAGAACTTACTGTGTACTTACTGTATATAGTAGAGTCATAGAATCATTAAGGTTGGAAGGAACTAAGGTTGGAGATGATCTAGTCCAACTCCCCTGCAGACGCAGAGTCACCTAGAGCACGTGGCACAGGGTGGCATCCAGGCAGATTAGGAAGATCTCCAGAGAAGGAGACTCCACAACCTCTCTGGGCAGCCTGTTCCAGGGCTCTTTCACTTTCACTGTCAGGAAATTTTTCCTTAAGTTTCTCTGGAACTTTTGGTGCTTCAGTTTGTGCCCGTTTTCTCTTGCGCGATTGCTGGCTACTAGTGAAAAGTACCTACTGTATTTTCCAACACCGATGTTAGGGGCAAAGCACAGTATTATGCAGCATCTGAAATTATATGAGAGTTTGAATATGTGACTGTGGCGTCTGTAGGAGACAGTACCATGTTCTGATTTCTTGGGGTGCTGCTTCTTGGAACAACTCCCATTCCTTCCCTTTGCCTTTCCAGCTGCTGGCTCTTCCATAACCCCAGGGTAGGTTTCTACACCTTTGCTTGTGGCAGTTGCATTATTTGCTTATCTGTGCTCAACTAGAATACTAAAACAAATGCAAACCCTTTTTTAGGTGCACCATGGCTGAGCTAAGGCAGGCACCATGTTGGTAATGCAGTGGAAAAGTAGAAAATACGGATCTGGAAGTGTTTGTGCCTGCAACTATTATCACTCTCTGTGCAAGAAAACTCTTTTTTTCATTTTTTTTTCTTTTTTTTTTTTTGTCTGAAGGATATGTGTGCAAGTGGGAGATGCTAGAATAATTGATTTGCCAGGCTTGTGGGTTCTGCAGCCCTTAAAGGAGGCAGAGATTGGGCAATCTGAAAAGAAAACAGGTACTGGCAACTCGCACAGAACACAGGCGCTGCCTGAAGTGGGAGAAATGTGCACAGCAGAGATGGAAGGCTGACAGCAAGGAAAAAAACCTTTCTGGAGAAAGGAATGTGCAACAGATATATAGGTTTAATATTTTAGGGTGAGAATTTTAAGATGGAGAATGTGAGTAGTGAAGAAAGGGGAGGCAATGTGATCAAAGCGAAAGGCGAGTAAGTTGTCTTTGGGGGAAGAAAATTTCTATGAATGCCACAGGAAGATGTGGAAATTAGAAAAGTCAAAAGGTCACAGAAGTCATCTTTGGAAGGGAAAAGGGCTAAATGGAAGCGAGTGCTATGTGAGTGTGGTAGGGAGAAGGTCCATTTTAGAGAAATGTTGGAAAAACAGCCAAAGTGAGGCATAGGTTGGGTTGTGGGAAGTAAGTGACCAAGGAGACTGTTTTTTTTTTTTGTTTTTTTTTTTTTTTTGTGATAAAGGACAAGGAGATAAAGAAAGGGTGTCTTCATCCCTTCAGATGAGCACAGGAAGCACATGGATATGAGTGCACATGGAAGCTTGCTCCCTTGCTGTCTGGCTCCTCTTTCTCTTGGGAAGTGCAAAGTTCATTCATTTCCTTGAGCTATGAGGCCAGCCCTTCTCACACATAGGAAGTGGGGAGAGGAGAAAAAAAGATGAGAAAAATGGCCCCAATTGAGAAAATGAATATATACACTGTAGCATTATGCATTACAGAGCATGGACAGTGTGGCAGCTACAATGAAACAGCGGAGGAAATGTAAAGCATTTGGTCCATATACTTCAAAAGAATTGAAAATAATATTTTCTTGCTCAGGTCCTCCTGGCTTTTTCTCCTTGTGTGGGAAATAGATTGCTTTGCCCGTTGGGAGGGATGAATACCTCAGAGAAGTCAGCCCTGGAATTCACCACACACCTATACCCTTCACCAGCTGCCCAATTGCACCAGGGTAAATACATGCTGGTTCTGTGATGCTAGATGTGCAGATGCTGAAACCCAACTCTGGTTAGAAACCCTGCAGTTGCTTGTAGTTAGTTGAAATTGTAGTGTTCAAAATTTTTTCCTTTGAACAGAAAACTGAAATCTTATTTAATCCATTTCTTTCAAAGATGACTAGAAGAGATGTTACACTGTCTGAACTACTATCAGTCAAAGAAGTATTGGCACAGCTTTCAGAAGATATTTACTCTCTAAGGATATTCATCATTAGCATAGATACTAATTTGAATTCTCTTTCTGATCATACAAAGAGCTGCTGAACATTAGTTTTAGCAATATAGTAATAATGGAGAAATAACTGCTGAAATCTCCATTAAGTGGAAATGTAATGTTCTCTTCATGAAAAATTTAGTCATTAATTTTATGTTGGTATCTTTTTAACATTATTAAACTGTACATTGGAGACAGTGGTGCCATAAACCACATTTTTCCTATAGGAGCGGTATGACTTACATGACTGCAGCCCAGAATGCATTAGAGTAATGAAAATATTAAGATGACTAATGCCATAATTACACGTGCAAACAGCACCAGTAGGAAAGCAGAATAGTATGTTTATTTGTATGTGTGAATGTATATACATAAATGTATATATGATATATCCTAATTTATATATTTCTATGATTGCATGAAACTTCTAAGATCTAATTAATGAGATTTCTAATAAAGTATTATAATACTTAAACTTTCCATGCTGAGCATACGCTGTTCCCAAGATACTTCTGAACATATCAGTGTTACCTTGAACTCAAGGGGTCTTTGTGGACACATTGAGATGATGAGTAAATTCCATAGTTCATATTCCATACTGCCAGCTGTCAAAAACCTGAATTAAATTGCTATATTGTAACCTAAGACACAATAGAGCCTTCTAAGTATTGAATGTGCAAATGATCACAAACAAGTGAGTGTGTGAATTCTTGTGATACAAATTGCTTTTGTAATATGGTGTACATTTCTTTATTACTGAACAGCATACTTAGCCAAAAAAAGAGAAAATAGTTGCATTGCATTTCCCAAAAGCAAAAATGAAAATAATTTTGTTCTTACAATTTATATTCCTTATGATGAAATTTCATTGCATTTGTCTGCCTTACTGAATCTCTTTGGTATATCATTTAAAAAGACTAGCTTCTAGTTTAAACTTGACCCATGCAAGTGCTATAAAACAGGCAGTGGGAATGGTATGTCTGTGTCAACCTGGAGATCAGAAGAGCACTGACTAATGACGTCTGATAATTTTAAAGCACTTATTTGGATTTCACTGATGTCATCTTGTCTTTTTTTTTTTAATTCTGTAAGCTTATTTAAAAAAAAAGTTTTCTGGATTTCCCTTTTATTTCTTTTAAATGAAGTAGTTATGCAAAAAATACTCTCCACGGTCAACAGCATTGAAGGTATTCTTTAGGCATGGTCACTTATATAATGACATTAAATTAAAAAAAAAAAAGAGAGAGAGAGAGAGACAGCCTCAAGAAGAGAAGGACATGCTATGATCGGTCCTGAGGGAAGTAAGTCTAGACTCTAAATGGATCAATCAGTGAAAGAAATGAGAGTGAGAGCAAGGAATTCTCAAAGCTGTTGTAATGGTAGCTTGAAAGTCTAATTTGAACAGTGGTCATTGCATGTGGTAGCTTTGAAAATTAGTATCTCTCAAAAAGATTTTTCCAAAGAAGAATCGTATTGTCCTGTGAGCTGTCTACCATAAATGACTTATATTTGCATTCCAAAACCTAAATGCAAAGATTAGTATTTTCCTATATATTGGGCAAGCCCAGTATTAGGTAAGGTTTTCTTTGGCCTTTACCTCCATGCCTTTACAGAAACGTGAGGAAGCCAAAGTACAATAAATTGGGTACATACTGGAGGGAGCTATCAAAGTCCATAGTGGTCTTGTGATTATTGATTTATAATAGCTCTTCTGGCTCTAACTGAGCAATTAGAAGCTGAGCCAGGTTTAAAGTAAATGGCAATGCTTGCAGCATATGCTGGCACTTGCTATGTGATTGAAATGGTGATTGAGAAGAAGGTGGGAGGCTCTTCAGATTTGCCTGGGCTCCTGATGGTTGGCATGGTTAAAATGCACTGCATCCTGGAAGAAAAGACAGAGCAAAGGCGCAAATCAATATTTTGCTGAAGGTGGCTAATGTGCTGCTGCCAGAACTTGTGGATAGGACAGAGTGACTACAAGTTTTTCTGAGCAGTGAAACACAGAGCAAGACTTTCATGAAAACTGGTTTAGCTGGTTTCTAAAGGCACTCTAAAGAGTGTCTTGGGTATTCAAAGAGCACTGATATACTGCCGCTGCAAGTTTTGGAATAAATTGAATGTGAGGTGTGGAAAATGGGATTTTTTTTCTTTGATTGAGTTTGTTTTCAAGCAGGCTATTACAAAATGGAGCATTTCTTAAAACACACTTCTTTGCTCACATGCATTTGGGAGCCACTACAGCATGGTCAGGAAAGTTCATGTTTCCATATGCTGGTGCTGCACTCCTGCTATTGTGTGAGCCCTCTTGGTGCATTCTGCGACTAGCTGCAATTTAGGTCATAAAGCAGCTTTGCCTTAGAAAATCCTCATTCATCTTTAGTGAAACATTTTGTAGAAATATATCAATTTTGTGTTAATTGGTTGTTTTGAAAGATGCTGATCTGGTAGCTCATCTTGTGAAGCAAAACACTTCTGCAGGGACTTTACTCTTGCCATTCACTTGTGTTTTAGCAGCAATATATAGCGCCTAATATTAAAGAGGGTCTTCCTGAGTATCTATGATACCATGAGAGTCTGTGTTTTAATACCTTGGTGCCTAACAGCTGTAGTTCCCTTATGTTGTTAACCACAAATGTCTTCATACTTTTGATGATTTATTTGTAATACTATTTCTTGAATTATTTTAAAAAGAATATATTCCCAAACATGAGATGGTGAGATGGATACTTGAATATCAGCTGCTCAGGACATCATATGGTATAAAATCAAGAATAAAACTTGGTCCAGATTTTTTTTAATATATAGAAACAGAAAAGTGAACAGCATGTGTTAAGTGAGACATCTGCCAGTGACAGACAGCACCAATGAGTGCTTTTACATGAATGTTTTTCTAAATTATTGGCAGATGTTAATTGTATGCTTTTGGAACTTCCTAAATCAGATGAGTTAGTACTCTGCAGCTTTTCTCATCTCTTGAGTCAGTATAAATTTACTTGTTTTAAAGACTTGTCCTAGCAAATAGCTTTTCAATTTGTCCAACAGCATAAAAATAAACAGCTTAATACTACAGATAGGAAAGCAGTCACCTATACACATAAACGGAACATGTTCTGCAGTTTACAACCTTCCGTGTTTTGAGAGATGCATTTATGCTAATTTTATTTTGAACAAGTGAGTTTCACCCCCTCCATATTATTACTTTCATTTTCCATCCTTTTCAGTCAGCCATTGCCTTCATTTGTGTAGCTTTTTTTACACAAGGCTGAAAGAGTTGTAAACCCACAAAAGTTAAGAGAGGACAAAAAGGACAAATATATATCTGAAATTACATTCGGCTCATCCTTTGCAATTGAATCGGTCTCTAGTTGATCATGCCGTTTATTTGAGTGTATCAAGGAAGCAAAGGTAATTGCTTAGCTCTCTTGCTGAAAGGAAAGAGAGAAATACCATTATGTTGTCAAACCACTGCCTCATTTTGTGCTACCACTGAAATGCATACATTCTTTATTTTATAAATGCCTTAAGATTGTCTCGTAGACAAAAATCCTCCTAGCTGTGAATCCATAAGATGTTAGTCCCTGGCTTATATTGCAGACTTAAAGAATCAGGCATCATGCTTAGCCCACTGATACCGAGACCCACAGGCAGTGCGTAACGCTGATACAAAGATCCACAGATAGTGTGCAATGCCGACAGCAAGATCCACAGATACTGCGTAATGCGTGCTAACGCTGGCAGGCGAACGCACTCGCTGTCTGCACTGTCTGCACTAGTCGATCCAGGTGACACCGTGACAATTACATTCCTATGTGCACTCCTTCCTCCTTTTTCCTTTGCAGACAACTGCCTTGCATGTGCTGATAAAGATGTCTTACGTTTAGTATGTTGTTTCTGTGAGGGACCTGAGGTCTGCTGCAGAACAGCCAGCTCCTTTGGAAAAAAACAAAGGAAAAGGAGGAGACCTTGTGGTCCATTCTGTGTGAATGCTTGCTATTTTATTTATAAGTTCATCACTATTTATTGAGTCAGGATTTTTTATGTTCTTCCTCCTAACCTAGCAGAAAGTTTATAAATGGGCAAATAAAGTGTTCTAAGGAGTGGATTCATCCTTCTGAGAATGTTTGGAATTAGTGATTCTAGAAGAAGGCCCACAGCAATGACCCACTAAACTCCTCACCAAGTTTTGCGGCATGTGTCCTAAATAAATTTTAGCAAGTAACATGAAAGAAACTTTTTTTTTTCTGTAAATCCATAAATGGTATTGTTGCACGGTGAAGTTTACGAGCATTATTGCTCGTGCTGAGAAAGCAGTGCCAGGCCTTTCATCTTTGAGGAGAATTGCTCAAAGCCATTACAGTATTTGATCAGGAAGATGTCAAAAATATTTTAAAACAGTCAGTTGATGACCTAGATATGAAGCTATTTTTAAGCATATATGTATAATTCCAGGAATTCTGGTGATACTTTCTGTCTCTAGTATGATTTCTGTGCATCCCAAATCTAATGGTCGTTCTCTTGCCGCTAAATTTAGTTGTTTTCTCAGGTGAGAGGTTGGAATGTGGCCCATGTGGAATTGGTGAGATCATTAGAGGTGTTTTTAATGCTTCGTATTTTTTAAGCTGGAAGAATCATCAACCTTATACCTTATGTAATGACATTTTGAATTTGTTTCAGTGTACCTGCATTCTTTGTTTCACACTACACTTCAGTGGTTTTTTTATATAGCACTAGCCATACTGCTTTCAGACAAAAGGTATTTTCAGACAAAAAATATGCTGGCATGCCTTTAAAAGCTACTTGTACCTCTTTTAAAAGGTAACCAGTTTGTGCTAGGTCTTTTTGGCAAGGAGGAAAAAAACAGCCATTTTTATCAATGACCACAATTCTATTGTGAGTATTGGAATATTAAACATTTCTATTTAAATCTCAAGAATAAATATCAAGACTAGAGGTTATGTTTGTAGTCTTCGTGGCTTTAAGAATGAAGATTAGAAAAGTTAACCATAAAAATTTCAGAAGTTAGAGAAAATAGTAAGAAAAACACCTTGAATATTTTGTTTGAAATTTCTTGATTGTTATTTAAGACAGTCTTATGATTTTGGGAGGTCTAATTTGGAATGCTTGGTGTTAGAAAAAATGTAGATAAGAAAAATAGTATTGTTCCAATTGCTAATCTGTCTCTGTCTCTTTCTGTTTTATTTAAGAATATTTGCCTACAGGTTTTCTAGCTTCAATTCTGTCTTCTTTCTTCTAAAGATTTAAAGAAATACCACCAGTATTCCCACAGGCTGCTTTGTATTTTTTCCCACAATCTTCTGTTCGGAGGCAAGAACCGTTTATGGCGTTAATGTTAGATATTACAGACACACATGGATTACCTACCTAGCAAGAGCAAGCTATAATAAAATGACATTTTTGTATGTTGATTTGCTTATATGGGAGAGTTTATACAAATCTCATTTATGGAATTACTCAGCTGGCAGCAAGCAGTAGCTGATAATGGTGCAACAGAAATAGTTTACACCAACTAAACAAAATATGCTAATCCATAAAATAAGCAAATAATGCTCAGCTAAAAGCTTTAATAATAATCTGAAGCAATTAGCAATTACACAGTAATTATTCCAGAGTTCAAACTTAAACCCTGTTGTGACAATTTGGGGAATTCAAATACGTACAACTAATGAATTTTTAGCGAGATCAGGCAACTGTTGCACAATGAAATGACTCTGCATCTGAAGTTATATACATGCTGATTAGCTATAGAGGCCATGGCTCTCTCTTAGTTCACAGAGCCTGGAGCAGTATTACATTTGGGGTCATCTCCCCACAAATGTACAGGGCAGTAAAGGCTAAGCAAAACCAGACAAGTGCAGTTTTTTTGTGTAGATGGAGAGGCTATGGAGTTTTCTTAGGAGCTGATCAAAGAGATCAAATGTTAATACTGGAGCCAGAGCATCCTAGAGCCTTTGAAATGTCTTCACGTAACAAGTTCCTGTGCCCCAGGTGTGCTAATTGGCACTGTGCGTTTATAGTCTGCCTCAAAAATAAGGTTAAAAGACTTGAAAGTTTTCCACTGAGTTTGTGTCCAGTGTTTGCTGCGATTACAGGGCACATACCTTAACACAAGCCAGGTTCTTGGCCCTGTCAAAGAAATAGTTAGCTTCAGTGGATTCGGGAAGGACGGTGGAGGAATTCAGATGATTCAGGGCGGCACAGGGAGGAGTTCAGGAAAGAGATCCATGTAGGAGACTCCAGCAGGGATGTATCATCTCTGCCTCCCACCTCAGAGTATCACATCAAACTGGCAGGATGATACAGGCCAACCTGAAAGAAAAACTCTCTGAGGCATGGAAACACCCACGTGCACTGATGGAAACTACATGGAGGCTTTATGTTGCAAAATGCAGCAGCAAGGAAAGAGCAGTAGGAAGGGAGCAGTTAATTATACCTGGAAGAAGGGAGGATAGGGCAGAATATGCACCAGAGAATATGTTCATTCTGCACAGTGTAGGTTACTGCAGAGGTCCAGAGCAGTGTGGAAGTGTGATAGGTGCCAGCAGGAGCCTCTGCTGTAACTGATGAGAAGGTAAGAAGGCTCATTCACCCACCAAGCTGCTACAGACATCTCCGAGATGTGCAGCCTTACCACCTCAGGGATCTCTAGCAGATCCTTTTCTCTATCGGGGGCCAACCCAGTGACTGCCAAAACCAAGGGTAAACTCTAAAATTCACGTAAGAAAATAATCAAGGCATGTCAACCAGCAAGCAAAGATAAAACAGACAAACAACAAAGAAAAAAAAAGACAGAACTAAAAATCAGCATGTGGAAGGGTTTGACACAAGTATTTAGCATGGCTAAATCTTTTGGAACTTCAGCTCTGACAGACCTTGTGGTTAATTGATTTAGACCTCAAAGACTATCTCAATTTAGACTCTGCAGTTGTTTCCTATTTCATAGAGCTTAGTCAAAGGATGAGATCTGCTTCTATCAGAAAGTCTTTTGTTTGCTCAGCTTCTGAGAGCCAGTAAAATTGGCTGGTAGAAACAATTTTTGAATGAATTTACTTGGTAGAGTGAACATAAAAATATAGCTCAGGTTTGCAGATGTGCAGAGTTGATGCTGGAATGTTGCCATATTTCCTGGCACTGCGTTAACATACGTAAAAATGCTCTGTGGCCTGTCCCCAAGTGAGAAGCCTAGATAGTACTGATAGGCAGAAAGTGGAAGGCCGGGCATGGCATTTTTTAAGCTACTCCCTTCAGCCAAGGCTCATGCATTCTAGCTCCATCATGGAAGGAGTGGTGCGAATCTCAAAGTACCAGTGATACTATGTCACTCAGCAATGATAAATGTTTTTTTTTTTTTTTTTCTGATGGGCTAAATTCCATGTTGTAAGTAGGGTATTGCATAACCTTTAACTGGTCATGACCAGCATAAGAGAAGGCTTCACAGTGGTAGAACTGAAGTAGAGGGTTGCTGTCCCCTTCCTCTCCACTCTGTCTCCCTGTTGATCTCCCCACTCTTAACCTGGCTTCAACAGTGAGAGCAGGAGAGAGCCAGCAAGTCTGCTCACTGAGACTTTATGTTGGTGAGTGCATATGGGTTAATCATAGAATCATTATGGTTGGAAAAGGCCTTCAAGATCATCAACTTCAACTGTAGATCAGCAAGTCCAGCTGTAATTTGTAAAATGATATGGGAAAAGAAGTCCATATTGAAGCCAAGTTTTTGTCAGCCTTACCATATGTAGCCCATGGCAAAATGATTTGGTAGTCTGTGTATCTACCTCAGTTTCCCACCTGTAAAAGAATGATAGCCCATCCTAACTCATGGGAGCTCTGCTAGGCTGAGTGTGTTGAAGTTTCCAGTCTGGTGATAATGAAGGACATCTGAGGAAAGTGCAGCTACCAGAGAAAAGAAATGACCCTTTGATTGCTAAAAGCACTCTGTGTAGTGGCACCTTGTGCACCGTAGGAGGAATTACAGGTGTCCAGTGATACTCCCCCTGAGCTGCACGTCAGCAAGGAGGGACTTCGAAGTGGGACCTCGTTAAGGGGAAACCATGGGGTTAGGGGTCTATTTCTTCCTCTCATTCTCTATTGTCTAGAATGAAGCAGAAGTTTTAGGGCTGCTCGGAGCACAGGTTGTTGCTGTGCAATAAATAAATAAATAAATAAATAAGAAGAATAATCTAGTTCAGGCATTTATAGGGTGTCCTGGTCCTGGTCATGGTAGTCTGAGCCAGTATCATAGTACAGCTGAAGAGCTGATTTCCATTTTGTTAAAGGAAGCAGAGCTTGACAGCACATCTAGGATTTCCTGCCTTGAACGTGGTTGGGGAGGAGAGATTGGCACTCAAGTAGCTGGATATTCTAAGTGTTTTTAGTCACCAGAACTGCTGATGGGCCAAAGAAGTCAGAGGTGTTTTGACTAACACTGGTAAGTGCCCAGGCACTCAGAATCACAGTCACAGCAGCAGCACATAGTTATCTCTGTCCCTCCTTGAACTGAAAGGCACTGGGTGCCAAAGTCGGCTTCTGTCCACATCCCGAAGTCTAACCTAAGCCTGGACTCAAAATCCCATGCAGAGCCACGCTGTACTCTTCTTCCGAGGTTTAAGAAACAGGATCAGCGTGTGAAATGGCAAAGAGAGATGGAGCAGTCCTGGGCTGGCATTCTCAGATTCAGGGGAGACCAAAAAGGATGGTGATACAAACAAGAAATTTGAGGAGTCAATATTAGGTATAAATAAAACTCTCTGTTTCCATTTTAATTTTTCTTGGTCAAACTACATTTTGGTTTGCCAAGTCCTGAAAGAGGCAAATCTAACTTTATAATGTATCCTGGTCAGTTTCATAACCTGCTTATTTGTGTAGGATGCCTATATAATCATTTTTAAAAGCAAAACTGTGATGTAGACATATATGTGTGTGTGTAGTTTTATATATATATACACACACAGATGTAGACACATATGTGTGTGTATATATAAAAATATACACACACATAATTGTCTACATCACAGTTTTGATATATACACACAAACACACACATCCATGTGCACATATATGCATACACATACAGGTATGTAATATATATTTACACATATAGATATAACACTATTTTCATAGGAAACAAAGTGCAAGTCACATGGTATTATTATCAAGAATTTCTATCTTTTGTTTTTCAAAGATTTATTCTTGTATTAAAATATTTAGCCATATGTCCTTGACGAGCATAAAGAATCATAAAGAAAAAAGTTTGTCTTATTTAAAATATCAACAGAAGACTTAATTCTGTTCCCTCTGAAGTCAATGATAATCCTTCCATTGGAACAGTCTGAGCAGGATTAATCCTAGAAAACTTCAATTCCCAAGTGATCTCTTGTTAATGACAATGGGTCAAACAAATCCTCTTATGGAAATAGTGGCAGAGAGAAACTAAACAGATAGAAATTGTGGAGATTGTCCTAAAGGAGCAGGAGCCAAAGTCCTTTCCTTGCAGCCCAGGTAATGAACCACATCCTTATCCTCTTCCTTTCACATGTATTAGCACACATGCACTATCTGCAGGTGTTGGATGAAGCCTTAAAATCCCATTGATCCTGGCTCTAGAGGGAGACCTGAGCTCCTCAAGCATACAAAGCAGAGCTGCATCACATTGAAGGGAAGGAAGGAAGTTAATCCAAAATCATTTCAGTTTTCATGGAACTATTCATTAGTTTGGTTGGAGTAACGCACTAGTTTCATTTTGGAAATTAAGTACATTCAAGGTTAGGTTCATAAAACTGCCAGAAATGGTATCTCCTTCTGCCCTGGTCTGGGAGCAGGAAATAAACTGAAATTTTCAGACTTTGTTCTGTTCTCCATCTGATGAGATTTCACCACGTATCTCTTCCCTTACCAAATAACATCATATTTTTGAGGCTACAATGCATCTCTGGGCCTTTCACACCATTCCTGTGAATCTGTTTACCTGTGGTCAGCCCTCCTGATGCACACAGCCTTCCTTTCTCTCTGATGGGACTACAAGAATAGAGCCTAAACTGAATATTGCTTTAGACAGTATTTCCTTATCTAGTTAAGAATCTATTGTCTTAAGACAGAGAAGGCCTAAAGGAGATTACCCACATCTGTTTCTGTTTTCTCTACACATCTAATCCACTTGCTCTGGGTGATCCATGGGAGGATTTCCTCCAGAAAAAAGGGGGACACAGTGCTTTGGGGGTGTATATCTGCATATGAGGTGGGTAAGAGGCAGTGGGAGACTTGCTTTCCTTCTGAAGGCTGAGGAGATGCTCAGATCTGCTATATTCTCTTTCTTCATATTAAGTGGTTATTAAAAGTAATGTATTTTATGGCAAATGATGGATTTCTCTGTGGTCCTTATAATCTGTCTATCATGAGATTAGGTTTTGCAATAGCAACTCTGTACGACTTTACAAATGTAAGATAGAGAAGGACATTTGATGATACTAGATACACAGATGAAATGAGCACGTGACAGAAACTGCACAGATTTTAAAATACACTGTATGTTTGTGAACTGAAACTTGATTTTGTAAAGCTCTGCTTGAGATCATAAGTAAAATCAATTAATTTCTAATGCAGGATAATAGCGACTGTTTCAGTACCACATAATCAATAGCTCCTGGACATATTATTTTGAGAGCTTGCACAATTACACTTCATTGTTATCACTCTTATTTTGAGCCTGAACATGGAACATATGCAGCTGCATATACACTGCTTTTGGTTGTAGTTTGGTGGGATGATAAAAGTAATTTAAAAAGTGGTGCTGAGAGCTATGTTTATTATATGCAGGATTTTTCTCTTTGCCCTTGGGTGAAGCCACATGTTACTTCAAATATTTTGCATGTCTCTTTTGGCACTTGTGCTTAATACAGAGGTGTTCTCATATTACAAAGAAGTAAGATTATATTTGTCATTTAAAAAAATAATTGTTCTCAATAAATAATAGCCAAACCAAGCAAGCATAGTCCTTTCAGACTTACACTGAGGCCGTGAATCTGGTCCTATTGATCTTTCCAGAAGGGAAGCAGTCCAGCATCATGCCCAGCTACCGTCACTTTTGATTTCATCCATCTATGTAAGATACCAGTATAGCGTGCGCTGCATCAGAAGAGTGAAACATGTACAGAGTAGAAGTAGGATGCGCCTCCTGCTCTGTGAAAACTGTCCCCAGCAAGAAAGGTAACTTGTCATCATTGTTGACGGAGGATTCTGAGATGTATGGGAGAAGAACACACCTTTCCTGACGGATAGGTATTTTGTCTTTGATTGGTAAGTTTGCGAGAATTATATTGTGTTCCTGAATGTGCATTGCCTAGTGACTTCTAGGTTTATTTGTTTGGCTTCTTGTTTGGCTATTTTAATTTATCCTACTGGTGCTCTTTTTCCCTCTGTAAGGGAAATGTGGATATTAGTGCAGGTAAAATGGCTATCCGTATACTCTCTGAATAAATAAAACATTTGAGACAGAAGTGCTCGGAAGGAACATTTTTTCTGATTCCTGTGAAATCATTTTTTTTATCTCTGCTGGCTTTTCCAACATGATTTGATGCTTCTCCACTGATGTCGAATGCACAATGTATCATTCACGCTCTTCAAATAATTTGGTCTATAACTGATATATTTCTCCCTTCTGTTTATGAAAACTCAGTGAAAGCCTTTCAGTATCAATGAAGTTATATCCCTACAAAACCAATATAAGGGGATGGAGTCTTTCAAAAGACTGCATTTATGCTGATGGGGGCAGATGCAGAGCTCAAGAGCTGGCAGACTAGCATGGAGCAGGGAACACTTCTATTCCCAGGGAGCTATCTGGGATAAGAAGTGGGATGTGCAGCCAAATCAGTTCCTAGTTGCCCTAAGAATAGTATAAAGGCACCAGAAACAAAGCAAAGAATCTAGTTATAAATTTGCTGCAGGTGTTCTGTGGATAGGATTGAATTAAGAACAGGACTGGCCAGAAGTGATTCGGCTGGCCCTTAGGATCCACTGTGATGAGTTGTTGTGAGAGCAAAGAGCTTGGCTTGGTACAGCATGGGCAAGGTAGGGCAGAAGCATCAGTGCAGCATCAGTACAGCTCTTTCTGTGTTTGTTCTCCCAGCAATGCATATCATTTGTGGTATGCTCTCAAAGCCAGGTTCAGCTGGTATGTGGCAACAGGGAAACCAGAGTCCTAACATGCAGTAGCACAACAGTAATTCGGCTGTGTCACCTCATAACCACCCCAGAGCTGTGTTGTTTCTTATGGTTTCTTTGCCTCTCCTGTTGTTTACTTGACTGATGGCATGTGCCAAGAGCAGGACATATTCTCAGGATAGATGCATCAGGTCGGTTAGTACTAATATTCATTCAGAAGCCCAGAAGAACCTTTCTACTTCATTGTTAATTCTTCATCCTCTTGCTAGATACTGCTTATCCTGCCATTCCTGATGTTTTCTGGTATTCAGTGAATACTGAATTTTCTGCAGCGTACTTATTCCCCTGTCCTCTATCCGTGCTACTGTTGTTCAGTTAACGTAGAGTGGATTGCTCAGCTGCTCTATCTGCCTGTGACTTGCTCACATGTAGAGCTGGTGTCCGTCAGTGGGTTTGCCACATGCAGAACTGTTTAAATCTCCATTAAAATGATGTGAGCAACCACAACACCTTTGCCAGGCTTTTTTTTTTTCTTTTTTCTTTTCCTATTCTGCTTTTCCACCAATTTTCTCCTTCTCTCTTTTTAGCCCCATTGGAGATGGTGGGTGATTGAAAGCCGTGAGGGCTGCCCTGCGAAGGGTTCCTCCCCTCATGCCCTCAAACATTCCAGCTTTCCAAAGCTGGCATTTCTGCAGTGTTGACTGTTGTAGTTTTAGCTGTGAGATCCTTAAAAGAAAGTCTCTTGGATTTTTTTTTTTTTTCCCTTATGGCTTGTCTGAATGTCTGAGTACAATGTACAATCATCTGGCTCATCATCAGGATATTTTATCTTGGTGTTGACAAGTGCCATCTTCGGTGCTATTGCAAGCTTTTCTATTGGGGATGCTGTGAGAAAATTCAGCCTTCCTCGATAGGTAGATCAGGCTGTCACGTTGCAAGTCTCAGCACTGCAGTAGTTGCAATAAGAGACCACGAGGTGGGGGAAGAAAGTGAGTCTGTTTTCACTGCATGCCTGCGTAACACAGCCATGGAAGTAAATACAGGGGCTTTTATTTTAAAAGTTCTTTCTGAACAGGGAAAATGTGCCATGAATCTCAGGACTTCAGAGAATTTGGTTTTTAGAAATTTAGCAGTGTATGTGTTTAAAAGGCAATAAAAACAGATGTAATGGTAAAATATGTGTCCAGAGGAATTTCTGACAGAAAACAGATGCTTTAAGGTGAAAATGTAGCAGTTGAGAGGAGCCTGCAAGGTTCTGCAGGAGCAAGAGCATGCTAGCCTTGCGGTCTGACCACTTTATAATAATAGTTCAAGGAATTCAAACTTTATCTTTGGACAGTTGCAATGCTTCTCAAGGGGTTAAAATTCCATGCCTTATCATGGCATTTGTGGTTTGATACCAGCACCCACGGACACACTCCAGCCGATCTTATCACTTAATTATATCATATCAGTTATGAATCAGCCAAAGGAAGCACTAGGGACAGAGGATTAATTCTTGATTTAGATAGATAAAGGACTAGAGAAAAAATAAGCTTGGCATTCAACCTCCTCTGAGGCAAGCTGATCATTCACAGACAAAATAAAGGTCATAGGCTTCAAAATTAACAATTAAAAGGCCAATTAAATGATCCTACTATACATAACTCTCAGATTACTAGATTTCTAAATTTAGAAATCTTGCCTATCATCAAGTTTATTTCAAAATGCAGGGGTTTTTTTGCATAACTGATTATAGTTGTCTGTATGGAATTTACTTTATAATATACTAATGGTACAAGACATACTTTAAGATTTCTTGCTACTCTATTTCTGGCATTTTATTCATCTATATCACCACTTCCCTCTTTGTTTCTGAGTTACACTAACAGCAGGAGTAGAAAAATAAGAGAAATACTAGTTTGGGCACTGGAGGCTGGCTAGTGAAAAGGCTATTCCATCCCTTGACATACGTGTCAGATTGAGATAGATATTCAGTAAGGAGGAGGAAAAGAAAAAGAAAAGATTATTTTTTGCTAAGATAATGCAATATATTCAGTGCTGCCTTTGGAGGAGAAGAGTTGCAATCACCACAGAGCAAGCATCTTGAAAATCCCGCAATCCCAAATATGACTGAAATTCTGGTGTACCCAAAGTAATATCCTAACCTCATCTCACTTCGAAGGCTGTCTTTCTTATTGTTTTCCCTGTATGTACCTTTATTTTTTGCATCATGCCAGAACCTCATCATGACATAGTAGACTTCACTTCCAGGAAGGATGGTACAGCAAAGCTGAGGAGGCATCATACTCCAGTCTGTCACATTTTAGCTGCAGGCTCTAACTTCCAACTTATCAGCTAGCAATTGGGCAGCTAGAAAATTAAGGCACTCTGAGTGTATAGAATCAGAGAAGAATCAGATTCTATAGAATCATAGAATCATTATTGGAAAGTTATTATTGGATTGGAAAAGACCGTCAAGATCATCAATTCCAGCCATAAACCCTTCACTACCATGCCTGCTAAACCATGTCCCTAAATGCCTCATCTGCATGTTTCTTGAACATTGCCAGAGACTCCATCCCTTCCCCGGACATCTAGAGGGCTTTGTTGTCATGCAGAGATGGTGAGCTCAGTCTGGGCTGAGCAGCAAGTGGACTAGGTCTGCAGGGGTGAGCTTTCAGCCTTGCAGCATCCTGGTTGGCAGACACAGCTGCATCATTGCTCAGACCTGATCTGGTATCCCTGCTGCATCCCCAGCACATATGTCATGGCCTTAGGCTTTCTGACCCACAGGATTTCTTCCAAGCCCCTCTGCTGACCTATGTGCCCTTCTGAGGGAATTGCTCCTGGGTTTTTTTGTGCCCAGGGCAGAGCTGACGAGCAGCATCTGCCCCGCTGGGTCATCAGACGGTCAAGAGCATCATCCATCGTTTCAATGCCTGCTGATAGGACAGCTCACCAGCAAAGTCAGGCTCCACTGCTACAGGAGAAAAATAGAAGAGACTTCACTACCATGCCTGCTAATTCAGTGCTTTTGTTTGAACTTTTCAGTTTTCAGCTGCAATTGATGATGCCAAGGACTCATGGATTGACCTTGTTAACAAACAAGGAATTTGATACAGACTTCTTAAATTGTAAATGTCAACAAAGAAACACGTACATTTGCTAAGGCCTAGAGCTACTTACTAGTACTTCAAAAAACACACATTTGCAGGGTGTGAAGGAAAAAGTATCATTACATTAATCTTTTTCTGTGCTCAGGGTATAAATGATGCCTCTCAACACCAATTATTATGTCAACAAAATAAGAAAGTGTAATTTTGAAGTTGATTGAAGTTGAGGTAATGTACCTAATGGAGTGGATCGCTTGCACATGAAGCCTAACAACCTGGGCTACACTGTTAGGGGCTATAAATCATGAAGCCAGAAGCCTGCTGTTTAGAAGCTGTGCTAAACACTGACATGAGTGTACCCTTGCTGTCCATTGAAATCAGTCTTTGAAATGCCCTGAGGGTGCCCAAAAGAATGGCAACATTTTATTAATGTATGAATATACAGAACATGTATCACTGCCCTGTTTTCCAGAATGATGCCAAAGACTTCTCTCTTTTCTTTTAATAGCTCTATTTTTCTTTTATTGGTATAGTTCAAATTATAGTCATTTTTCTCCTGTATTTAGGTTTCTTTCCTTTTTTTTTTCCTAGTCACAGTGTGATAGAGATTTATGCCAGTCTTTTTAATAATGAAATTTGGACTGCAAAGCAAAGGAAGATAAAAAGGACTTAGATATAGTGTGTAGAAATATATATAATGTATATATGTGTACACACACATGCACACACACACATGCACACAGAATCGTGCCAGAAAAAATACAGGAGATCGTGAAAGATGGAGGAAAAGGCCCACAGCATTAACAGAAGGGCTCTCTCCTCCTAGCATAAGGGATAGAACCTGATGAATAATAGTGAAAAAAACAGAGTTGTATTCTAATGATACTATATTCCATATATTTGTTCAGGTCTTTAGGCCTTTGACTATAGAACTTCGAAGTAACTGAGCTGACAGTAACTGATTCTAGGGAATAGAGGTAAGCTGTGGAATAAAAAAGTAGAAAAAAGCAGAGAACTGGTGGTATTTTAGCTGACAGGGCTCAGGGGTGTTTATATGATCTTCTCAAAATAGTGTCCCTATGCAACACGTAAGGGATGATACTGATTTGCAGAATGGTGGATGGATGGTGGCATTGACAGTCAAGACGGTAAATAAACTTGTTTCTATCTGGACATCCAAATATGTGCAGTTTTTGGAAACAATTTCAGAACATGCAGTCAGACATTGGTGAGTAACCAAAGGAGAATCCCTGGATGAAATAAGACTCAAAAGCAAATCCTTGTCCTGTAGACTTCATTCCTCCTCTGTGGCTGAGAATATGACAAGAGAAGCCTTTCAGGGACCGTGTGCATCTTTCTCTAGGGATGATTTAACATGTTTCTTTCATCCTAAACTGCTGAACAAATAAAACTGTGTGTAGGAAAGCCAACCTCGCAGATAAAGGCAATGAACCATAGAAAGAAACCCTATTCCTTCAAATTTATTGAGGATCAAATGTAGATATCTTCCTTTATGTCAGATAATGCCTTTCCATTCTCTCTGAGCAGTCAAGACACAATAAAGTTTCCAAATGGGAGTCACAGTGCCAAGCATGACAACTCTGTGAGTATTACTGTTGAATCTAGCTTTTGTATATTTAAATAGAACATAGACTGGAAGCACATATTTTGAATATGAACATTTCTGTTGAGGCAAATAATGAGTTTAAAACCACCATCAACAATATAACAGATATTAAGGCTTTTTGCATTTCACATTATTCACTGTTTTTCACATTCCCATTTTTAAGAGTGTTTGTATATATTTGTGTGTGGAGAAGTGCTTGCTATATCATATTTTGTTCTATGTATATTTTAAGAGTTTGAAAAAAAGAGATGGCACTCTACCCTACGGCGTGTTCTGAACTGGCTTTGACACCTTTGGGAATTCATCTTGCACTTCTGTAGAAGAGATTTACTGTTCCCAACAGAACCTCAAAGGAAAAGAGTGATCCCATTTTAAAGAAGGCTTTTTTGCACAGTGAATAAAGCCCTAAGGAAGTACAGAGCCAGTAAAATGTTCTTCTACTTCCTCTTTGGACTGCCATGCAGTGATTTTTTTCTCCGTTTCACATTTGAGGCAAAATTATGCTGCAAGAGTGTGTTTGTTATAGTAGGAGAAATTAGTTTGTTAGATTTGTTTTCAAAGTGTAGTTTTCCCCCAGTCTGCTCACTTGTTTTTCTTTTCTGCACGTAGAGACTGAAGTACAAGATTAGTACATAAACTCCTATTGTTTAGTTCGTATCAATACAACTCATAAGCAGCAAAATTAAAGTAGCATGACAACTTTGCTTCTGCTCTCTGCTTATACTATACGTACTGGCATTAAAGATTCGATAAAGGGAGATTAGCCATTAAAAGTTCATTGGTCCACATAAGCAGGAATGCCTTGATGTCACCTTTTGCAGTGTTGCATAAACTTCTCTGTCATTGAAGAACGATGGAGACTGAACCCAGGAAAGGATGTTATGAATTGCAGCCTTACTGACTAAATTCCTCTACAGTTTCAGTTTTATATGGTCCATCTTTTTCTCTTGTAAATGGTTTTATAGTGCTCCTGAGCGCTGTTCAATAGTTTCCAAGTTTCACATTAGAGATGGTAAATGGGAATGGATTTTATTAAGGTGAAGTGATTAATACCTATTTATGTTTCCATCAGCTGTTATTGAAAGAATTTTCTGTTTTACAGGATTAAAAAAGTATTATACTTGCAAATCAAGAAATTATATGGACCTTAGTATTATGGGAATCTAGTGCTAAAAAGGGAAGATGGGTGTGCATGCTCAACAGAGGCTGTAAAGGACAGGGAAATTAGGAGCTCCCATTCTACTTGCCTCCTACATTAAGAATATGAGGGATTTCAGGAAATGAAGCAATTGCTGAAAATTTGGAACCAGAGCCTATAGACTGTGAATCTCAGGTACAGTGGAGATGATTTAGAAAAGACCCAAAAAGAGAGGCGGGAAAGTGCTTAAGGGAGAGATTAGAGGAATCCAGTCCATTCAGTTTAATTTTTGCCAAGACTTACCTATTGTGGAAATTTATAGTCTTAACTATAGGAGATATCACTTAAGTTCTTTGGAATTGTAATAGTATTCAAAGGGAAAAAAATGAAAGGTCTTTTTTTCTTAATTCCCTATTTTACCTTCTATATGGTGCAGGCTATAAGCGAGCAGCTGTAGGGAGAAAATATGCCTATGGATGGAGTAAGTTGAGACCCAGAGAATATGACAGAGGTTTCTTTGGTATAGCAAAGGTGAAAAGGATCCAACAGCCAGTAAATCAAATTAAAGGCAAACTAGAAACAGGACAGATCTTTTTAACAGTGAAACTAATCAGATACTGGTGCCAATCTAAACCATCAGTTTATGATGGCTGTAGGTTACCATCACTGAAATATTTATTGTCAAGATTGGATTTTTGTTTTGAAAAATCATCCTCTAAAATTTAAAACTATATAGTACTTTATCTTACAGTGGATTATCCACTTGGTACAGATACATCCCTTCGACTCTTACTAAAGCCTTTGCATTTCTTTTTAGGAATCTTGTATATGTCAAAAATTAATCACTTATTCCAATTACTTGTAATTAATATGTGTGGTAAATGAATGGCATGTATGATTTTTTTTTAAATCTTTTCTTGTTTTTCTTTCCCCAGAGATGTTTAGGAGAGATTTAACATATTCATTAGCAAAAAGTTAACAGTTATTTAATGTAATTACCACCCTTTTCCTATGTGGAAAGATTCACTTTTCAGACCAGAAAGCCTTGCTTTAATGATAAGAGCACAAAAGAGTATGGGGAAGCTGACTGTGGTAAGACAAAAAAAAAGAGGCTGAAAATTGTCTGACAAGGGGGCACCAGAGCTTAGTATGAACTGGAAAGAAAACTGAGGGAACAGTATATGCAGATACATCCTCTACTGGACATTAAAATGTCAAAGGTATATTCATCCTGTGAAATCATGCTCACCAAGAGCAGAAGTAAAATTCCTGGTTTTGCTCACTGAAATATTGCTGTGTCCTACACAAAAAGCTATTGTTGCTAATTGAAAGGAGAGGGCTTCATGACTGCATCAGATTCAGAACCTGCAGGAAATGTTTCTGTTTCATTTACTAATTCTCACAAGTTGCCAACTGGCAGTTTTCTCAAAAGCCCATTATCTTTTCTAACGTGGACTAGAACATTCATGTGAAATGCTAAAGTCAGAAAGCCTAACACCATTTAAATCACACTTAAAAAATCAAAGTGGATGATAGACTTTAAAGATGCATGTGTCTCCCACTCACTGGCACTGATAATCCATCCAGGACATGGTTAATCAGTTGCTCTTTCCATTGTCTGCCGAAATCATTCACTTGATTTTAGAGCTAGATCTAATGACAAGAGGATAAAGAAAGGAAGGCAGGAACACATTGCATGCCGGTATAGGAAACACGAGCTGTGTATGGCCCTTTTTGTAATGAGGTGCATGAAGCTGAGGAAGTAGTTGCTAAACTGAAACAAACAAAAAAAAAGGTTTGAAGGCGATGACCCCACAGACAAGAACATCTCCCTTCCACCGACCATTACTACTCCATACTAATGGCGATAAAGCAGGGATGACTCTGTTGAGTCCCTGTGTCATCAGATCCATTTAAATATCCTTTCATCGTGTTTGTTGTTTTCCTTTTCAAGACTCTTTTGTAGGGTAACATTTTTTCTAAGTTACCTGGCAGCTTATCTCCTTTTGTTATCTCCTTTGTTCCGATGTGGATGCTGCCAGAAGCAGCATATTTATTACAAATGGAGGAAAAAATGTGGCAATGGGTAAATGGTTTAGGAATGTCTATCAATGCAATGAAAAAATTGTTGTACATCTATCCAGCCTTTAAAAAAAGCTGAGAATGTTAAAAAGGGGAATGTTCTTCCCGAGACTGCTGAAATTAGGAGTAGAAATAATTCTAATTACATTCTAAATAATAGCATTTTAAGTCGTGCATGGGTACCCTTTGGTTCATTTACTTGATTTTTTTTTCTCTGTTTACTGCTAGCCTTGAATAACCTTGCAGCCGGAAAAGTCCTTTAAAACAAGAAGGAGTGGGAATAAAGAAGCTTTTTTTCTTTTATCTTTCCATCAGCAGAATCTCTCATAGAAGCTGAACAACATCCTCTTTATCAAGATTATGAGTTTCCACATCTTGGCATTCTATTTCCTTCCTTCAGTGCATGCCAGCAAGCTGAACTTAAAGTGATAAAGGTAGAAAGTAAGGCATATATAGGGCCATCCTTATTCACTTATGACAGAACATTTATTTGCATGAATAAGGCAAGTAGGATGTAACTTGTGTTGTAAACTGTGAACCATGCAAATCTATGTTTAAAAAGGTGACACATCTGTGATGTTCTGTCTTGGAGCTGAATAAATTGATCTTATCTGCACATATCTGATGGAAAGAAAATGGCTGTCAGTCTTCTGAGCCATTTTAGAACAATTCTGCATCTTATTCATGGCACAGCATTGACTTGCATTGATTGGGAAAATGTAGTGGTTGGACCTAGCTGATGTTAAACGAGAGAAATAGTAACTGACAGACCTTTGCATTATTCATGCTAAATGCATACTGCTAAATGGTGAGGATATTTTCGTGAAAAAATTCTGAGCATTTTCTACCAACAGATAGAGTAATTTTTTTATTTTCCATTGACTTGTAGAGAAGGATATGATAAGCAGAGTCCCATAATATCAAGCACACTGTATCTGTTTCTAGCTTATTGAATCACTGGTGTTTCAACTTGGAAAGAAGCAGTGAGATGAACTGTGACTTGGAAGATTCAGCATGGACGTAAGGGAAAGCTTCTCCAGTAGGATAGTGTAGTGCAGGAACAGGTTATGCAGAAAGTCTCCACCCATAGAGTTTCTCAAGGGTAGCGTAGGCAAGGCCAGAGCTGACCGGATCAGCTGTTGGTGATAGTCCTGCTTGGAATAGAACGTTGGACTAGATGTTCTCCAGAGCTCCATTTGAAGCAACATTTCTACAGTTTTGCATCTTTCTCCAGAAAAGATATGTGGACTATGCTCTCATTTTCCTTACATTTTCATTTTCCAAGTATAAGTGAAAAAAATGCACCAGAAATTCCACCTATTTTTGTTTGATAAAGTGTCAGCCTTTTTAGTACTGAAGATAAGATTTATTCTCTTGAATTGCTGATGAAAAATACATTATGTCAGTGAAGGAATAAGAAGAATGATATTAATTTGAATCCAGCTGTTGTTACAATGAAATTCAAAAGGCTCCATAATAAGGAGCTAGAAACCTGTGGTTCAATAGTCAGTATTGATTTCTCCCTTATTGATTTCCATGAAACCAAGATTTCATTCTATAGCATGAAGAGTCCTACAAGGACTTTGCAGCAATTAATTTCTTTTTAAATCTTTCTCTGATGGCTCGAACAGCATTTTTAAATTAATTATGCTAGTTCTTTATATAAAGATTATTTTTTCCATTTGTAATAGATTTAAAGAAGTAGTCTCTTTACATGTTCAGGTGCAAAATCTCCAGTTTGCCAAGAGAAAATGAGTGTTTTACTTCCAATGCAGATAATTAGACTCATGTAACTCTAATAAGCCTTTTCACAGTTGTAACACTCTTCACCTGCTGTGGGGAGTTATTTAAAAAAAAAAAAAAAGTTTTTTCTTTCCCATCTTGAAAAATTTCCAAGTCTGAGCTTTGAAAGCATAATGCTCACTGATAAGAATATCACACTATTAAAGCCTTTGGAAACTGGGTTTTGGAAAACTTTTTTTTTCTTTTTTTTTTTTTTGCTCATGTTGTGATTGATCAGGGCAGGTGAAAAACAGTAAAACTAATTTTCATTCGTACTATGGTGAGGTCTTACGGAAGCTGAAAGTTCACTAATATTTCATGCAGCTGAGAAATGTCACGAGTCAGGATAATATTCATTTGAGTTTGAATGGATTTTTTTTTATTGAATGCAATCATTCTTTAAATATTTATCCTGTTCTCTATTCTTTAGATATGAAGATAGTGGTGTCGATATCGGGTGTCATTCTTTGGGTGTCTCTCTGTAATCTTTCTAAAAAGTGTTTCATAACATTTCTTAGAAGAACATCCAAATATTGCACCTTCAGGTCAGTCATGCTTTCAAAACTGCATTAAAAGCAGGCAAAAAAATGCACAACCAGTAAAATAAAAGGAAAGGAGATAGATAGGCATATATGTGCAGCAAAAGCTAGTGATTATAGAAGACATAAGAGGAAAGCAGAGGCAAAAAAAAGGAACATTAATTTTGTTTTACTTGGAGTTTGTTGTCATCTTGGAGGGAGGAGTTTTGTCTTAAGAGAGAAAGCTAACAGTTGCATTCCACTAATAAATTAACAATCAGAAAAGTAGAATAATTCTGAGAAAACGACAGGTGATGTAACTGTGTTATAAAACAATGATGAAATATGTATGCTTCCAAATCAGCAAACCAATACAAGGTGCTTCCAGAGGTGCTACTCTGTGTTGGTAGTGCTGATACTGGGAAGGGTCCAGAGAACAGGCAAAAGCTATGGCTGTGCTAATTTATTAAAGGCCAAACAGATGAGCAAAGTATTCACCTTGTCATTGATCTTAAATTACAGCATTCTGGATCTGATTAATGTTAAGAAAAGGTTAAAATGATTAGTTCATCTAATTAATAATTAGTCCGTAGCTTTGCTAAAAACAGCATCCTGTATTTTGAAGAGGTTGTAATTTAGGGACAATTTTGAAGCTGTGTACTACAATTTCTGTCAAGCTTTTCATTTGGTATTGCCCAACATTTTGATTAGGAAAGTAGAATGTTCAAAAGTCAATATCATGTAGAATGATCAATATCATTATATAGAATGAAATGATCAATATCGTTATATGGCATATATTTGATTTTAAATGATTTTAAAACTGGCTTAGTGGCATATTTCTAAACCTAACTATGTCTTGATCAGAGAGGATGATGAATTGTGTTTATCAGCAGATGTGGAAGAAAAGGGAAAGTCATTGCTGATAAAGTTTGCAGATGACACTAAGTTAAAGGAGATGATAAATATTTAAAAGAACAAGTTACTATATAGAGGAGTCTGCCTTGATTGCCATGCGTAAACAGAAGAAAACTATGTGAGTTTGTATGAGGCCAGGTAAAAGGCACATATATAGGAATAAATACCTTAGGCCATGCCAAGAGGATGGTTGACTATCCTAGGAAGCAATGACTGAGGAAGGAGTTGAGACATTTAGTGGATAATTAGCAGAGTGTGTTCTAGTTTGACCCCATGGTCCAAAGGGGATAATGAGATTTTTCAATGTGTGAACAATGGAATTTTGAGGGATGAGGTTATATTAGCACTATTTTGGTGCAAGTGTCACTGTTTTGGTTACACTGTGTTCCACTCTGTTGTTCAAAATTGAAGAACAGTGATGGATTAGAGAAGGTCAAGAGCAACAGGCATGTTGAAAGGAAGAAAGCTTGCTTTATAAAAAAGGCCTCAAGAAACTCAACTTGTTTAAATAAACAAAAATGATAAGATTAAGGGGTGACTTAATATGTTAAGCAAAAATTTTAATAGAACTTTAGGAAACAATGGTATAAGGAAGGTTGATGTTCTGCCAATTCATCCTCGAAATAATAGACACAGATTTTTAATAATGAGGTAATTAATCTCTAGAGCAGCTTGCCAAGACTCTTCATTGCTGAACCTATTTAAGACAATATTGGATACCTTTAGAAAATAAGTACTCTATTTCTTAAGGGGAAGGGGAAGGGGAAGGGGAAGGGGAA
>VWPW01006706.1:220768-253072 GCA_013389825.1 Crypturellus undulatus | reverse complement strand
AGGGAAGGGAGGAGAGGAGAGGAGAGGAGAGGAGAGGAGAGGAGAGGAGAGGAGCTTTATACTACTGGTGAATGCATAAACAATAACTTTATTTAAAAGAGACCCTGTATAGGGACAACCAATGTTTCTATTAGACTAGTCAGTACAGCTGGAAATAAGTTATCTTTTGTATGCTCAGGTGTTTTTCCAAGACTGAAAAAGAACTTGTTTAAACCTGCTCTTTCTGTGTCACTGTGAGTGTATCTGAAGAAAAAACATCCAGGAGTGAAAACTGAGTTGTTTCAAACAAAAAATCAGTAACTAGAAAGTAGCTGTAGTCCATAGACAGAGCCTGAGCAGAGTCAGACCATCTGGTTTCACCAGTGCTCAAGGAAGAGCCTCAAGGTCTGTTATGCAGTTCAGTTCTCCCTGTTGCTCACAGACGACACTTGTCAGGGTGAACTTGAAGCTACTGTCTTGCTTTGTGGGCAGTACTTCCCTAAAACCTGGGAGTTTCTTTTGGAATTGTGAACCTTGCATACCTAGGGTATCAATTTACACTTGCTTTTTGTCTGCTTCATAATAAAGCCAAGAAAAAACACTTAAGGGAAAATCTGAGTTAGCCTTTTCACCAGGGACTTCTCAGAGGTAAATAGAATATTTGGCTGCTGAGGCTTTCAAGCCTGACTCAGATTTCACTTTAAAGAATCCACTTTTCTCTGTGTCCCTTTTCTATTAATCAAAGTAAGAAATAGAAACAGTGCCAATTTCAAGTCTCCTGGGATTGGGCATGTCACTGTTGAATTTTGTCATTGTAAAATTTTGTCCTGTGAGTTGTATTATGATCTTATTCCCTGAGAGGAAAACAAAACAAAGCAAAAAAAGCTGTAAAGACGTATGTGTATAGATCACAACTGTAAATCTCTAATTGTCTCCACAGAACAAGTTCACTGGAGTAAATGCTTGCTTTTAAAACACACATTCTGAATTGCATTCATTTCTCTGCCTGAAATGCCAGGAGAAAGATGGAAGGAGACACAAGGAGAAAGAATAGACAAAACTTGAGATGAATGGGCATAATTTTCAAATGCCTGAAGAGCTTCCTCCAGGGAAGAACTGCTGTTTTCAGTCAGGAACATGGAGAAATGGAGTGTGAGACTCAGCCTACGCTGTGTCAATGTAACCTTAGAAGAAGGAAAGCACAAAGCTTTAAGAAACTGAAAATCAATATAACAAGGCAATGAAAGCATTTTTATTACAAAGAGCAAAAAGCCTCTATCCAACAAAAGGTTCACTGAAAAAGGAAACCAGGAAAGTTAAAGGCTTTGGCAGTTTCAGGAAAATTATTGCAAAATAAGGTACACTTGCAAAGAGAAAATACAATATGCCTTTGAGTGATGAGATGGTTTTGCCCCCAGGGAGTTGGAAGCGCTGCACCATCAGCACCAATGGGCACCTTCCAGTGCTTATCCTTGGGGAAACTGTGTGGGCCCTCCATTTCCATCCTGCTTCCTCCATTCCATGTGTTTTTTTGGTTAGGTACTGCTGTAATATATGATAAGATAATCCTTTTTCTGAGATTTTATGATCTGAATAGATACAACAGCCATTACTGGGGAGTAAATGGAGGCTGTGGAAGACCTCGGGATAGACTTAAGGGAGAAAACCTCATACCTAAAGGTCCCTGCCTGAGTTACCTGATTCCCAATGCAAGGATAAGATCTTTGGATCAAGCTCCATAACCTGCATCCCACAAACCAAGCTGGGCTTCGCGGAATGCTTTTTCAGTCAGACACCCTAGAGAGACTAACAGATGTTTGCCAAAAGGCTGGGAGGCTGCGAGTTGCGTTTTTTTAGCCACTGAAGTTGCTATGGCCTCAGCTCAGCAGGCAGCCTGGCCTCAGCGTGGTTGTGGCCCCGGCTGCCAGTCTCCCCATGCCGGGCACAGTGCGGTGTTGAGGGGAGGCTTCTTTGCTCCTGGGGTTGCTTCTTGAACCAGAATACTCTTCTCGAAGGAGTGGTTCTTGAAGCCGCAGATCTTGAACTGTTTAAAACCAGAAGAGGATGAATTTATGATATAATGAGTCTTTCTCATGTCTAATTTCCATAGTTTGATGAATTTCAGTAAAGCATGTTTCATTAATATTGTATAAGAAAATGATTTGCAGGCAAATTAAGTGTTTGACATAGGTACTAAATAATAAAAGCATATAAATTAAATGCAAGCGTGCATTAGTTGCAAGATTAATGTCACTCATCTTGTCCCATGATATCTCTCAAGTATGCTTCCATATACATATTCACATTAGCTGCACATTAAAATATTTAATGTACACAGAATATTTAAATATTTAAATGTACACCTTAATATTATACTGATGGACTTCACATAGCTATACAGCACTGACTGATGAAGTGTGATATTTTCCAAATGCATAAGCTCAAAATAGCAAAATATAACATCTGTTTCTCAGTTTGAAGAGAGGTTATTACCGACTTTTGCATAGTAAGATGCATTCCCTAAGAAAACTATATTAGCAAGTGTGCCTTGATTTGATGGCCATGGATACCAAAGCTTTCCTCATAGACTGCCACTGTTTTTTACAGATAATTTCCCTTGTGCAGCCCTCTGAAATCGAAGCGCCTGTCAAAAAAAAAATCACAATGAGCAAAAAAAAAACGCAAACTCTTCATTGATGTCTTCTAAAGTTCAACATTTGAAGGGCTGTTGTCATGCCAAATTTGATTTTCAGAAGTAAAAATATTTTTACATCTGCAAATTGTCTTCCATGATTTCTTCCCCTTCTGTCTCTCCAAGAGAACAAGTCATCTCTATAAATCCCACTGGGTAAATCATAATCATTATATTTCAGAGGGCTCCACAAGTTCTCAGCCTTGTTCTGGATTTCCCTACTTGGGCAGGCCCCAGAGATGTTTTGACCCCCAATAAATCTCAGGAGACAGAACTTTCCCTTTAGTACAGGGGCCTTAGGAAGGTGCATTTCAAAGTCATATCAGCCCTGCCTGTCTCTCACATCATCTCAGGCAGGCAGCTTCCAGATGAGTTACACCTGCTTAATGCAGATATAAACACCCATTCATGTGTGCAACTGTGCTTTATACAGAGAACCGTTTGCCTTATTCAGAGTAATTTAATTACAGCTCAGTTAAATTTTAGTTTAATCCATAAGTAAACTAATGAACAAAATGAAAAGCTCATTTACTTTTTTGCATCATGAGGTATTTAGCTGCTTTACAGGCCCATATGGTCCTTGTAAGATAATCTGTTCCAGACATAAATTAGCCAGCGTATGTTGCTCAATAACAACATGTAAGGTACCTACAATTGTGTTACAGTGTGGCTTGCATGAGTATGATCTCTTAGATCAGTGTATGTGCTGTATATGATAGGATGTCATTCGTTTCACTCACACAACTTAAGAAAATTTCTGCCTTTTCTTTCTTTCTCTCTCTTCTTTCTTATTTCTCACGAGGAAAAATAAATCAATGAAAAACGAAATACATGCTGTTATAGAAAAATCCCACTTAATGGCTACCTTAAATTGAGGAAGGCAACAAAATTCAGAGGAAGGCTGGAATTTCATCCTTCAGTTATAACAGGAACCTTTCAATCCTCTTTTCACACAGGTGATTTCTGGAGAGCAATACTATTGAATACCACAAAATTTCTTCCTCTTCTTTTCAATACTAACAATAGGTTTATTCATGTATTCTTGTAGTAGTAGCAGCTCTGTAAAGCTTAATACAGTGACTCAAACAGCATGCATGCACAGAATTTAATGCCTGTTTTTTTCCCTCACACTCTGCCAGACCAGTCCCCTGTTCTCCTCACCTCAACCACGTGTCTACCCTGTGCTGGGAGAAGTAATAAAGTCAGCTTTATTAAAATTGTCAGCTGAAGGTTGTGACCATACCCGTATATGGCTAGGAGGTGGAAGATCCTCTGCTGGATAAAATGCCACTTGTGAGGAAGCATCTCTTTCCCAATGGATTTTTTACTTAGTTTTTGAGAAGCTACAGTTTTGGAGACATCTGAGCAGGAGTGAAATTCTCTCTGACTGTCTTTACAGAGGAAAGGAGAGCAGCCCTCTTCAAAGGGCAGCTTTAGAAGGAGCTTGTGAAGACTATTTTCTAATCAGCATACTTAAGGATGAAGCAGTATGAGTGTTCCCTCTAATGCCAAGTCTTTCAAAGAAGGTGTAATACAGGGGAAATTGTGATGATTCCCCATGAGATGAGCAGTTACCTTGTGAAACATTTCCAAGGAGGAATTACCATACTTGCAATTCTTTGCAGGGGACTGTGTTTCTTTCCAGGGATATGCTAAGTGCAGAGAAACCCGGGGCCCTGGTAATACAGGAAAGCCATTTGCCAGCACCAGGGATGATGAGGTGGGCACACCAGAAGAGTAAAAGGAAGAACAGAGCTCTGCCTCCTCCTTACCTCCTGCAATCAGGAGAGCAGCATGGTGCTGATTAGCTTCCTAGAATAAATCAGTGCAACCTTAGGGCTGATCTGATTTACTGCAGCTGGGGCATCATTTCTGATCCATTTTTGGCTGGTTCAGGAGGGCATTGTGGTCTACCATCACCAGGTGTGTATGAGGTAGTTTGGGGTATCAACCACAAGGAAAGGGAAAACCCTTAGTTGCCCATTTGCAGCATGTTTGGCTTCTTTGTGCTATTCCACTGTTCAGTGCTGGGAAGGCAAAAGTATGCTTTACTCAAACTCCAGTAAAGAAACCTACTGTATATGTTTGGTGATGCTTTTACAGAAATTTTGTTATCACATCTAAAATATATGTGCTAATATTGTAGAGAAATTGAAGTAAACCAATCAGGAAAGCTGAGAATGTAGGCAGGTAAATATTCTGTTAAAATGTTATACCTGGTTCAACTCCTCAAGAAGACCTTATAGCTTGCCTTTCTTCACAGGATTCATTTCACTTTGAGTCATCAGTCTCTTATCCTAGGTCATTAGTAGCTTTGGTGGTACGGTCAGGACCACAGCAGAATCTGGTCAGTCAAGAACTACTGCTCTGATGTTCTAAAAATGTGCCCCTGACACCTTCCTAGATCACTTCTTAATTTTTTTTTTTAATCTTTACCAAGAAATAATGTTTCAAGCACCTTGCAATTTTAAACTCCATTAAAAATAGCAAAAATGAGATCAATATCTGTTTTTTTTTTTTTTTTTTAAAAAAAAAAGGCATTGATCTCATTTTTGCTGCTTGTAATATGTGAATTCCAGTGGCACGTATCAGGTATGAAATAAATTTACCGTGGTGACAGATGATGACAGAGCAGTTATGCTGTTTCACTAGAGTGAGAGGCAGTGAGAAATGGAGAGATTTATCTTGGAACCTAAGAGTAAAACAGTAAACCAGAACCAACTCACTAACATCTAAAATGAAGAGCTTTGTGTTGCGAATAGCTGTTCTGTTCATTTACCAGGAGATGAATTCTCTCCAGTGGTACCCTCTTCTCATAGTGTCTTTTTTTTTCTCATTCTGGATTATAAGGAATAAAAATTTAAACACAGTTTTGTAAGTGTGGGTCTCATATGCAGTTTTATTTGGCTTATGTCTGTCGCTGCTGTGTAGTGCACAAATAGTAAAAACAAGCAGTTGAAACAGCTGCACTCCAGTTTCACTTGAGAAGGGTAACTAACTTTACAGTGATCCTTTTCTGAGCTTTCTGAGTTCCTTCACTGCTGTAGCATGGAAGTAGTTACCTGTGTAAAATTGGAATTTACTATTGAAACCCTCCTGCCATAGTACTGCGCCTGAGCAATTGCTTTGGAGCTAGAAGACAGCTTCTCTTCCAGAAGATGGTACCCAACTTTATGACACAGCCTAACCCTTAAAATGGTGATCTAAGTTCAGAGGTCTGCTCCTGTGCAGTTCAAATACACCTCTACCTCCTGTGAAACATTAAAGTGAGAGGTAAATTACAAGTAAATCTCATGAGGGCATTTTCCATTCGTTCCGTTGAAGCTTGGCTTTCATGAAACAAAGAATGGAGGCTTCACTGACAAGAGTAGGGAAGGGGAAGGCACCCACCCATAAGAGAAAAATCCTGGTTTCCATATGTTAAAGAACCGTTGGAAAAAATGCATTTGCCATTTGTAATTGCAAGTTGCAATTGTCCTGGCATTTACTATAATACCATGAGCAAACAGCCATGAAAATTACTCCTTGAGGGGCTGCAAATGAGGCAGCAGGAATATTAACCCCCAGACAGAAACACTAAAAGAAGGTGAGGGCCTTAAAGACTCTTAGTTCCGAATGAGTCACAGGCATGCGGGCCTCTGCCCTTGGAAGTAGCTGGGGCTTCAGGATAGTGTGCAGCTCCTAGTGCCGTCCTTGGCGAAACGCTAATGGGAATGTTCTGGTCTTTACTAGTGGTGCAATTAGGGGACTAACTTGAGAACATTTTTTCTTAAGGCTTCTCTTACTTGTTTTAAACATGCAGATGATAGTTGGAATGTGCTGTAAAGAAAAATCAGATCTGTGGGAATCGCATGTGCCTACTTGAGGAGTTGTGGCTCACTGAAGTATGTCGGTTTTTTAGCTTTTCTGTATTTCAATATTATTGAAGACACTATTGATAACTTCTGGAAAAGTTGCAGAAGATCAATAATTGTGATCTGAACTATTAAGTATACTTTAAAGATTTTGCAAACACTAGTCAGAAAAGAAAAAAACTAAACAACAAAACAACAATTAATCGGTATGATTTTTATATTACAATTTTACTTTAGCATTAGATATCAAATGTTCTCTAGAATGAACACTCATCTACATTTGTTAGATGTATGTATATCAAAAAAAAAGAAAAAAAAACCCCTTATTTCTTGTAACAATTGAACTAGTAGTTCTTCAAAAACTACCCACCACCTTAGGAGATGCAGTTTAGCACTTGCAGTGTTCATATCTCTCCCTTTCTTATCCTCTGATTTTACTGGAGACAAATAAAGCATGCATTTGTGGGGCCATATCCAGTATTCAGGAGTGCATGTGCTTAGAGTTATGGATTTTCCAAGTGTACAACTTTTGCAGTTTCCAAGTGTATCAGCAAAAAATTGAAATCACACACCTCATTACATACATTTTTTTTTTCTTTCTTGGAATTCTGCATAGTCTTCCAAGCCCATACTCCTTGTTTCTGGCTGTGCTGAATTCAGTCACAGGAGCCTCTATCACTTGAATCTGAAGTCATTTAAACTGGTTTTCTGTCAGAGCGCTCAATCAAGGTTATCAGTGGCTTATCAGTGGCAGGGGTATAGCAGGAGCTATCATGCTTTTCACCTCTTGCTTTATCACCTGGCTCTCAATAGCTGTAAGATTTAGTCCATAAGCACCCATCCGTTTAAACTGTATTAACACACTGTGCAGTAATGGCAAGGGAGCAATAGCAAGGGATGTTGTACTTCTTAGGGCTGAACTATTTTTCTTGGCACCTCGTTTTCATAGGATAAAATGTAAAAATTTCAGCAGCTCCTGTCTCCTAGCCAGAGAAATAATAGCTCACTCTTAATCCAGACTGAATTTCCTGATTCTATCCCTAAAATTGGAAATCTCATTTTTGGTATGCATTTCTGGAAAATTATGTACCTTTCCTTTCTTGCACAGACCAATCTCTGAATTGAAAGGAAGAGTTAATGGTTTCAAAGTACCATATTAATCAAGTAGTGTTTGTAACTATTTTTGTAAGTTTTCCTGTGGAAAGTAAATTCTGTTGTTTATTATCCCAATCAAGATGGAATCTCTAGATCTAGAAACTTTGATTTCTCTTCTCAGACTTGCATAGAGAGTGACAATTCATAAAAGTTTAATTTCTAAAAGTTTATGGGCTGCAATTAGCTTCAGTCAGTTTATTTGACAAAATAACTTGAAATATAACCTTTTTATCAGGTGATAATCAATAATTGTATATTTTTGATTCCATCAGAAATGTTGAAATATTTTCATTCTATCCAGGGCTCTCTAGACTGGGAAGTTTCCAAGAACTACTTTTGGAGACTTTCACTGTTAAATGGCAGAGGTCTGTTTTAAAATTTGGGCATGCTTTTTTAAACTCGTGGGATTTTTTTTTTGTTATTCTTTTGTCAGTCAAATTGATTATTATCAAGTTGCACCAAAAAAAAAAAAAGAAAAAAAAAAGAAAAGAAAAGGAAGAATTATCTATAATGTTCTACATATATACTGTTCTACCATTGGACTCCATTTAGATAAGATCCTGGAAATTTCCTTCCTGAACCTTCTTTTGCTGCTTTTCAATGCATTTTTTATTCAAAATAAAAATATGAAGTGCTGTGTTTGCTCTTGCAGTCACTTCAGCAGCTGCAGGGTATTACTAAATGTTCAATGCAGGAGGTAAGCTTTATATGGGCCTTGGAGCATTTACAGTCCCTTTGATATTGTAGAATTAAAAAACATACACATTGGTAAGTGTGTGTGTGTTTGTGTGTGTGCAAACTTGGATAAAAGCGTATAATAAATTAAGCCCATTTTCAAGAGATGGTGCAATTGGAAATATACAAGATACAAAAAAAAAAAAAAAAAGAGAGACAGTTAGTTAGGATCTTGTCTTAAGAGATTTGCTGAATTTTGATGAGTATGAAAATACAAATCTGCTTTGGTTTTGCTGAAAACCAGGCAACTTATGTTTGCCTTTCAGGCTGTCATTTAAAAGAAGCAGGCCCTGACACAGCTGCAGCCTGGAGGGGGGTATAACAGCAACCTAAATTTTACTGCCCTAAAAGGCTCTCAAACTCAAAGCTGAGATTTGTTTTATTAACAATCAGAACCTTAAAGTTAAAAAAAAAAAAAAGGCTTAGGAAGCCAGAACGTGACAAATAATATGCAGAGCTCACCCTGTGCCCAGGGTGTCCTTCCAGCTAACTTGGTGCATGGGTGGCAGGAGAGGCTGCCAGGGCATCACCAGCTCTTGGGAAGACCCGTGCAAGGTCTGGCTGGACGTTCTTTGCTCCTCATTGCTGTTTCAGGGGCTTTGCGCAGGCTGCAAACCTCAGCTTCAGGCTTAGCTCCTCTTTGCCTGCCCATGTCTTGCAGGCCCTGCAGCCTTCACTGCAGGGCCATCCGGATGGCTCTCAAAGGGAAGACTAGTGTCCATAGGCGTCCACCTGGTGACTTTCTGCAGAAGTGTGATGTATAACCGAGGACATAGAAATCCAGGTGATCCCATGCAGTACAAAGCTTCACTGTACTGAAGGAAATATCTAAAAGATTTGGTTCTCATTATCCAGAGTGACAATCACAGTGAGGAGAAGGTGGTGACCTGAGGAGGCAGGAAGAGAGAGTGACAGCAAGAAGGCACAGAGCTGTTCTCCTCTCCTCAGCTTAAGTTAGAAAGCCTTTTAACTGAAGCGAAAAAAAGCATCTGCCTCTGGCCCACCTGGAAGGGTTCAAGGCCTTGGTGGAAATAAGGAAGGAGAGTAAAGAAAGGAAGAAGAGAATGAAGAAGCCTTTTTTAGCTTCTGACTAGAATGCAGGGCAGAAAACAGATGAGAATTCAGGGTGAGCAATTTTTTCCAAAACCATCTTTTCTTCAGAAAATAGGTCTTGGTTTTCAAGGCCTGCAACCTTTCAGAGCACCCAGAAGACTTGAAACACGTAGTGTCCTGTCCTCTTGTAAAGTGAGGTCTTCTTGTAAAGAAACTGAAGTGTTCAAGTTTGGAAAATAAAGAGCTAATCCTCTTAAGATACTGCAAAGGATCTGCATTTCTTTTGGGCATCATTGGGAGCTTAAGGTATTTGGCAAATAACCATGTAGAAAAATCGCCCTTCATGTTGATATCAGGTATACAGCATTTAAATGCAACTGAAGATTTCAAAGTAATGACTCAGTAGGAATTAAGTGATTGATAGGCTTAATTTTGCGTGGGTTTCATTTCTGATTTGTAGATGAGTAGGAGTTATTCATATTCTAATTGAATGTAGGTTTAGGTAGGTTGAGGTCTTGGTATTTTATTGTTCAACAATGCAGCCTTGATGCCTATATTCTGAAAATATTTTAGATTGGTTTGTTCTTCTCTGCCAGAAACAAAGTCCTTCGTGTAGAACTTCGTTACTGTTATTTGGGACATCTTCCAGCGTGACCATGGAGGACGTGCATTATGGGAGTAGTTGACTAATGGAATAAATGCGGGGCATCTGCAAGCTGTGTTATTATCAGTGGTGAGGGAACTTGCTTGCTTTTTACAGCTATGAATGTTTTATTACAGGATGTCGTGATCACTTGTAAAAATTGCTCTAAAGCATGTTGTAGATCCTTTAATATATTAACTGAAGATCCTTGTTGTAATCTTTCCCTTAGTAAGAGAGACAGAGAGGAAGGAAGGTTTGCATGTGTCAACCTGTAGAATTTCTTCCCTTGTAGAAGACATGTCAGAGTAGTGGGAAATAAGAAAAACTACTTTTGTGCAAGATTAACCCATAATCTCTTTCTGTAGGTACAAGGAATTGTAAAGTGATGAAGGGCAATTAGGAGGTTTTTATATGCTTAAGACATACTAGAAATCTGTGGTGTTAGCTTAAGTTTAGCAAAACTTGCCTTTTTCTTTCTTTTTTTTTTTTCTTTACAAGCTGCCCATGTGCCTTAAATGCACCAGCAAAATTTCTTTAAGTAGCTCATTAAGTAGCTATTCGAATGTGATGGAATGTTGGGACTTAAAAGCTCATCCATGATAGAAGCAACTACATCCTCCCTTTTTTTGATATTTGAGATTTTCCTTCTTTTCCTATAGTAGTGTGTATCAACCTTTTTATTGATGGATGTTTAAGATTCCACATCCACATTTAGGTATTAAATAAATGATTTTCATTAGGAAGTAACATCAGCTCACTTTGAATAAAAGTACAGGTTTTAAGACAGATTTTTTAAAAGACTTGTTTATTTGCTATTACCCTCTTATGTAAACACATTAAGATACGCTCAAGTGAAGACATTTGGCAAAATCGTAGTGCTGTGACCGGCTTCATCAACTTGGCTAAGGCGTAATAGTAATCAGTATCTAAATGAAGTCTTTTTTTCTTTTCTTTTCTTTTTTTTTTTTAAATACACACTTGGAACATTTTGAAAGATAGCTATGTATAGCAGTCATTATCATCCTGTAGAAAGCATAGTTCTGCCTGCAGGCCTGTTCTACAGTGCTATAGAACAGCCTTTACAGATGTGCTCATCTCATGAAACCTCAAATCAGGAAATAGGCTGCTAATCTCCTCACTGCTGCAGTCTTTGGCATGCTGGAAAATTAACATGCCTCATGCCAGAGATTAAAAGTACCAGTAGCCTCTGTTCTTCACCCTCCAGAAGTACTCCGTAACTGATGCAGTGGGGACCTTTCAGTGGAAAGGGACTGAGTAAAGTACAAAAGAGAGGAGGGAAAGCAATGAATTTGAAAGGAAACTGGTGGGGAAGGTGCTTTAAAATGGGATCTAGTGGCAGAATAAAACAACCTTGAATGTTTAAATCACTTAGCCACCCTTTGTAAGTCACTGATTTATCTAGCAGGTGGCAGCTGTGGTGATGTGGTCCATTCTGAATGTTACACTGCATTCATTTGGTACTGTAAATGATGTTTTAATATTTTGGGAAGAGTTGGAAATGGACTAAGAAATCAGAGCTAGATATTCTAACCTTATCTAGTATCTTAGGTATCTAGTATTTTTTGTCATGCCAGCATGTACGTGCTAGGAACCAAGCACTGCCCTTAAAACTTTTTGATGTGAGAATGTCTTCTGTTTGAAGTTTATACATAGCTGATAAGCAGGGAGAAAAACAACTAAAAGAATTTTCTATAAGCCTGGAGAGCAAGTAAAAATGATGCTTCCAGCCCAAAAGTTTAAACAACAGAGCTAAATGTTTACCAGTGTAAGGTTGAGGCTCTATTACCTGATGCTGCTGCTAAAGAGGCTGTAAAAAAGTATTGTTTGATTTCTGGTAGCGTATAATGAAACTGTCATGATAGCTGCCTAGCAGTGTGATGTCTGGAGGTCTAGGAATAATTCACACTTTCTTCTTCCCCTTCACAGTACGCGTTCAACTCAATAGCAAGTGTTGGTCAGATTAACCAACCAGTGTGTCTAGACTTTTGAAATGAATGTGATTGATTACAACACAGGGTTGTAACTAAAATACCACGAAAACATTCAAGGAGATGGTCCTAAACTGATGTTTCCCAAGAGAAGAATGTCTGGCTTTGTATTACTGAATGAACATCATAAGCTCATGAGAAAGCAAATTGAGAGGTATTTTGAAGGTCTTCCCCTATTTGAACTTGGCTTGAGGAGACATTGTACTTCCTAGTGGGGGGAAAAAGAGAATTTTTGAAGGTTTGGCTTATTTTGATCTGAATAGCATTCAAGTAGAGAAAAAAAGTAACATTCAACTAATGAGAAATTGCACTGCAAAAGGCAGAAAGCCTCACTTCTATGAAGCTTTTTGTAGTGAGACTCTTTTTGTTGTTCTGTTTGAAGGCTCTCAAACCATACTGCTCTTCAGGCTATGAAAGAGTGTCATTCCCACAGTGAACGGAGGTACTGCAGAAGCTGCTGGTAGGCCAAAGGTTGGGGGAAGAATTCATCCTCCTTGTGCAGATCTTTGTGGGGTGGAGGATTTGCAAACCAACGGGGAAAGTATTGCACTTGGGAGCTGTGTTGCACATTTCAAAAATATTATGTTATTTAGAAAAGATACTGCCTAGCGAGCACCTGAGATGACAGCACTACATGACTGCCTTTTTACCTCGTCTAAAGGGAAGCAGTGGTAGTGGTTAGTGCCAGTTATACCTACACTGATGAGGGAAGAGGAGCATACCAAATCTTCTGGCCCCCTTACGAAGAAGACTATATAAGATGGGTCACTGTAGAAGGCAAATAATCATCCTTGCTGAAATATGAGTACTTGATGGACTTTGATTTAGTTCTGCTTGAGTATCTAAATTATACTACTTCACACTAAAGAGATAGTAAAATAATAATAAACAAAAATAAGGAACATTTTTTTTTTCTATGTTAGGCCCTGGTGACATATCTAAATATAGAGATCAGAGAAAAAGCTCTGCAGTTTATAAGGCCTCGTCAAACTTCCCACCAGAAAGAAAAAAATTATGTGATCAGTGATGTCCAATGCTGATTGCCATGTGGAGCAAGGAACATATTATTGACAAAAGACTTTCATGAGTAATTAAGTGAGACTATATTTAGCTCTGTCAATCAAAGTAAGATCCAAATACTACTTTCTAGAGCAGATGCGATGCCAATGGATGTAATGTAACATTTGTTAACGATCATATCTGAGGCATAGAAAAAGGCTATTAACCACTTGTATCCTGTTGTAAAGCAGCAAACCACGTAGAGATACAGATTTGCAAATGCTAATTTATTAATGAATAAAATTGCAGAACCTGCAGGCAAAGATGGTGCTGCATGAACCTTCATTGCACCTCAAAGACATAAAAAACAAAAAGAATAAGCGAATGCAAGTCCACAAGCTCATTCTGCAGATCTGAGTCACAGTCATTGTTCCAGTTTCCTACCTGACATCAATAGCACTGCGGACAGTGGCAGGAATTGAGCTTTCATGGCTTTGGCAGCCTTCTCTTCCTAGACTTAGAGGTCATCCCCGTTGAGTTGTGTCTATTTCACATGGTCATTTTGCACTGGAGTGAGCCTTGTAAAAGTTGAGGCAGTGGTTACTGAATCTGAGTTTCTAGTTATCCAGCAGTCTCCCATCAAAGCACAAGATTTGGCACAATAAAGTTTGTTCTCTGTCTGCCTATGTTCAGACTGTTTGTCAACAAGGTATGTTATATGAATATAATTACTTGGGCTCCTGGGTTTTCCAGTGTGTGGTTGAATCATGCCATGACTGACACTGAGACGCATTAGTGGGAGGATTGTTTGTGAGAAAAAGGGAAACAAATTTGACATTTGAGTTTACTAAGAAACTTATTGCTGTAGCACAGATCCTCCTTGTTGCTGAATAATCGTAGCTAGGGTTGGAGAAATCAGTCAGGGAAAGCAAAGCAAGCTTGAAGCATTTTTTTTTCCTTTTTTACTGTTTGGGAGAGGAAAACACGGCAAAATATTTCTATAGCTGAACAAAGTGCTCCTCTCCTTTCATAGGATTGTTTAATATCTTTTTTTTTTTTTTTTTTGTATTAGGGCTGTAATGAGACCTGTAACATGCTGCTCTCCCATGTTCCTGCCTCCTGCCTGGGTTCCCTCAGGGACTTGCAGCCCCTTGGGGGCAGTGGCAGTGACAGCAGCAGCCAGCAGGGCTGCGACTGTATGTCCTGCTCTAGTGCCCTTTTGCATTTCCTTGCAGCAATTCTTGCTCCTATTCCATGCCAACACACTGCATTTTTGCATTTTTGTGCTTTTGCAAGGAGAAAGGTGTAGCTATGGAACAGACTCAGTCAGCATGCCAGTACTGACATAAATAGTGGATCTGGGATTCTTACTGGTAATGAAATATATATATATATATATATATGTGTGTGTGTGTGTGTGTGTGTGTATTCCTCTCCTATAGAGGCAGAATATGCTATGGGAATAATAAAAGGCAGATCATTTGGGATGATTTGAACTGTGCAGTTAAGAGATAGATAAATAAAGTTCTGAGGAAAAAGAAAAAATACAAGAACACTTGGAACAGAAAAGGGTATCACTGAGAAGACTGGAGGAATATAGGATAAAAAGGATACAGACTATAAAAGAACAGTCTTTCTGATTTAACAGTTTCTTGAGTAATGAGGAGAAAGTGAGAAGAGAACATGCAACAAAGAAGCAACTATAGAATAGATGTGGGGAGATAGAAAGGGGAGCCAGGAAACAGGGAAATGCAGAGAAAGAGTCAAGAAATACAGGCTAATACAAGAAAGCAATTGGAAAATACGTTTTTAAGAACCAGAAGTAGACAGTAATGAAAAAGTGGACTCCTCTACCCTCCAAAAAGCAAAAGGGAAAGTAAGCAATGACAGATGAAGGAAGATACAAACACTTTCAGAGCAGATGGAAAGAACAGTTTATACAATGGAATGGAAATGAAATAAAGGAATAAAGTTATACAATACACTTATGTTGATGGCAAAATGTGATAAAGTCATTTCTCTGATTTTTCTCTGGGGGTCCAAACTGTGGAACAGCTATAGCTCTACCTTTATATAACTGGTACTCCTGGGTCTTTTTACTAGTGAAGACACCGGAATAAAACCGTGCTGTGTTTTGGTTGCATTTATGATGTGTGCATGTGAGATTAAATGGCAAATATTTGCCATCAGTGCTGTGTTTGGGCAGTGTTTAAGCCCTGATAAGAGCAGAAATAATATAAAAGCATATCAGCAACATCCAACAAGTACTCACTGATTTAAGCATCATGTTTCTGCCTGTGTCTTAATACTTTCTAGCATACCCAAGTATGAGGAGGATGAGCAGTTCTGGTTTTGTGAAGAGGCTGAATGTTTAATGTCTGTGTTTTTCTTATTCCTTTCAGGGATCTCTTGCTGTCTGTGGCTCTTGGCCAAGTACTGTCTCTCCTTATCTGTGGCATTGGCCTGACGAGCAAGTATTTGTCAGAAGATTTCCATGCCAACACACCTGTTTTTCAGAGCTTCCTCAATTATATCCTCCTATTCTTGGTCTACACAACAACGCTAGCTGTCAGGCAAGGTAAGTGACTTTCTCTGAAACACTAAACTGTTGTAGAGAAAACAGTCAGTTAGGATAAGCTTTTCTGGAGCAGCAAAAATTCAGTTTTGCTTGACTCTGATTTGGAGACATATCCTAATAGCATACTTATATTAATAAATAATACATACTAGATGGACCAAGAAAAATGTAAATCTTCACAAGCAAGAAATAAATTGGTAGATAGCAAGGATGGTGATACTACATAATAACAATCATTATACATAATAATGCATCAATACAATTCACTTCCTAGCAATTCTTATGCATTGTTTTTTCAAATACCTGCCTCTCTGGTTCCACAGACACGCAGCCAGGGCTAGTTTTAGGTTTGACAATATGTTCTGCTGGGAGATATTAGTATGCCTTATATTCTACATACACTAGGGACAATTTAGATGCAAGCAAAGAAGAGATAACTAGTTCTAGTTGCTGTTCAAGGAGAAAGGAAAAAAAGACAGAGAAAAGAAAATTCTCTATGAGATGTGAGGAAGGATTCTGGATTCTATAGTCTCCTCAAGACGCTGCACGGACAGAGCAGCTCTACAGACCTGCCTGTTATGGGACAAGGCCTCTGTAAGCAATCATAGAATCATATTTTGAGGTCTTCCTGACATTATATCTTCTCATGATTTGGAAACAATCATGAAGCTTATGTTCTTCACTCTTAGTACAGTATTGTGATAGGGTAATACTCCAAAAATAATAAGTACTTAATTTTGATTAGAAAATGAGCATTTAAAAATATACCGCCCTACTCCAGCACAAAATGCTTAGATGTTTTTCAAATTAAGTTCATAAGAGTTGTTCTCCATTGATGTTTTTCAGAATTGATAGAGGCCAATTTCCTGAGGAAATGTCAACTCTTGTATATGGAAAGGTTGCTCAGGCAGTGTTTCACTGTCTTGATGTTTCAGTTTGTGTAGGGGGAGGCATCACCAAATGCTTTCTCCACAAAACTTTAAGACATGGATTAGTAGCATCTTTCTGGAGAAACCTGGTTAAAAATAATTATTCTGAATGTAGGATTGCCTAGTTGTTCTTGAATTCTATCCCAGAAATGTCCTTTTCAAAACTGACTTCTTAGATATTTTGGAAGTTAAGCCCCTGTGACTTTTAAGTAGTTTTTTTTTTTTTTTTTTGAAAATACTGGCTTGGAAACATGAAAAATATTTTTGGAGCGTGCAAGAATGGTTGGGGAAGGTTTTTAAACAGGCCTACAGAGCATATGAACAAGCAGAGCAAAACGTAAAAGATACCCATGGAATAATCTGGAAAAGGAGCTGTATAAAAGAGATAGATAGTTTTGGCATAGGGCCCAAGAAAATCCGGAACAGGCGCTCACCATAACATTGCTGCTGAATGATACGGCAATTCACAGCCAATTCATTTACTCTACTTTCAATATTGCCAAGTGATTGAGCTTGACGTTGTCTTTTAGCTTGTGTATTTATTTAAATTCATTATCTGTGTTTGTTCCACTAAGACTGTTTTTCTAGCAGCTCTAATCATTTGGCTTCGTTAACAGATGGAAATAGCATAGTAATTATATTAATTTTATATGGAATGGCTCTGTTCTGAGCACTGGAAATATCAGAAGGCTTTTTTTCAAGTGTGGTTCTTTTACTCTGTATGCAAGATTTCAGATTCTTTAAATTACCATCATTTTCTTTCAGAAATAAAGCCATCCTCAATTTGGCTGGCAGTCAAAAATGACTGCGTCCCTTTGTCTTTTTCTTTGCTTGCTTTCCTAATTTCTAGGGTTTTGCAGAATTGTATCAGCGTAGGAGGAGTCACTTTGAGTGGCCCAAAGAACTTGATTCACTGAAAGAGTGAAAACTGTAATCTTCTGGGACGTTAGGAACTCCTCTTCCTTTAGAAACTTCTTCCAGTTTTTGTTTTACTGCGTGTCTCCTTTGACTTAGCCTTCTCTCCATCTCTTTTGCCAAGGATAATCTCCCTACCTGATACTGAAATAGTAGAATTTGCACTGTGTTCTGAAAATCATCAGGGGCTGATGATTAAAGCTCCTGATTACTGAATTCCTCTGACAAAAGTCATTAGCAACGAATGCCCAGCTTCTAGCAAGTGAAGTTAATCCATCAACATTGACAGCTTCCACTGCATTTTTCTATTTAATTTTGGATCATGATTGTTTTTTCAAAATAGTTTTATCACAGCCTTTTAGTGAATGCAAAGACCAGGACTAACATTTTGCAGTTCATCTTCATAGGATCATGCAGTGTAGGAGATAGATAGAGATTACAGCTCCTGCAGAACTTCTATGAGGACCTTTAAACTGCATTCCTGGGGTGGGGAAAAAGAAAGCCAATGTGTGCTGCAGATAAAGATGGGGAACCACTATGAATACAGTAATAGTGACCTCAACACTTGTAAGCCATGAAGTCCTTTTGAGTAAGACTTTTTGTTTTATCATTACTGCAATTTTGTTCTCAGACCATGTTCTCAGAAATGATCAATGACAGAAACGTCTCAAGGGTGAGCCTTATAACGTGGATACTGTTCAGGTAGTTGTCGTGAAAAGGGAAACGATTTGGCCAAATGGAGATTTTCCTGAAGCAAAATCTAACTACCTTTTCTGTTGACTGAATTCTGACTGTTCATGTTAAATGATGAATCTGGCAAGTAGGTAACTGTCTCTGTTATACTTGATATATTTGTGCCCATTTTAATATTTTTATATGTATGTTGAAGTTCAGCATTTTATTTTCATTGAGAAGCTGTGAGCTGCAATTCACACACGTCACACATGTCAAACATGCACAGATGCCCGTAGACATTAACCCACTACCTGCTATAGTTTCCAGTCAAATGCTCAAAAATATGCCAGTTGTGAAGTGCCGAGGAGAATTCCTTAAGGGTCTTTTTTTTTTTTTTTAATGAAAACAATGGTATAAAAATCAATGTTACTAATGCAACATTATAAGACATTGATGTCATTATAAGACAGATATCATTATGTTTCATCTAGCTGATTGGCAAAAATTTAATAGGTAATAAGGAAATCTTCATTTCTTTTTCAAGGTGACTTCTTTTCACGCCTGTTGTTTTCACAGCCAAAACCTATTTTTGTGCTTGGTAACACCTCTGATTTGGGAGGAAGGCTTTAACATATATTATCACAGCTTTGTCCCTCATCAGCAGAGTATCCAGCTTAACAAAATCCTGTCACTTGCAGATACTCCTTTGGGTTGTAGATTATTACTAAAAGAGAGAAAAAAAGTCTTAGCAGTCCTCCTGATAGGGAAATGGAACTAGGGGACACAGAGCTGCTGGAGATGAGTTTTAGCACCTTAAAAAGCAGCAAGTGGGATATTGTCCACGGTGGACCAGAAGGTGCTAATTACCAACAGTCAACCAGGGTGAAGGCATCAGCTATTTGCAACTAAAAACAAATCACTTCTAAAAGTCACCTCACATATGTTACAAATGAAAACATAACATCTATTAGACATCATTAAAAAGAAGAAAAAATGTGAAATTGCTAATTTTTGTTATTTTGAAAAAGAAGAAATGAGAGAATAGTGGGCATATATTTTGAACAGAAGGGGAACATAAAGTCTCAAAGAACCAAATTCTGACTGAGTAGCACTTCACACTTCAAGTTGTTCTTTTAATTTTAGTGCAACAAGTTACTGAATATTTTCAGCCCACCATTACTGAAGGCTGGGAATAACTTGCTCGTTCAGAGTCTATATCCATCTGGATGAATTCTGCTGATAGGCTAAGTGATGAGGTTACAGCATATGCCAATGGAAATATGGCTTTCCCTAGAGTAACTGTAACGTCTCAGACATGACACATAAGCAGATCTGATCTGTGCCCCCAAGTCAGCTACAGAGTCCTGTGAGACTATTAAGGATTGAAGTCATGTTCCTAGATTGTTAATTTTATGCATTTTTCTGTCTTGGTTTGGCTTATGACCCAAGTATTTCAATGATATGTAAATCTCCAACATATCTGCTATTGAAATATGCATCTTCATTTCAATATATGAAAAACAACCAACCTTAACCTCCTTCCTACTTCCCCCAAAAGTCTGAAACAGGCTGCCTGAAAGAAAGTAGAGCACTTCGTAGGAGTTGGTCTATTTTACTGCAGTGGGTACAAGCTATTTATTGAATACTAGAAAGGGCACATGGCTCTTTTTACTTAATTCTCTTCCACTAGCAATGCTGTATTACCTCCTAAGCAATTAACTTAGGTAAACATTGCAGAGTTTGTTCAGTATTAACACCTCTTTTTATAGTCTGCTCATAACAACATATTTTGGGAATACATGAGTTAAGACATCCAGAAAACACTGAATGTACTGTACTTTGGCTGATATGTGCTGTATCATTGAGAGGAAATGTCTACTGGGAACATATCAATCCCATCAACTTTTATCATGAGAGGGTTTCAGAAACATGGGACTTTCCATTCACTTCTGATGATGAGGTTTGATTTTGGATAGAAAAGCTGTATTTCATCATAATTCCGTTTCCTCAGTATGGTCATGCCTCTGCTGTAGAACAAGGGGCTTCTTGTCACTTCTGGCACTGAACAAAACCTCTGCAGCTGTAGGAGAGCAAAAGAGTTGCCTTCTGCTCCTCTCTGCAGGCAGTACAACTGGTACACAGTCCCCAAGGGCAGCACGCCAGCGAGGCTGTGACCTGGCCTGCAGGGACATGCTGTGGACTTCTCAAAGAGGCAGTGTCCCCCTCAAAGCAGGTGGATCTGCTGTGTGAAGTCCTATTGAGTTGACCAAGCTCTTCAGGATACTCCTGAAGCAACAGGCCAGTTTGACCCTGTGCTGCAAAATGAAGCATCACAGCAAATGTTGCTCAGGACAAGTGAAAATTAATGGCATTCTGGTCCTTGGTTTGTTTGCAGCAGCACTGCACTCTCTCCTAATTACTCTGGGCTTCCAGTTATGGATGCCAAAGAGTGTGGGGTGTGTTTTATTATGAAAATGGTCAGTCAAGCAGGCCTTTTGTCTCCATCTTGAAAAGCCCGTTCCACATTCAGGAGAAAATCTGTGTTTTATGAGAAATGGAACTAAAATGCTGACACTTTGCAGACAGTTATAATTGCACGTATTTGTTTTGTCACATGCAAACTTGCTGGTTTGGATTGCTTGCTCAGAGAAGCAAGAATTATGACGTGTTATGTGTCAGGATTGCCCACCACACAGCAGATGCCATGGCAATCTATCCAGAAAAAAAATATGACTAGATCCAGTTTTCCATTCAGAGACATTTACTTAATCACTTTGCACTTGAATTTTTCCTCTACTTTCAATGTTTTTTTTTTCAAAATTTCCTGCTATAAAATTCTGAATGTTGATCCTCTCTACTGTATGAGAATTTATTTTTCTATTGTACATGGCTACAATTCAATGGTGTGTTAAACTTCTCCTGTTTGCATAGTTTTCAGAGGTCCTTGGGATACTATTTTTTAAAGATTCCCAAAACCACAGAATTTCCCTTCCCACTGCAAACTTGTTGGCTTTCATTCTTCAGCCAAAACACAGAAGCAGATGCAATTTCAATGGAGTATGACTTATTCTGCATTGCTGTAAGAGGAGAGGGTAAAAAGCAATAGACTCCATTGTTGGTAAGAAGGTAGAGTTAAAAAAAAGACAGTAGACTTGACCTTTCTATATTTTGTTAAGTTTGTTTTAATATTCCTAGTGGAGAGACTGAGATTCTTTTAACCCTCCAGGCTTTTCCTTGTCAGCTCTCCTTGTTGCACCAACCAATACACACAGGATTTGATGCTTAGGCCCTGCTGCCTACTTGACACCCACACAAGGGACCAGGCATCTCCAGGCTCAGTCAATTCTCATTTTCATCAGGCACACTTTGCTTTGCCAGTTGCTTAGAAAGTTGCAAATAAACACTTAGAGGAAGGCATCCTGGCCCCAGATGTAATGGGAATGTGTTGGCAGGTAAAGCCGCAAAAGAAGCCTCAGCTCTTTATTTTTATTGTTTTTGTTTGTCAGATCTGATTTTTAGGTTAGACACCCACTGTCCAAACCCACATCATGCATCTCTCATTGCAAAATGTGTATTTTTCTACCAAACCTAAAGATAGTAGCCGCTTCTATCCTGTTTCATCATATTACTAAAATATATCATCTACATCCCATGGCACACACAAGCTGAAAATTGGAAAGCACCATTGCTTTACGCAGGTGGCAGCAGTTAAGCACAAGTGCTGTGTGCCATGATGCAAACCCTAGTGCCTCATCATGACGCCAAGGCAATAAAAGCCAAGCCTAATTGAGCATCCTTCCTATATACCATCCTCTGTAAGAGTAACCTGCCATACCTGATACAGCTCAGTGAGGGTCCAGAAATGCCTCGTTTTACTAGGTTGTTTTCAAAATAGCTTTGCTCCCCAAAGGAGTATTATTTTTGGCATCAAAAACAAAAGAAACTGCGAGGGGGCTCAAAAGGAGCCCTTCATTTTTCATGTGTCCACAGATACAGTCAAGAGGCAGAAAAAAGATGGAGAGCCCTTACTGTCCTCTCGACCTAAATTAGGAAATTGGAGATCTTGTCTGCAGAGCAAAGTGAATTTTGGATGAAGGTGACCTATGAGTACCTCTTCTTGTAACAAAATAACTAGAGAATTCAAATCACAGAGCATTCTCAGTTCGAGAAATTTAGACACAGTCATGTTTCTGGCTACCAGATATATGCCCTCGACCAATTTCTTCTAGACATAGCATTCAGATTTCCACCATGATTCAAGGAATGGTGTATGTTTTGTAAGAGCCAACAAATGTTACAGTAGCAGCGAGCCTAAAAGAGAGGCTAAAATTTAGCCTGGTGGCTGTCCTGGGATTATGAGGCATGCATTATGGTACTGCAGCATTGCTGTGAGGCAAGGCCTATGCTGTAGAAACTACTTGACAGGAAGGGAATTTTTGCCTGGAGTCAAGGTACCTATGGTTTCCTATCTAGAAACATTTGTGGGTATTTCAAGCCAGTAAGTCCATAAATAGAGACCAGATTCACTAAAATGGGAATCAATGCATTTATTCAGTTTACAGCTGCAACATCACAGGCAGGTAGTGGAATTTAGCAGAATCAGGAAAAAAAAAAGATCACAGTGGAGTTTATTGATTTTATTGTTGATTCCATCATCAAATTTGTAATTAATTGGGGCAAATTTGCAGCATTTATATTTACAAGCATGGAGATTTGGATTAAGATTCAGATGTTGTTGCTGAGCCTTCAAAGCTTGCTCCTTGTATGTTCATCCAGAAAGCTCTTAACTATGGTGCTAATCTGGACACAAGCCCAGGAGTACCCACTTAAGAACATAAACCTTGTTGCTAGTGGGCAGGCTCTAGGAAGATTAGGAAGTGCAGTTTTGAACACTTCTGCTTCTTGAATGATTTGCAGTCTCCTCTCACTGCAGCTGCAGTAGCACACATTCATATTTGTACCACAAGTCCAAATACAGGCATAGATGTTAGAGGTAAAAGAATTGAGACTTTTGATCATGCTAAACTTCAGGTGTTGCATGGTACATTCCTGGAAGTGCTCAGAAAACGATGGCACTGAGCACAAACAGAGCTCTGAAATTTGGCCCACGGTATCAGAATATTGTGCAGGGGAGAATGTGGTACGTGGTCATTCTGTCTCAGGATAAAACAGGTCCCTCTCTGACCAAGACTACCTGATCATATATCATATAATAAATTGTCTCTTAATGCTGTGAGCTGAATCAGAACCAAAGCCTAACACTGTATTTTCTGTAGAATTAAGGGATAACTGTCCTTTTTAGTGTTAGTAAATGGATGTGATTTTTTCTCCCTAATACATAAACATGTCCAGCGATGTTTACAAAACCAACCATCCTTCCCCATCACAACAAGGAAAGTTAATGGTTCTGATAAAACAGCGTAACCTTGATCCTACAGCTCTAAGCAGAATGCAAGGGTTGTCTCTCCCATTTCATGCGGTATCAGTATTTGCCTGTGATTTATAAAATCTTTAAACATTCATCATTTCACGCCAGGGTAGCGGCATCCGTATTCAATGCACGTCGCTCCGGCGTTCATACAGGAGATTTGAAGTGTGGTTACAAGATGATAACTGTATTGCCTGAAGGAGATAAGTCCCGCTCTGCCAGAATGGTGCTTTGTATGTAATTAGTGTAAAAATTCGGAGGAATAGAGTTTATCCTTGTGTTCGTCTTTCTCATTAAAAAAGAATCATAATGAAAGAACAAAGCTGTCCCTGCAGTGAATTGAATTGCCTTCCTAAGTTTTCATTAAATCAAAGACTCAGCAGCATCCTATTTTGCAGAGCTCTGTTGTAAACTGTGCACAGGATTTGCAGCAAGGTCCCTATGAAGATCATATCTTCTGTGAAGGGTAGAAAGAGCAGTATATTTGTCTTACATATGGGAGAAACACTGCTCCAGATTTTTTTTTCTAATTTCATTAACTTCTGCTGGCCAGATGATACTTGGACAGAAGAAAGAGCAAAGAGCATAAGTGAAGCTTCAGATAACTCACAGCCACAGCTAGATAACTTTATCTAAGTAAACTGCCCTATGTAAAGTAAGGATTATGAGGTAATATGGTCAAGGGAATAAAAAACTGTGGTATTGGGGAAAAAAAGCTCTGTTTTAGGCTTACTCTTATGAATTATACTGCCAAGCTATAAAAAGTAGTAATTTCCTCTTCCTTTAGCTGCATTGTCAGTGTAATCCACATAATTACTTTTAAAACTAAATGCACCTTTTAAGCCTAAATGTACAAATAACCTATCAATTTTCCCATCTTTTTGTATGCATGCTTTTTTTTCCCCATTACATTTGGCTGATCAGCTAGCCATTAGCATATGGCTACTTCAAACTCCCGTTGTATTTCTGGATGGCAATGCTATAATAATAATGAATATGCAGCTTCATCTGAAAAGGTGTTTGCAAGTTTAGCATTGAGTGGGCAAGGTGCAGCAATGTTGTATTCACTCCCTCGTGCTCATAAGCTGTTGAGGACAGGGCAGAGAGTCAGCTCTGCAAGACGATCAGTATTCAGGGTTTGTGGGGCTGACTTCTTGGCTTAGATCCTTTGGTTGAAATTTTTGTTCACAAACTCTAGGGATCCTTTCCACCCAGTGGCTGCTGAAAGAGCAGTGAAGATGCTTCCTCTCAGCTCAAGGTCACTGGTACTTGGCCATATTAGGAAGCCTGGCTATGTTTTATTTCCGGATTTAGCACTAAAGGGAAGGAGAAAGATAAGACAACCACCAAGCAGCCTCCTCCTCTTCTCACACTCGTTTCTGCTGATGGGAGGAGGAGGCTGTGAGGGAAAGTGGGAAATTTGTATAGAAGCTGTGAGCTCTCCCTGTGTGCAGAAAAGAGAGACCACGTGCATATCTCAGGAAAGCATTTACCTTTACTAATCAGTAATCTGATGGTGACATCAGGTTCACAGGGGTATTTTTGAAATTGTTGCAGAAATACAGCAAAGTTTGAAAGGAAGTTTGTGTGTTTGTGCCTCTTCTGAGTCAAATGTTCAGGACCTTGCTTCTTCGTACAATAAAGTATGTCCTTGACTCTGTGACATGATCTGATATTCGGTTTGGCTTGTTTAATTCTGAAGGAGATTTTAGAATCCTTGGGCAGACGTGAGCTGTCATTGCTGTAATTACATGAATGTGCAGTGATTTACACCACTGAAGGTGTAATGAAAATGTCGTATGTTTAAGAGCATATTAAAATACATTTGTTGCTATTGGCCTCTTTTTGTTGTTTAAACCTACTCCTGAATGTGCAATTAAGATTTCAGGTGTTTGGTGGACAAGAGGAACAACTACTTTGTGCTCATATTTCCCGTCTGGTATGTAAGTGTTTTAGTTATATTTTAAAGGAACTATGGTATTTTGCCCTCTACAGTCAATAGAATTTATTTTCATTGGCAATTTATATTACTTATCAACTAGGCATATCATAGGAAACAGGCCAATGTTTGATGGGAGACCTTTTATCTCCACTCATAGCTTGTATAGCAGTTGAAAGAGATGAAATGTCAGAAGCTTTCCAATGACTGAGCTTTCCATGTAGACCTACTTGCCAGTGAGCTTTTCCCAAATGTGCCAAGAGCTGAACTCCTGAATGTGTGGTCACTGGTGGAGGACCCTATGATCTTTCTCCCAGTAGAGTTTTAAACAGCATATTAGAAATGTAGGAAAACAGTTTTAATTTATGGAGGATTTCTGTTTTTCCCATTGTACGTTGCATAGAATGTATAAAATAATCTGTCTTTTTCAGAAACTTGTTACTCTGAATCCCGGAGTGAAATAAAACTCACAGAAAATAGAAAGTAGGATTCTTGTTTATTTAAAGGCTACTACAGAGAAGTAACATATTGCTTCAAGATGAGAATTCAAGCCAGATCTCAGAACAACCTGCCTTAAGGAAGAAAAATGACTGTGGTATTTACAATGGATTTTTTGCCAATAATGTAATGACTGTTGAATAAGATCCCTTCTCTTTCAAAATAGAGATAACTCTCACCCAGACTTTCCATTATGCAGCACACTGAAATAAAGGCAAGATATTAAGTAGCTTAGAAGTTTGGACATGTATCTACAGTTCCTTCATTCTGTACCTGGTTGTGTTTTCATTAACCTTAATGCATGACTGCAAAGGAGAAAACTCTCACAATATCTCTTAAAGACTTGCACTGTTGCTATGCTTCTGAAATGTTTCTAATGGGACTGACTCATTTAGTAGATGCATTGCATTTCAGTGTCTCTGTTTTATAATGATTATGCATATACTGTGTAAAGAAATGTAGTATTAATAGGGGAGTTATTTATTTATTTATTTATAATGTCATCTAGATGTAAAAGCAATCTAGGTGCATGTTTCATTTGTCCAGTTGAAGAGACAGCATAGCCCTCCCCACAGAAATAGTAGAGTGGTCTATAATTTGGATGACCATGCCAATAAAACTCTGTAGAAGAGCACAGTTTTGCACCACTATTTTTTTTCTAAACAAATCTACAAAATAACATATCAAAGACATGTTTATAACTGTGTACCTCAAATTCAAATTTAAACATAATAATCTAAGAAACAAAGTTCACACGAAAGTCACTTCCTTCAAATCTTTTCCCCCTCATTTTTCTAAAAAGATTCATTTTAAAAATCCATGTTAAGATATTTCATATTTTGTCAGTAGTGTGATGAAATGTAATTTCCTTATTTCTTAGTATTTTGAATAGTGGAATAGAAATAGCAAGCCATGTTCAGCTGTCTGTCTCATTCATTACAGAGGTATTCTCATACTTTCTATGAAGCTTGTATTTATATCCATAATTTCCACTGATGCTGCACTGATGAGACTATCTATCTTCTGTTAATTACAATATTGAAAAATAATCTGCTTGAGTAAATTTCTTCAAAAAAACTATCATAATATTAGTATGTCCCACTGTGAGTTTTATTTTGTACTTCCTGGAATGCCATTTAGTATATTTCTGGATTTAATCTGTTAGTACTGAACAGTATTTAATGGACTTAAGAGGTGATTAGATATAGAAGTAAAGAATATGGGAAAAAAAGCTTTCTTTTCTTTCATGAAACCTTGGGAATTGGGAGAGAGAGAGATTACTGGCATCATTAAAAAGATGTGGAATTAAAAAAAAATAGAACAATAACGATATCAATAGCACTGACGTTGGTCATTGCTTTTCAGAGTTTGGTAATGTTTCCTATCTATTTGTAAGAGCTGAACTTTTCACTCTTTTGTGAAACATTTTGAGCAAATTGATAGTGATTTTGAACCAAAAAACCTTATCTAATATCAACAGCACAGCTGCAACGTGGCATACAGGAATACACTGTTCCTTTTAAAGGATTTTAGCAAAGTCATTCCTTCCTTGTAAATTACTTTTATAATCTATTAGCATTACTAACTTAAAGACAGTTACAGTTTTAATAAATACACTGATAATAAGTATTTCAGAGCTTTAAATGATTATAAAATCTGATAAAAGTGTTATTTTCCATTTTATTCCTAAATTATACCATCTACTGATCTTTTTATCATCATAAAAAATATCTACTAAATTAAGCTTTCAGAGACCATTGTGCCACCAAATCAAACGACTGCATCAGCAATAATCAACAGTCTGGGACACTCCTTTCAATTTTAAGAACAAGTGTTAGACATCTACAGGGATAATATAGATGTAAGCAACCATCGCTGTTGCAAGGAGCCGGATTATCTGATTTAAATTTCTATAATTCAGGGTTTAAATTCCTGTAATTCTTTAGCCAAGCACAAGCAGTGTTCATGGCCCCACCACATTGTTTTAAATGTAACGTCTGGTAGGATGCTAAAATGTGAACAAGAGCCAAGGAGCTCGGTGAGGCTTCTGGGAGCCAAGGTCACATGAGATCTCACATAGATTCTCAAGCACAGTCAGAAAGGTGGAATAGCTCAGGGTGTGCAAATATTTACTGTGAAAATGCACTTACGCTAGAGGAGCATCCTAAACAAGAGATCATCTGTGTTTTATTGGGCCAGTCTCTGTGCCAGGAACACCAGACTAACAGATGTGCTGGGATTCTGGGGTTCATTTGTACAATCACAAAACAGGTGTGACTCAGGGTGTTTTATTCTGTGTAAAGGAGAGGAAGGGGTCACATCTATACCCTACTACTCCCACCCTGAGACTTGTATATTACCTCTAGTAGTTAAGGATTCCCTACATGAAAAAGTAATTCTCAATTAGGTGATTTCAAAGCCCTTGTGTGGAATGTTTTCACAAGGACATTTCCCAGAGATCTCATCATAGTTTCCCTAGCTCATAATCACACCAAAGTCTTAAGAGTTCTGTGACATTGCTTAGGTGTCATCTATTGTAAATGCTATGAACTATCACACAAGTTACCAGATGGCCTAGAGGAACAAAAAGGATTTTGATTCCAAAACTTGGAAATAGAAATTTAATTTGATGTTGTGTTTGTAGTTCATCTCTGGTAGACCAACAACCAGAGACAGACTGTGATAACTTATACTTTGGATTTCTGAATTTCATGATGGTTAGATAGTTATTTGGAGGCTTCCTGATGGACAGTCAGACTTGATTTTTATATTACTACAAGGCAGACTATCCTTAACCCAACTGCAAATGTGTGGCATGATTTTTGGCAAAACTGCAATTTAATGGCAAGTGTAGATGATGCCCGTTTCTGACTCATTGACTCCCTAAGGGAACAATTGTACAGCAAACAATCCTCTTTTGATCCTTTTGAACTAAAGACAAAATACAATTAAGGCAGAAAAAGAAATGGCCATGAATGTGAACAAAGAGTTATGATAGACCTGAAAGGACCTGGCAAAAAGAGAAGTGCAGCAGAAAGTGATTTCATTTGTTTAGGTTCAGGACATAAAAACAGTGTGATCTTTATGGAGCCTTCTGGACAGTTTTGGAGACTCAGTTCAAATAAATCCATGAAGATTTTGCCTGAATGGATAGCCTGTAAAGCAAATCAAGAATACAAAGCTGTAGCGAGGAGCAGTGGGAGCTGAGACCGAAACACTGATGCTGTCACTGCTGAGTGAGTCAGCATGGCTGGAGAACATCAGTTCTCATCCTCTGGTTGATCTGGAAGCCTTGTTTTGAATCCGTGATCAATGGAAATCCCTGCTGATTCTGTTTTTCCTCATCATACCAAAATTGTGCTGCTTGTCCTACTATCAGTGCTATCTGAAGTTTGATTTCTGTCTTCTCATGTTCCAATTTCCTTCCATATTGAGTCCTTTTCTCATATTGAGTCTATATTGAGTTCCTTTCAGTAATGTTAGACAACTCTGTATCTCTACTTTTTCCTATATTCATCTGTCTTCCAAATATTGCCTATAGAAAGTACTTCTCAAGTTATCACATCTTTGAAACTGTCCTCAGTGCTGTATTTGTTTATGAATCTGCCTTCTAGCTTCTTGCCTAAATGCTCCATGTTAATACATCAGCAATAATTTTATTCTAATGTGGCTTCATATGTACTTTTTTACTGTTTTTAAGAGGGGAAAACAAATGAACACCAAAGCAACAGCAATAGCAAGTTGTACAAGGCTCCCTGTTACCAGGAAAAATTATAGAGCAATACAAATTCTCAGGTCATTTCTCAAGGCCTTATTCTGTTATGTTCTCTGTAAGACCTACATTTATTATACCAGTAAAGGATTGTATCCACATCTGAAATAAATAGAGACACAACAGGAATGAAGTTTCCCAAGGATTTGCTTTATGTTAAAGCTATAATGAGAATATTTCATATGGTTGAATTTTGAGGAAAAAATATACTATTCTTAGCTGTTTTATTAAAGTAGAAGATTAATTAGCTTTTGAGTTCTGTGCTCTAGCAGGGTAGACAAAAGTTGTATCTGTGTAATTTTGAATTATAACTAATGAAATTTACTGGCACAGCTGTCATGACTGGAACATGGCCTTGGATGCCTTTAGGCTTTTCAGGAAGGACAGACCAGGAAGATGAGGTGACGGGATTACGCTTTATGTGAGAGAGCAACAGGATTTTATGGAGCAAGCACAGATTGAGAACCTGTGGGTGCGGGTTAAAGGGCAGGCCAACAGGGGCGACATGGTCGTTTGAGTTTATTACAGGCCTGCTGACCAGGGAGAGGAAGTGGATGAGGCCTTCTGCAGGCACCTGCAAGAAGCCTCACAATCCCAGGCCCTGGTCCTTATGGGGGACTTCAACCACCCTGATGTCTGCTGGGATAATCACACAGCTGGGAGCAGACAGCCCAGGGGGTTCCTGCAGAGCATTGCAGATAACTTCGTGACGCAGGGGTAGATGAGCCAACGAGGAGAGGGGCGCTGCTAGACCTGGTACTAACAAACAGAGATGGTCTAATGGGAAATGTGAAGGCTGGGGGCAGTCTTGGCTGCAGTGACCACGAGATGTTGGAATTCATGATCTTGTGTGGAGGAAGCTGGACAAGAAGTGGGATTGCAATCCTGGACTTCAAGAGAGCTAACTTTGACCTCTTCAGGGAGCTCCTTGGAGGAATCCCCTGGGCAATGGTCCTAGAAGGAAAAGAGGTCCAGGAGAGTTGACTGATATTCAAGCACCACTTTCTCCAAGCTCAGGATCAGTGCATTCGTACAAGAAAGAAGTCAAGCAAGGTGGGCAGGAGACCTGCGTGGAAGGGCAGGGAGCTCTTGAGTAAACTTAAAGAGAAAAAGAGCAAGTACATAAGGTGGAATAATGTTCAGGCCACATGGGAAAACTAACTGTGAAACTAACTGCCAAGAGTTGTCCTTTGTACAAATTAGTGCTGCCAAATTTGGAGAAACCTTTGGTAGTTTAAAGAGAATCATCATAATATGTTTATGTTTCTTAAAGTGTTCATGTACTTTGGTCTATTGAGATTACCTCCTGAGTTTTATAAAAAGTATGTTTCTAGCAAGGTTACAAAGAAAGCTGTTCAAACGTGAAATCTCTATTTTACTTTTTTTTAAATACCACACTTACTAACTTGATCATAATGTAATGTTAAAACTACAATCTCAACTACAATTTTGAATGAGATCTCATTCAAAGATATTTTTGATGTTCATGGCTGACTGTACTGAGAATATGATGACATACATGATTGATAGGTTCAGTAATTTGCTGCTCCAAAGAAGAGACTATGCATTTGCCTTGCTCTGCTTGGCTAGAGCAAGAGAAAATAGTGACAAACTGGAGAAAAAAAGTGCAGCAAACAAAGCTGTTGGTATTATGCCCACTGTTTGTGCACCAGTCTCAGCTTTTAGAAGTGTAATGGACTGTACAACCTTCACTGAGGGCACAGGAATCTAAAACCTCTGAAAATGCCTTGTAGTATGCAGCCTGCTTATGCAGTTACCCCTCCTTTCCAACTATTCCCAGTTGCCTCGTTAAACTCATCCCGTTACACAGTGCAATGTGATGAGAACTTGGAAGAGAGCTAGTCAAGAGGCACACCACTGTTTCCATTTTACATTTTGAGCTTTGTTCAGATGTCCCACTAACGAGAGCTAGCCCTAGTCTCTTTGATAAAAGATTACTTCCCTTTCTGATGACATAGCACCTATCTAGTTCTCATAGCTGCCTCTTCATATGAAAAGTGAACAAGCAAATCCAGAACCTTCTTTCTTACACCATTTATCAATCTAGAGCTTTACTTCCAGAATATTCTGCCTCCTCCTGCCTTCTTTTCGCTGAAGGGGTTGTGAAAGAATCACCAAGAAGATCTCTTGATTTCACAAGAAACAGCAGCACCTTTCTGAGATTTCTAAATTTAACTGTAACATAACCTATATATAACCTGAGAAGTATCCAACAGAGTAGTGTCAATATGCTGGCTGGTGTGTGTTGATGTACTGCTGCTTCCAGAGTCTGGATAATAATGAGTTCATGACTCTTTTATTAATACAAAGTCACAGGTAGAAAATTAGAAAGTTTTTAATTTTCCAGTTGAACATCTCAGATGGCTTTTAATGTCTGACAAGGTTGGGTACAGATGAAGGAACTTGATGCTGACATTTTAAAAGACCACT
>VWPW01006706.1:50768-215768 GCA_013389825.1 Crypturellus undulatus | reverse complement strand
AATTGAGGAACAGAAACTCTGGTCTTCATCCTTTTCTCAATCATCCCAATGCTCCCAAAGATCAGCAGTTCTAGGAAGGCAATATTTATTTCTGCTTCTCATATGAACTCAAAGATATAATCCACTTATGCAGTAATTTTCATTTACAACCTGTGAAAACAGAAGACTGATATTTCTATAGTGTTTTCAGTACCAGCTTTATCAGTCTTAAATACTCAAATGTCATGCAGTTGATTAAAAAATCTGTTTTCTAAGAACCAATTTGTGATACCTTTTGGTTGATGTTTTTTAATTTTTAGGATCTGTATAAGCCATATTTTTAAAACTTTTTTATTTGAAATATGATTGTTCAGTTTCAACTGAAACTGAAGATTCCAATTTAAAAAAGTTGATACAAGAAACTGTATGTTAGGGGAAATATGAAATATCATAAATAGAACTAGAGGATATTTTTGAGAATGTAAATTATTACAAAGCAACAGTGAAATGTTTTAGAGATTTATGTCACTTTCTTCAAACAGCTTATATTAAAGTCTGTAAAAATCCCAAAATATTTGAACATTTTTCAAAATGAAACTTTTTCAATAAAAAGTTATTTACTTTGTACACTGTTTAAAAACATTTTAAAAATCTTGATCAAATTAACAAATCAAATAATTTTAAATAGAACATTTTTAAATCCCTTTTTCTTCTGATATTTCTAATGTGTTTTCTTTGATCCAAAATCTTTTTCTGCTTTCCTTCAGGGTTGCTTTTGAATAGAAAAAGCTTATCACTTACTTACCTTAATTGATGTCCTGGGACATCAAAATCGTGACAGTTAGATACACTTCAGAGTGTAGGGTCAGAGAGAAAAAAGAATAGTTGTTTTCAAAGTTATTGTTGCATTCCAATGTGTAATCCTCATATATTTTAAGTTGCAAACCCATTCATTCAAATCACATGCTCTGTAGCCATGCATGACGTGACATAGCCTTCTCCTTGCCCACATATTTAACAATGGACTAAGGCATGAATTATTTTACTTCTTTAGTTTCTCAAGGACTGTTTACAGAAGTCAGTATTAACACACTCTGTTTTTTTTTATTTTATTTGCCACAGGGCAGAGAGAATACTTCATGACGGCTGTGCCACACAGATGTCTATGGTTAGAGCATGATATGTGCTGAATTCTTTGTTAACTTTTTGAACTATGTCTAGCAGTGGCAGTGAACTACTGTGAAGATCCTGAAAAGTATTTGGGTGTTTCCCCTTGCCACAAGTTCCAAAGTCTTTCAGAAGTGAAGGCCTGCTCTACCCCATCAGGCAATGAACACAGGAATTGCAGTGCTGGCTATAGGTGTGATGCTGCCTCTGTAAATGATCCAAATCCTCTTGGGGCCACAGTTGCAGAACTGGATCCTGACTCCTTTGGAGAGAACAAAACGTTGCCAGCTACTCCTCTTTCACTGAACTCTCAGTAGAACAAGGGGTTTTGTTTTCCTCCTCATCTAGGCAGTTGTGGGGTAGTAGCTGGTTTGTTAAAAATCTCACTGTTGGTCAATTCCTGAGCTCCATTTCTTGACATAAACCCTTGCAAATGTTCCTTTTTTCTCTTCCTCACCCTGTCTCTGGCTCCCTGCCTCCTTGTCTTTCCTTTGCTAAGCAGCAGGGTGTTCTTCATTTCTTAAGATATGGGTCAGTTATTAGCAACAGTACTGGCCAGAGATGATTTCTGATCCTTCGTCCCTGCTGTGCACTGTGATATGCTTATGTTTGAGTCTGTTAAACTACTCTGTCATTATAAAAGCACTGATGTTCAGATTCAACTATAATGACAAGCAAGCCATAATGGAAACCTGCAATCCTTTTAAGCTTATGCAGGGAAAAGATTGTTATCATTCTGGTCACTCACAGGGTAGTTTTTATTTATGATTGTAGAACCAGTGTAAATTAACCAGTATAAATCACCACTTACTTTAATTGGGCTACAATGATTTCTATCAACTGAGAACTGGAGTTTGCTGGTGTTTATAGCAGACTTGTTGCAAGCAATCAATCAGCATCATAGCTCCGGGAGGAGTGAAGTCCTTGTAGCTGTGTTTACGAGAGGCACTGAAGGTGATTACTGTCATTCGAAAGTATTAAGTCTAGCTAGAATGGCCAAGGAGTCAGTGGACGACAAGTAATGTGAGGTTATTTAGTAAAAATGTGGAGTAGAAATGAAATGAACATTAAGAAATGTAGATATATTTCTGATAAAGAGTGGAGAAGGGAGTAGAAACAACAATATTAATAGGGTTAGGATTAATTAAGAGTGAACTGAATCCTGCAAGAAAGACCAAGCGCAATCGTGAATATACACTGACCTTCTCAAACACTTAACTGATCTATTGATTTCTTTAAATTGTGTCTGTGATTAAACAAAGCTCTATATCTGTGTTTCAAGGTCCTTGAAACAAATCCTGCGCAATTATACTGCTCAAGTAATTGGATTGACATTGGAACAGCAAGGCACTGCGCACAAAAAGCTGCTGTCCATTTTCTTTGTCTTCGTCCCAGCAGTCACTAGCAGTAGAGCAGAGGAACCCCAGCAGACCTATCTCTGTACCCTTGCTTCTGGTATCTTTAGCACTTTCGTGTTTGATTTGAAAATTCTGATCCTAAAGTGAGAATTTCCAGTCCATCAATTTCCATTAAAACTGAAAAATGAGCAACTAGCTTTTCATGGAGAGGGAAAATACTTTAAAATGAGATCATAAGCCCTAAAAAGCAGAAAGCAAACAAAGAGCATTGTGCAAACATTAATTGTACGTATACTTATAACTGTGAGAGACTCTCACATGAATGGAGATGATGAATCCCACCTTTTCATGTGGATAATCTATAAAAGTTCATCAGCGTTGGATCTACATATCTGCCATGGGACTAAAATCTGTTCCTTAATCTGTGTTTACATCTAGTACACTTCAATCATGAAAATGGCTGCCAAGCTCTAGAGAGCTAAATTCTAAAAATGTGTTTGGTAACATTAATCTTCTCTTGCATTAAATTGCCTCAACCCCATGCATGGCACATTGACTCTCTCTCAAACCGCCATAAGAAAACAAAAGCAGGTGTGCATTATTTGAACATCGGTGTCTCATCTGTTTTCACTGTATGGTCGCTAAATGACTTGTGAGACTAACCACAGGTCTGGGTGCCAGAGTCAGAAGTTGACCATCTGTGGGCTAACAGTTGCAAAGCAGCGCATGCTTTCATGAGCAAAGTGCTGGCCAAGCCGTGGCAGCAAAGCAAAAACATCTATGCATATGCAGAGGAGGTCACCGCAATCGCTCTGTGTCAGCCGCACATGTGCTCTGGATGAGGCACAGAGAGGGGGAACAGCAAGCGGGGGAAGTGAATGATATTACCAAGAGGGATAGTTTTATTCTCTGCCAGCATCAGTAGAAAGTGCTGTCAATAACAAGCGCCATAGGAGAGTAATGACTGCAGAAGACCTCTCTCCCACGGTGAGATGCTGCACAGTCTGAATGCCAATCAGACCCCTCCTCTTCTGGCCGCGCAGCAAAAAAAAAAAAAAAAAAAAATCCCTTTGTTTAGGGCATGTGTGTCTGATTGAAGCTACTGATGTTTAGCCTGCCTAAGTTTTCTTTGTGGTTCACTCAGCGCAAAGCCAGGGTTGAATTGGGGCTTTCTATCCTCCGAGAGCAGTTATGAAGGAAATCAATCAGTCCCACTCCCAATTAAACACTGCAGTCCCACATGAGTCCTACTTTGCTATCGCCTTTCATTGCATTCCTGGTTGGGAGTAACAAGGAGATGGCAGAAGGAAAAAGCGCACAGTATATTCTAGATCTTGTTGCTCATGTTTAATGCAGTGTATTTACAGAGTTCTCTCTCATTTCAAACATTTTTATTATACCTTGAGTAATAAAATTGATGGTATGCTGTCAATATGGACAGGAGGACTGATGAAATGTTGACATAGAGCATTCCTGCTCCATGGGGGGAGTTTGATCTGGGTAGTAGTTAGCTGGCAGACACCATTAAATGAAGTCAATCTATTGAATTATTCAATACAGGTTAAGGAAACATAACACTGAACAGAATAACAGAATCTGTGGAGTAATTACATTTGCTACTAGTTGCAAAGCCAGTCTTTATTTCTGTTGTTTGTCTAAATAGACAGCAGCAATAATGCAGATTACTGGTTCAGGATTAGTCCTGGAGTTTGATTACACTGGCTCGTGGTGTCGCCACTGTCAGGTGAGTAGATACAGAATATGATTTTCTATCAAGAAGGGAGGATTTTATATTTATCTTCAATCTTTAGGGTTTAAAGGGCTGGCTGAAGGTCTGCAGCAGCATTTGTAAATGCATCTAATTCATTACAGCTACAGATAGAATGAAGGCAAATTAGAAATATGTAGCTTATAATATAGTGAATGGTATAAATAAGACAGATTTGGAGTTCTTCACCATTGATACTGCTGTTGTAATTCCATCAGTTTCAGGAAAATTCCGTGGAGATGCTGCTTTCCCAGTACAGTGCTCCTGGCATTGCTCTACCTTCCTGGGAGTGGTGGGAGACTTGTCTCAGCCCCTGAGTAAGAGCAGGAGCAAAGACCAATGCGGGTAGCTCTGCTGGAAAGTTGCACTGCACCTGAGTCAGAAGCAGATCAACGTGCTGCTTGCTGAAAGACAAGAGCTTAGGAAACCTCTGATTTTATAACTGTCCAGAATGAGCACCTGCCAGGGTATCACATCCCTGCAGCCTGAAAAAGGAATCTGAGTGCAGATTAGCAGAATTTTTGAGGCACGGTTGCAGTATTACTATTGTTATAGGACAAAATATGCATTTTTTTAACAAAACTTGAGTTTAAACATTTCCTTGTGACACAGCCTTTGCACTGCAGGCGGGAGGACTGTCACTTTTCTATGAAGACTACACCTCAAGTATTTTCCCAGTTCATTATCCCTGCGATGCGCTGGAAGACCAGACTCCTCACTACATGTCACTATATGTAGACACCACATTTCTTCTCATTCTTGCTCTTTCACCTGTGTGAAGGAGCAGCCCCAGATCTCCCACGTGGCCTTTGCAGAGGCCCTCTGAAGAAAGGATGTTTATTCTCTCTGAGAGAGGGACTAGGAACAGTTTGACCCCAGTGGATATGGGGTCATTTAATCACTGAGACTTTCCAGTTAAGGCTAAAGTTCAGATCTTGTACTCAGGCTCTTTTTCAGCTACTTATAGCAGTGGCCAAATTTTTCTTTTGTTGACCTGAAAGCATTCATGCTCCTGTTTTTTGAGTGCCTTAGTATTCCACATCAGTAGCTATTTCTGAAAGCTTTGTTCTTGCCATCTTGGCCTGAAGATCAGAGTTAATAATGTGTGCAAAGCTTACCATATGTGTTTGTGAGACTCTTGGCTGGAAGATATAACATAAATTCTGTGTGTGACGCCTGTGGCAAACACGATGGAAAATAATTAGCCATTGAAATTATCTTGTTAGGATAAACGTAGTGAAAGCTAATCTTTCTTTTATGATTTAGATTTCTTACAGGCGGATTTATGAAGTCCCAGTGGATGTCAAGCTGGCAATTATTGTATTACAGACATCAGCTTGCTTATTTCTGTTTAGCATCAAGTCCCTGTTTTAATGAACAGGACTGCCGATAGAAAAGAAAGTAGCAGTAACTCGTCAACAGTGTCCGTTTCCCCATTCTTTCTCTCTATAGAACTTTAAAGTAATTTATGACTAAGAATGGACCATGAAGTCACAAACTCCTAGTGAGCATAAGGTCCCTTACCAGAGAACTACACTTAACATCATCAGTGGGCATTTTTGAAGTGTTATTGCTGTCCATGTGCAGAAGGTTTCCTCTGCTTGGGCAGTTTCCCCACCATGGAATGAAAATTTATTAAACTATCACCCAAATAAAATGTAGTGTAAAAAATGAAGCATAAATCAGCAACAATAAATGAGCCAGCCTTAAAAGGGGAATGGAGATCAAATAGAAAAATACACAATAGCAGTATATACTGAGAAAGAAAAGATTCTTTCCTTCCATCCATATAAGACGAGACAGAACAAAAATCACATTTACCTGCTGCTGAATTTTAAGGGAAAATCATTTTTTTATATAGTATTGAGAGAGTCTGATCCCAGAGAAGATATAGCATTAGCCATTGTCGTTCAGACTTGTCACACTGGTTGCCCTCTACACAGTTATCTTCCATTTTTTTCTCAGAATGTTAACAGTGGTATTACCTAAGTTAATATTTGCCTTTGGTATAAGTGAGAGACTTCAATCAGTGTCTTCGATCAAGTTTCTCTGTCCTTCAGTTTTTATTTTTGGGGGTCCATTTCATTGGCTCCATTTCATTAGCTCAGTAAGCTATTTAAGCATGTGTGCTAGTCAGGAGTTTAGGCTTCAGTATGGCTTATTCTGGAGTGTGTTTACAGTACTGTGAGCAGAAGTAGATGCTTCTGCTGAATGGGCAATTCCATGTTTTATTCCCACCCATTTTTCTTGCTCTTTCATCTGTGTTCTTTTATACTTAGATATCCCTAGTCCAGCAGATCACTCAAGGACAGTCTGAGCTGTAACCTCAGCGAGACAGGCATTCTTTCCTGTTAATTATTCCTGTTCACTTTTTACTGGTTTCCATTATTCTCATTTTTATGTTTTGTTTTTCATATACATGTTTTCTCTCTTAACCCTTCTCAAAACCCTTTTTGTTCATGTGTAGGATGTGTTTATGTGCGCTTCCACAGATTTCGACCCAGTATTATTTCAGGCTGGCTTTCCTGACAAGAGCCAAACAATCTGAAGAGGTTCAGCAGCGTTAACTGTTCTTTTTCAGACTAGGGTGCACCAGTCTCTTTCCAAGTTATCGAATTACCTATCAGTTCTAAACCATTTTGTTCACTTAACTCTTAATCAGAATCACTGTGTTCTGACTGAAGCCGCCTAATGCATTCATAATTATAATTATGGGGACTGTGCTGGCACTCATTTAATGGCTGTTGAGTTTCATTATCTAATGGCCAGGTCTTGCTACAAAGTGCTCTGATTCAAATGCTTAGTAGTGAGAGTAGTTTAACTTGATCGTATACCCAGAATATCTATTTGGATCAAAAGACCTGTGTTCATCAAATGTGAATGATCTAAGTTCATCCTCAGAGCTGAAGGAGATTTCTTTAAGGTAGTGAAATACTGAAGGGAGAAGGAACAAACTGACAAGCCGGGAGTACAAGTCAGGAAATAAAAATTGAGTGAAAATGGGTAGTCTGAAGTCACTTAGAAATTTGTAGTGGCTGTAAGAGGAAGCAGAATTTTCTCCCTTTCTTATTGCTTTTCTAGCCCTCCTCATTACAATATTGTCAAAAGCAGAAACTTGAAGAGACCTGGATGGGCTAGTCATACAGTCAAGAGCCTTGCTGAAATCGATAAATCTAGTACTTGCTGCTTCTCCCTTGCCCCTAAGACTCCTTTGCCTGCAATAGGCATGTTTGGTTCTACGTGGTTTGTTTTGGACAAGTCTGTATCACTCATCTTTGTATTATATTCCCTTATGCTATGTATTCTCCAACAGAAGTTACACAATTCTGTGCCTGTATCAACAGCTCTTTTAAGTATCCTAGAATGGTGTTCTTCAGAGTCAGGTGACTTTGAGGCACATGGTTTTCCCCCGCTGCACTCCAGTTTTTCCTTTTGCTCTTTTAGACAAGCTGTTTCCCCTTTGTGACTAGCAAGAGCACCTAAGACCCCTGAGCTCCCGTGCAAGCTGTGTGAACCTTTGGAGTCTCCTCTCCTCACCACTGTGGCCAGCAGGGCTCCCAGTCTCCAAGAGGCTCTGCATATACAATGGCAGAGACAGATGGTGACATCTGAAGAGACGAGATGAGCAAAAGGTGAATGGCTGGTAGTAGCATTATCTCAGTTTTATAGACTGGAGTTCTGTCACAAACTGAAATGGAGTGATTTGCACAAGATTTGTACCACATATCTCTGTCAGAGCCAGAAGAAACCTCACCTTTTAATATCTTAAATTAATATTTAATAAAGTAATTAATCATATTGATTTAATATACCCAATGGTCTTAGCTACCTTTTACAGTGCTGGTGATTTTCCAGGATAAACACTGCCTCCCCCATGCACTGCAACACACGTCATCTATTCATTTCGCCTAGGCTGCTGAAAAATCTGGTAGCTATTAGTTATTTTTGTCTTTGCCCACCTAGGCTGTCAGCAGACGGCTGGCACTGATGAGAGTGCTCCGTTCCATTACCAATCTGCTGGGCATTACAGTTCCTTCAGCCTTTCAGCTTTGATTAACAGGAGTAATTAATTGCACGCTGATGAGGCTTGTGGTGACTAAGCCCTCTGCAGTTAGGTGAGCAGCATGTAGATGCTGGAGAGCAAACTGTGAGGAGAGGAATAAAAATACGGGAAAAGAGGCCATGTGGCCTTTTATTCCTCTGTGTGACCCTTCAGTGCAGGTTCTTTATTTTTTCATTTCCTTTATTTTGTTCTTTTCTGTATTTCTTCTGAACAGGGTTGGGCATTTCTTGGGAAGCAATTCATGTGTATAAAGTTTGTGCATTATGATTCATCTGATAAGGTCTAAAGAGGGAACTTATTTGCACTGACAGGTTGGCAGCCAGGCAGCCTCTCCATTTTCTAAATGAAAGGAGAGAAGCAGCAGGACATCACCTACCCTCTGCCTCCCAGAGCTGGAAAAGAACCAAAATCTGGCAAACAGCAGTTCTGTGGAGCCAGCTATTTAGAAACTGCAGAAATGTGTGGACACTGGGAATGTAACATAAGGTTTGCCGTCTGTGAGAACCAACACAGACAAGTGACATTTGGGATGGTGATTTTCTGGAATGGAGGGCGGGAAGCTTGGCCTAGCAGATGCAGAAAGGTCGGACACATTCGCTTGCCTTTTTTTTTTTAGTGTAGAAGTCTGAATGTGAAATAATCTAAATGTATTTTTAATTCTTGATGGCTAAAGAAAAAGCAACTACAGAAAATTACTTGTTTTTCTCACAGATTTATTTTTAATTGTAGCATGTTTTCCTATGAGCATGCTTGATGGGAGGGATAAAAGAGGATAAAGGTGCCTGGAAAGTCCACTCCCCCCATACAGCTGTCAATGCTAGGTTAAGAGCACTAAGCTTAAGGGTCCTCCATCCTAGGTTTGGGGCATGGTCTGTCCTTCCAGGTTTATCCTCATGCAATAATATATGTATGTGTTACTACTAAGTATCTTGTGTGTTTACCCAGAGCAATTAAATACCCATATCAGTACAACGGAAAAAGATAATTGAAGGTAATCTACCTTTGCCCTGCATTATTCAGCCATGCACCTGCAAAATGAGTTGGTAAGCTGCTACTCAGGTGCATCATAGTTTGCATGAGAGCAACTGAGGGAAATAATAGGGCTAAGGTTTTTGGAAATGCAGTAACAAATAAATGCTAAGTTATCACAACATGCTGTTAAAACATATTCTCATATAAATTTTCTGCGGACAAGCATTGTGCTTTTAGTGTCAAGGGCAATGTGTTGATTGCTTCAGCATGTGAAACCCTTTGGAGGAGGGCTCGCTTCTGCCTCAAGAAGTTTTAAGTGTGATTTTACAGAGGCATAAAAGTCATTAATTTTGCTATTTTTCATAATGATGTTAAGCACTTTGGGGAAATTGCCTGACAATCTTTAGCTGGGTTGCAAAAGGTGCTGTAAGTGGAAAATTGTAGTGTAGAAATGATACCGTCATGGTTGGTTGTATATAGTAATTAATTTTACCTTCCAATTACTCACAGGTAAAATAATGATGATACTTGGAAAATATGTGGCTTCCTGTGTTAGCTGCATACTTGACTGATCTTATGCTTTTCTTTGAGGCCAATCACTCTGTTGAAGTCTGCTTTGCTGCCACTGCCTGCTTTCCTATCCAGGCACTCGTGCCTGGCAGCACTGTCTCACTATTCCCAGTGCAACTGTTAGAGCTCATACTCCTGAAGCAGAGGGAGGAGACATTAGTGGCATTGTCGTGGTCATAAAAATCAGATAAATTAGTGCAGCGCCCTGCAGAAGGCCAGAAGTCACTTCTCAGTTGCACAAATGGCACTATAGGCTAATAGCAATGAAAATAATTAACAGTCCTGCCCAGGCAATATTCCACTCGGTGTTTCTGCATATATTTATTCAGTACAAGCTGGCATTTTAATTCTGCAGAATTAACTAGATAAATGTCCTGTTACTTTTCACTCACAAAAATGCACAAGTGTGCATTTTACAATAACTACAATTACAATTACAAATTACAATAATGTTTTCTAATAACTAGATTTTTTAAAAAATAAATTTGTTTTCCATAAAACACAAAGGTAAGCTGTTAATTGTCTTCTACATAGCTCATTTATCTGAAGAGGAGAGGTGATTGTCAACCATATGTCTAGAGCAATGTTGTCCTTTCCTATGGAATTAATTTACAGGCCCTAAACCACTGTGTTTAGTATCCATGAACACTGCTGATGCCCACAGCATGAGCTCACCTGCCTAATCCAGGCAGCCCATAGACAACAAGCGGATCACAAGTGTTCAGAAGGTTTCAAATGAACACTTTTCAGTTGGGACTCATGTATCATTCTGCTAAATTGGCCCATACATGGGTGTGAATCCCAGTAGGAAAACAAGACCTGAGATGTTTTCCAGTTTAGCCTCTAGTTGTCTTTGTTAGGTGATAATAGACCAAACAGTTCTGGAGCAGGAGGTCTAATATCTTCAAGACCAGTGCTATGGGATATTCAAAACGCATTGCTGCTGTGAGCTACAAAAGGAGAAAAAAAGACAATTGGTGTAGTAGGAAAAAGAGTCTGCTGTGTGTTTATGAATCAAGTCTATAGTAAATTTATGAGATCAAATGTAAACAAATGTAGCAGAGACTATGAGACTTTGCCTAGCATAATATAAGCAATATAGGTGATGAGAATTTGAAAAGATTTTTTTACAGTAGTATCACTGTGTTTTTCATTGGTTCGGAAAACTAACATATTTATCATAATCTTTTCCATCCATAAATATGACTCAAAATATAGTTAGAACTGGCTGTTTCTTTCAATCAAAAGTAGCTAAGTTATATTGGCATTTTGTATATAAATGCCAACACATCATCAGAATTGCACCTTGATGCTCAAGTTGACAGTCAAAGAGGTGAATTAAAGATAAAAGTATGAAGGAGGCATAACAATATTTGGGAACACATTTGTTCCCTATGTAAATCTCTGTATTTTGTTAGCATACTAGTCAGGGCGAACGAGGATGTAAGCTCAGAGGACTCAAACTGAATGCTGCTGAGCTGCCTTGAATGCCTAAGAAGCAGGAATTTAACATGCATATGAGAAGGGCATTTTGAGGAGTTTTTATTAATTAAAACACCAAAGGGACGCATCAGAGAATAAACAGGAAAGATTATATTCATCTGCATAGCAAAGATGGGAGATGGGACAGGTTGCTAGGCAGCTACGGTGCACACAGGCAATAGCGGACCGTGAAGTGGAGGAAGAGGGAGAGACTTCCAGAATAAAGTCTTGTCACAATAAGCACCAGGTTGGCAACCTTGCTTCAAAGTCCCACCTGCAAGAAACAGCAGAAAAGCTTTTCAAATCCATTACAAGTGAAAGACTTCAGGCTGTTTTCAAGCAGCCACTGATGTGAATCCATGAGAGATGGATCTACTCATCCTCCACAGGAGAGATGGATTTTCTTTGGAGGAGAGGATCCAAACCCTGGCAAAATGAAAACTAGGCTATGATTGTTCAAATATGTACAAGACGGATAACCTGAGAAATTCGTCACTTCTGATAAGTGAATGTATGTATTTTATGAGTCAAGGACTCACTACCATGTAATCTGACCCAAAGAGTAAACAGTTTTTACTTTTTATGCATAAGCATTTTCCTTGTGTCTAAGTGGCTTCAATCAAGATATGACTGCAAAACAGGAATAGTTATATTTACATTCACCTAATTTGTTAAAGTTTTAATGCTGTTCAGCTGAGGGTGTCAAAATATAGTGGTATTAGTATACTCTGCCATTCAGAGGGACCTCAGCAGGCTGGAGAAATGGGCAGAGAGGAACCTCTTGAAGTTCAACAACAGGAAATACCAAGTCATGCAGCTGAAAAGGAATAACCTTTTCAACAAGTGCATGCTGAACAGCAGCTCTGCAAAGAAGGACCTCAGGGTCTGGGTGGACCAGGCTTTCCCTCTACTCAGATCTGGTGAGGCCACATGTAGAGTGTTGTATCCAGTGCTGGCCTCCCAGTACGAGAGACATGGACATACCAGAGTGAGTCCAACAAGAGCCACAAAAATCATAGAGACTGGAGCATCTCTTAATGAGAAGAGGCTGAGGCAGCTGGGCCTGTTTAGCCTTGAGAAGAGAAGGCTCAGGGGAAATCTTGTAAATGTTTATAAATAACTGGTGGAAGGATGTAAAGAAGAAAGGCCCAAACTCTTCTCAGTGGTGCCAGTGACAGGACAGGAGGCAATGGGGCCCAAACTGAAACACAGGCGGTTCTGTCTGACTGTAAGAAAGTCCTTCCTTACTGTGAGGGTGGTTGAACATGGGAACAGATTGTCCAGAGAGGTTGTCTCCATCTTTGCAGATATTCAAAACCTGACTGAACAGAGTCCTGGGNAGAGAAGGCTCAGGGGAAATCTTGTAAATGTTTATAAATAACTGGTGGAAGGATGTAAAGAAGAAAGGCCCAAACTCTTCTCAGTGGTGCCAGTGACAGGACAGGAGGCAATGGGGCCCAAACTGAAACACAGGCGGTTCTGTCTGACTGTAAGAAAGTCCTTCCTTACTGTGAGGGTGGTTGAACATGGGAACAGATTGTCCAGAGAGATTGTGAAGTCTCCATCTCTGCAGATATTCAAAACCTGACTGAACACAGTCCTGGGCAATCTGTTGTTGCTTGAGGAGAGTTGGACCAGGTAATCTCCAGAGGGGCCTTCCAAACACAGGTATTCTGTACAGTGGGAAGTTTGAAGTACAATTCCTGTAGATTTCCTGTATAGCTAGTGCTCCAGTCGCTTTTCAGATCACAGGGTTATCCTTCACTTTATTTCAGTCCCTTCTAAATAAAATTGGTGAGCGGAAATATACAGTTTTGCAGGTTTTCATGCTACAAAAATAGTGAAAAAGTGGCTTCAATGAGGGGAAAGAAAGTCATCTACCTTTCACTGAAGTAAAAATGTAAAGAAGAAAAATACCGAAGGCAGCTCTGGATCAGCATTTGCGTGCAGCAGTGGTTATGTAGGAGCCCTCTACTCTCTTTATTCTCCTGGCTCCAGCCCCAGCTGCTGTTTTCAAGTCTTGCCATTCCTTTTCCAGTTTACATTTCTTTTCTGCTACAGACAAGGGAAAAGAAAGCTGTCTTTTCGAATCCTTCTCTCAAATACTTATGCGGAGTTTAAAATCTGCTGAATCCAAGGGAGTATATAAAACCTTTGTCTGATCTGAAGTCGTTGAGATAAAAGCATTTCAGTTTGTATGAAGTTCATATCTTGCACTTTCAGCATCCTTTGGGCGTGAGTATATATGTATCTGTGGCAGTAGTTCTTAAAATAAGATACCAGAGTCCTCATTTTTAAACTCAAGTTTATTGCTTTACTGCTTGGACTCAGAGTGTCTTGCTGTGGCTTTCAAGACCACCACCACAGTGAGGAAGAGTCGGGTCGCAGGGTTAGCTGAAGGCTTTGTGGTGCTGTGGATGCTGTGAGCAGCTGAGTCATTTGATCACCACTGGCTTCATTTTTTATCAGTTAGAACAGTTTTCATTTCTTTAATTGATTTTTTGAAAGGACTCTGGATTGTTGTCAAGTATCAGAGGCCAGCGGATCAGATGTATAGCAATGAGGAGAGGAAGGAGGAACACAGGAGGGACCATCAGTTGAGGGAGCCTGGGAGGAAGGAGGGCAGCAGAAATGAACAGAAATGAGCAGAAAGGACAGAAATGAACCAAATATGAAGAAAGCCCCAACATTAAGTGAAGAGCTACTTCATCAGAACTCACACAAACATTCTCAAGCCAAGGGTGGCGACTGCTCTGTTACAGATGCTGAGATAAACGGGAGACAAAAGGCACAAGCATTCACTGCAGCACCCAGATCCAGGAGCCAGGAATTAGAGTAACAGTAATACTGAAACTGAAGCAAGTTGTGATTATTTTTGCTTATGTACATAAATGTGCATACATTTCTTAGTTCAGTTGTATATCAGATATAAAAGATAAAATAAATAATCCCATTGTCTCGAGCGTAATCCATAATTACTCTTAATATTAACTAGTTTTCAGCACGGTTCACAATTTCCTCAGGTGGACGACAAAATAATCCAGTATGAAATGATCTTAAACAGAATTTGCAAGAAAATTAATACTTGCATGAAACTTCATGTGCATGTGGGTGGTATATGCCAAACTAGGAGATTTTTATTGCTTTACTCCCTTAAATGAAAAGGAACGATCAGCAATTTCCTTTTCACAGAAGCAGAAGATACTGCTTTTCTCTCAGAAGTTGTATGTATTCAGCCTCACTGTTTTCTGATGTCAGCACATGAAACGGGCAGTTTTGTTAGCGTTACCATACAGCGGCGGGGTGGCTAATGACACAGGATGCAAATACCTGGTTCAAGGCTTGTGCTATTTGCAGAGCCTGGTCAAAGGGAGACTGGGTGGAAGGTGCTACCTTGAGTTTCTTCAGTCTCACCCCAAGGCCAGGTGCAGGAGTATGGCATAGGGGGTTCGTGTTCATATTTAGTGCAACAGACTATCAGGGCAAAGCTAAAGCTGTACTAAGCATGGAAAAGAAAAATGCAAGCATGAGGAGAGGAGTATGTGCAGGTGAACAGGACAAAGAGGGAAAGAGCGTAATTACTTTGAGGGATAACTTGCATTTGAACGCTCAATTTTTCCAGACTACAAATCAAAACAGCACTTAGAAATATCTCTATGTGTGTTCCCAAGTGTCAAAATATTCTGATTGTAAGAACTGATTGATATCAAACCATCTTTCAAAGATGGATTTCATCCAAAATGGAATCCTTTTCAATATCTAATCTTATTTTTTTTACCTAACACTATATATACAATAGATAAAGAGATCTATAAAAATCATGGAAGATGATACAGAATAGGTTTGTAGGTGGCTGGTATTCTTCCTGTCCAGGTTAAGCCCTGTATCTTACTCCTCCTCTCTGACCCGGACTGCACACTGTAAGGCAGAAGTTTTGAAGCAAAAGCTTCAAAGAGCTTTTCATAAAAAAAAGATTTTTTTTCGTAAAAACCACATCACAGAATAAATTCCATGTATCATGACTTAAGATGTCACAATATGACAATAGTTGTAATATTATTTTACTTCATTTAGTTTATTTTCATAACCCTTAAAGACAGGTTGTCTTCTTTTCAAGGTCAAGGTGTCTGTGCATTCTGTGATAAAGACAGTATTTCAACTATTATAACAAATTACCTATCATTAGTATCAGTCTGTCAGTCCATGTTACTACTCCTGATCTGCTATTAAATAATTAAAATGTATATAAATCATAAAAACCTAAAAACCCATTAACCAAAAGTCCAAATGAAATCTCAAATTTATAAAACAAATATGTGAGAATTCTAAAGCAAACATTTTTACACTTTCTCTTTGTAGGCAATACTATTCAGTTTTGCTGAGATGTTAATTTCATCATTTTTTTGGCTTTTTTACTGGTGAAGTTGATACAGAGATCTGAATTCCAGAAAGATTGTCCGAGTTTTGCCTGTTTTCAGGTTATATAGCTCTTGGGTAAACCATGTTACCTTTAACAAGGCAGTATCTCTTCCTATGGAGATACTGCATGTATGATTTTAACAGGGGAATGCCTATGCCCAAGCAGCATACTTATGTCCATGTGTGAGCTTCCTTCTCTTCTTCCTTCACCATCTGATTAGCAAAGTGTACTTAACACCCATCAAATTTCTGTTTCCTCTTGGGACGTTCTCATTAGAAAAACTCATCTTGGTGCTTGCAAATACTGAACCACAATTGCGTGAACATACAGAAGGATCCAAAATTCATCTGATCTGCATAAGTTTTAAATGAAGCTTTCTTGATACTGAATGCTACCCAGTATTTTATGGGAAAAATATTAATTGAATTTTATGAAAGTTTATTTTTCCACTTCTCTATCTGGGGCTGTTTTACTGATACTGGCAAACAGAATTTCATACTTACCCATCATCACCTTTATGATGAAGTTTGAGTCTTCCACACTGAAATAGAGGTAGCATCTTTTCTGTGAGGGGGTCAGAGAGACTGCCGAAGCTTTCTGACTGCCCAGTTTTGTGTGATGTACTTTCATCCTGGCTGTATTGATGAGTTTTCTGGGAGAGAGAAAATTCATAAGGTGACCCCTGCTTTTGGGCTGGATTTTTTCTTTTTCTTGAAGCGTTTTACTGATGCATTGCTCAACATTTGATGACCATGGCATTAATAAAATACCCATATTCTCTGTCTCTGCTGCTTGTAGCCCTCAGTGCTCTGTTAGTTGTACCAGCATCGTCATCTAGGAAGGTGCATTAATTGTTTTCTAGGTGCTGAGCAGTTGTTGCGTGACTGAACTGCCTCTGAGCTGTGAAACAGGGAGAGGGAGGAAGATGATGACTCCATTGCTTACCAGTTATACCTGTCAATTGATGAAATTGTCAGAGAGTACCTAGCAATAGTGTCTCAGTTTGATACTTATAAGCATATGAAAATGTGTTACTGAACAAAATGATTGATGACAAGATGGTAAAGGTTTTGTTGCTCATGCCAGGGTATCTGTAACCATCTGGATGTGCAAAAGGGCATCTTGTAATGGTGGTGCATGATCATAATTCATGCATTAGTGGCTGGATTACTGAACATTTGGTGGAATTTCAACTTTGGTATTATTTGCACACGATACAATTCCTACTTCTGTAACCCTAAAGTTTCATGCTACAGAACTTCAAGTTGCAGCTATCAGCTAGAATATGTGTAATGTGTTAATATTTCCTATCCTAAAAAGCAACTTCGGCATATTTTTAAGTGGGTGATATTTTCCAACACTGCAGAAAGGCTACTGTGTCAATTACTGTTGCTGCACAGAGGCAACATGATAAGATAAATGCCAGTGAGGCATTCAGCACTTTGCTTATAAATCAGGATTCGTGTAAAGGAAACACCTTTCTGTAAAAAGGTTGCCAGTTGACAGAATCCCTGCTTTTTTATTGCTCTAGGTTTTTGAGTGTTGTGGCAATCGGCTGGGAACAAGAGACAGTCACTCTTCGTAACTGCTGTGTCAAGTTGCTGTATCTCTCAGCAGTGCTATCAGATACTCATCTTCTCAAATTCTTGGTGGGGGAGATGGAAAACATTTAACTTTTGATGTGCCCTGCTGAATGCCAGATAAGGCAGGATCACATTTTACAGCAGAATTTACAGAAACAGATTTCTGTAACTTTAGAGCTTCAGAGATGAGAGTGAGTGCTGATTATTTCACAGTGAATCTTAATCCAGCCTTCATGCATTCATGCTGAAGGCAAAATTCTGCATATTGGCCACTTCTTCTAGAGGCTGCCTCCCCTGTTGACCTCTTCTTGCATTGCCAGGATTCTTGGTTCTCCTGAGCCTCCACAACCCAAAGCCACCATTCTGGGAAGCACTATAATAGCACATGCTATCATAATGCTATAATAGCACTGAGCATTGAATGAACATATCCTAGCTTGTGCATCCCACTCTGCAAGTAATTTTTGGCAGACTTTTGATGCACTGAATACCTCTTACTTGCTAGTGTAGCAGCTTACTGCTTATCTGCCTCATTCTCAATCTCTTCATTATTTCAGTTGCACAGCTACAATAATTAGATTTCACATTTTACAGATTTTTTTACAACAGCTTAAGACTATGCTTCACAGGACCCAAGATTTATTTTGTCTGCAGATCTTGGTTATTCTGTATGCCAGCCATTATTTTGCTCAAGAGCCAGACTAGGTGAGTTTCAGTCCTGCTACACAGCCACTTTGACCAATTTACTGAATCTCAGCTATTACCCAGTGAGCATTTAATGGCCATTTAATGTTCTGTCTGGAGTATCCAAGCATCTGGAGCATGGAGTGTCTAAACTGTATTTCAGCTGCTCACCCGGCTCCCCCCCTTTCTGGATATCCTCGCACTCATATGCCAGTCCTTGCAATTTCCCTGTGAAAGACAGCAATAGATAGATGATAATGTGCTAATCTCTGAATATACATGTCAAGGTTTTTCATAAATCTATGAGTTGTCTTGTTACAGAGTTTAAATCAGAGGAAGTTGATATTTTTCTTGTCAGAAATACCACAGACTTGATTCCACTGAAGACTTTTTCCAGCCTGATTATGTCAGCTCAGATGTAAGAAGTGCATGACCCATACAGAAGTGCTTGCCTAATGCCCAGGTAACACCCCTGGTGTGGATACGACCACTCAAACAGCGGGAGGCTCTTGTTGACCTAGTTCATGTTGGATTTTCCACACTGGCAGAAAAACTGCATCGCATAGCTCCCGTTGCAATAAGTGTCTTGAAGAGACACAGCCACAGCATGTTGAGGCAGTATATGCAGGTGTCTGTACATTCCTATAGAAACTGCAGTGAAATCAGCTACAGGTGGTAGTCTAGAAATCTTCCAATTTGATTTGCCATTTTGCAGTACAGTCATATTTGAGCTGCATTGGCACGCCTGTGCACAGTGCTGGGTGGTATGTGTAACATACAAGAAATGACTTGCTCTGATGTCCACCCACAAATGCTTTCTTCTCCGTTCTCTCTCATTATCTCTTTCCCTATGCTTGGAAATCCAAGTTTTACATGCTCTTTGCAGTCTGCATAGGTAGCAGTGATTGCCCAGGAGGGAAGGCTGTCAAAGACCATCTTCATTATTTTTATGGTCTCCAAGGCTGTTAAATTTCTGGAAGTCCCATCAAAGTCCCACTGCTTTAGGTACACTACAGGCACTTACTATAAAATATCACCTGCTTCAGAGACTTAGTCTTCTGAAAAATACCTGGCCTATTTTTTAATCTTAAGGGACATTTTGAGTAATGAATTCAGAATTCTATAACAAATAGCCAGTTTCTTCACAGAATTGCCTATACATTTGCTTAAGTGCATAGACATGTAGGCCCAATTGTGTATGTGACTGGATAGCTATGTGATGCAATGTGTTCTTTTGATATGCCTTATACCAATTAATCAGTGTGGTTCACAGACCCTTTATGCTTTTGGCAATGTTCAGCACCATATGATCATGCTACATGACATAAGAGCAATATTTTAAAGTACCATTGGTCATTAGAGCCATAACAAAGACTTCTGGTGAGTATGAGTCCTGAAAGCACCGTGAAATAGGTGTGCAGCAGCTTTGGATGTAATTCAGTGCTGTTTCATTTCAGGTGTTCCTATGTGCTTGTGTCTGCATATTTCTGTGGTTGTAACTGGATTTACTTGTGCATATTTTGGAGATTTCTACCTTGCATAAAACAATGAGATCATGCTGTAATCATGAGTCGAGAAACCACAATGGGACACCAGTCTTGGGTGTTTTCCTTAAGCATCTGTTTCTGTTCCCATTGGAGAAAGGAAAAATCCTAGATTAGCTGGACAATTGCTTTGAAAAAATGTCATTTCTTACATTTCCTGTTTCATGCATGATCTGCAGTTTCTTTGTTTCCTGAATAACCTGTGCATATCATGATATAAGGCTCCTGCTGTAATGCATGATGATAACACATTGCCGAATCCCCAGATGTTCTGTATTCCTGCAGGGATGATATTTAATATTTAATGCAGAGGTTTAATAAACCATATTCCACTTCACCAGCACTGATATGAGGAGAGTCCCAGAAGGGGGATGTTTCTACTAGCTTTTCCCACTTTTTGCTAGAGCAAATAGATATTCCAAGAGGAGTGAATGCATGGTTGCAACCTTTTAACACAGATGGATACTGAAATACCTCGAGAGATAATTGAGCTTCTGTAAAGTCATACTCATCGTGAAACCATGCAGCTGTAATGTATTTTGGACTCTTCAACTCACCCCTTGGCTCAGGACAATGACATGGAATAGTGTTGGGTATTAGCATCCTATACATTTTCAGTTCACACATTTGATGCCAGATGGAGTCTTAATTCTGCCAACTACAATTCCTTGACATTAACTTCCCATCAACTTCCCATCTTATTTTGCTTTAAAATGCCCCAGCACTGTTGTTAACCCAACAACAACTGTCAATACCAGAGTGCGCGTATATCCAGAGCGCTCATATAACAAAAGACAACAGTCTTTTCAGCTATTAACCTACCAAAGCTTATTGTCTTTTTTTTTTTCCCTAATATTACTGTCCTCTTAGTACACATCATCAGACAGATCTTAATACATATATTTAGGTTTCCTGGTCTGTGAAAGTAGGTTATCTTTCCTGCTTACTGCATGTTAGATACAGTCATTCCCTGTATTTCATGCCAGCACCTGCTAATAGTGAGCAGCTCTGGAAGACCCACATCCTGAATGGCCGGATCTTGTATGGATTTATATTTCAAGGCAGAAAGGGCTCATACCAAGGAAGATGCCACTTCCAGGGTGGCTTCTCTGCTAGTAAGTGATGAGTTCGCTCTGCAGCCTTTTCTCAGTGGAGACATTGTTAGGGTCTCTCTTTTCTGCTCAATTACCCACTCACATTAAACCAATAGGAACTAATATCCTTATAGTCCCTGACTGTGTCATTTTAGATTTAAACCTGGTCATTGGATCCAGAAGTTATGGATGGGGAAGAGAGAAAGGTATACACTCCTAGATTTCCTTATTCTCCTAAAGACAAAGCTAAAAATTCAACTTCTATTGGATCTATTTGATCTGTGGGTGATTACTAATAATGGCACTTTACATTGTGTCCTTTTTCTGATTATCTCAGGCAGATGTCGTGCTTCGAGGAATAAACTTTATGGGAATCAAGAGTAATAAGTGGATAATTTATTATTCATTTCTCACTGCTGGGAGAAATAATATCACAGAATTGGTAGGTAGCTGGACCAAGTTTTCACAATGCGTTGATGAAAGAAAGAAAAAGATGACCCATACATCCTGACTGTTTTTTTCTGCCTTAACTGTTGAATCAGTGATTATTTCTTTTAAGCAGCAGTGAGTGCTTAACTTTAAATTAGTCTTTTAAATATGATTAGCATGCTAAAGATCATCTAGGAGGAGAGATTGTTCATGCAAATTATGCATTTATAAATGATGGTATGTAGGATATATCCATATTTCTTTACTTATACTTCAGTATGTTTGAAATGAGTATTTTTTTTTCCTTTTGAAAATCATTCTTTTCAGGGCTCTAAGTAGCTTCACACCAAATAAACTAGGCTAAACAATGGAAAAAGAGCCTGACTACAGAGCTTACAGTGAAAAAGGATATGATTCTTTGAAATCCCCTTGTGCTACAATCAAGCAGATTTAACCCTGCAACTCGGCAGACTGTAGTGTTAGCAAAGAATTTAACTAAATCTGAGAGTGCAATAAATAGATCAGAAATTAATTTTGAAAGTTTGACACTTACAGTCAAAATAGCGTAGTTAAATCCTAGGTTTTAGCTAAGACTCCTGCTTCTCACTCTGTCCCCCTGTGTGTCACATAGGTGCCAGTGCTTCTCCCCTGTTGCCATCCACCATTACAAGAAAGGTGGCTTCTCTAAGTTACAAGTTAAAACAATTAAAATGAAAAATTTTTATTCTAGAAACACCTCAGTTGTCTTTGTCTTGACATTTTAAAGGGCTGAGAGCCTAGAGGTCCATTTCTTTTTTAAACAGTGCACCGTTCAAAACTATCCATCAGGCCTTGTGTGGTTCCCATCACAGCCATTTCCAGCAATAACGCATGGTAATAGCGTGTAGCCTGGTGTCTGCCACATAAGGAAAAACTGTATGTAATCCAGTAGTCAGACAGCTACCAAGAATGTGAGGCATCAGCAAAACCACTCTTTTATTGTTGAAGTTCTGGTTACACTGTTTTAAAAATAAATTTTACGATGGGTAGCCTCGTGAAATAAGAAAATATCTAAGGTTATGAGGTCTAAGTGTACAGCCAGGGCTGGATCAATATCAAGGCACCAGATTTTTTTTTCTTTTTAGAAAAAAAATGTTCAGATTCCTAGATTTGACTATTCCTATTTACCCTAACCAAAACAGTTCTCTCTATCTCTTCCTGAGACAGCCAAAATCTCTCCAGACTAATTTGCAAAATCTCTAAAAACAAATAGCAGCCCTAAACACTTAACATGAGTTTTTATTTAGTAGCTGGAAAGCTTGTCATGTTAACAGGCTAAGCATGTCCTGGATAGGAGGAGGATCAACATGACAACAGTAATAGACAGAAAAGGTACAGATCTTACCCTCAGTTTCTGTTTACCCCCATTGTATTCGGAGATCTAAACTATGNTGGTTCCCATCACAGCCATTTCCAGCAATAACGCATGGTAATAGCGTGTAGCCTGGTGTCTGCCACATAAGGAAAAACTGTATGTAATCCAGTAGTCAGACAGCTACCAAGAATGTGAGGCATCAGCAAAACCACTCTTTTATTGTTGAAGTTCTGGTTACACTGTTTTAAAAATAAATTTTACGATGGGTAGCCTCGTGAAATAAGAAAATATCTAAGGTTATGAGGTCTAAGTGTACAGCCAGGGCTGGATCAATATCAAGGCACCAGATTTTTTTTTTCTTTTTAGAAAAAAAAATGTTCAGATTCCTAGATTTGACTTCGTCTATTCCTATTTACCCTAACCAAAACAGTTCTCTGTATCTCTTCCTGAAACAGCCAAAATCTCTCTAGCTGTGCCCTCTGNCTATTTACCCTAACCAAAACAGTTCTCTCTATCTCTTCCTGAGACAGCCAAAATCTCTCCAGACTAATTTGCAAAATCTCTAAAAACAAATAGCAGCCCTAAACACTTAACATGAGTTTTTATTTAGTAGCTGGAAAGCTTGTCATGTTAACAGGCTAAGCATGTCCTGGATAGGAGGAGGATCAACATGACAACAGTAATAGACAGAAAAGGTACAGATCTTACCCTCAGTTTCTGTTTACCCCCATTGTATTCGGAGATCTAAACTATGATTTTCTAAAATACTAGCCAAATAAATAGTAGTATGATCATTGGAAAAAACTTTAGCCAAATGTTCAAACATCAGAGAATTGAAGCAGGCAACATAACCTTGGTAGGTTAACTGTTAATTATTAAAAATAAATAGAGCTCCTTCAACACTGAAAAATTTGGGGTTTTGCTGGTAAATAAGGTTTACTTCATAAGGAAGTCAAAACATATTCCCTAGCTCTTATCCTCATTACGGTAATCTATGTGCTAGGATTTGTACTGTAATAACATTTCCCCTCAACACCTCCATCTGTTGCAGGTTTGCTTCAGTACATATTAGAGGAAAATAGGAAACCTCATTGCATAGTGTGGATCCACATCCTTGGTGGTGGTGGCGGATGCTGGATTCGTACTGACAACAACAGGCAGGACCGTGCACCATTCAGCCTAAGGCCACCACAGTGGCTACTTCAGCCCAGCCTCAGTGCCTCTTGCCAGAGAAGGGGCTAGCTGTGCCCTCTACTACTGGGTCCCCCATCCCTTGCTCACTCATCTCTCACAGGACTAAAGTTTTTTTAGTCAGCCACGAGACCGATGTGACTAAAACTTGGTGTGAAAATCAGGGATTTAGTTTGCAGGCAGTTCTCTGGTCAGGCTCACCACGCAGCCCTGCCGGGGTGGCATGGGGCTCGGGGCTCCTGTCAGCAGCATCTCAGAGCTGCCGTGCTGGCTGCAGGTCCATGGCCCACACAGTTTTCCTGCTGCAGGGGAGGGAGCAGAAAGGAGATCAGAGGTGGTTGCAGGAGATCAGGGATTCTGAGGAGGCAAAAAGAGCAGATGTTCTCGAGTCTCCCAAAAGATTTAACAGAAACACGGCACAAACAAGAGCAGTACAGGCTAAAACAGCCACCCATACACTGAACACAGAGTTCAGGTGTTTTGTGAAGGATCAGAGGAACATCTCTTGTAAGAGGACATTTCCTCCATTGCATGAATAATTCGCAGCATTGTGTTGCTTTTAGGTAACGATGCTGCCATAAGGTGGCCATCAGCAGTAGAAAAGTTATGAGGAGCTAGGAAACCCTTCTGTGTCAAGGATGCAGAATCTCGGACAAGCTTCTTTTAAGCTTTTTTTCTGCTCTTTTGAAGAGCTGAAAGCCTTCTACAATAGGCTTTAGGCCCACTGAACCAACAGCTCGGCAAAGCAGGAAGGGGACAGGGAAGGTTTGATTGTTTGGGTATGGGAGTCTCTCGAGGCAGCAATACAGAGAAGGGCTGTATTCCTGCTGCACGGTGTTAGCCCAGTTGAATGCTTCCTTTTGCTTTTCCTGCAGCAGGATTGACTCACTACAAAGTCCACAAAGAGGCAATGGTATTTCTGGGGAAGCTGTGTATCTGTGAGACTTTCTGTAATGAATGAGAACGGAAAAGAAATAATTCTTCTTGTGAATGTGCTTTGTAGCCTGTGTCTTTCAAAGACACTGGTGATGACTCAATTCTGGTCTAATCTTCCTCCCCTGGGGGATTTGTTTCCTCTTTGCCGGGTAGTGCTTGACTCTGGTGCTCACACAAGAGGCAGCGAGGACCAACCTTCCCCCTCTCTAGTGCCCTCTCTTGCATTTCCCCTGCATGCATCTAGGTCTCGACTGCTGTGCTGCACGCTGTAAAGCAGAAGGACAGCACAGCGCCTTCATCTACCTAGCGAACTGCCAGCTGGTTTGAAAGTTAGAGACTATAGCATGAAAGTAGAGTAATATTTTTATTTTCTGTTGTAGAAGTGCTGCTATTCTCTCTTTTTTTCCCAAAGCCATATACAAATAACCGAGAATGGATTTTTTTTTTTTTTAACAGCACCTCTGTGACTGTATGAGTGAATGTGAAAAGGGTATTTTTGGTAGACACTGCACAGCTAAAGCTCTTTTAATTTTCTCTCTAATTTATTTTTAATTTTGTAGCCCCTCAGGGATAGGTCCTTATTATGTGATGTAAAATTTTGTCTTCTACAAAGCGGCTTATTTGTTGATTTTTAATTTGAACCAGCAGAGGCAGAGCTGTAGTTTTTTCAAATATTGAGAGATCCTCAGTATATATAGCTGTCAAATGTGTATATTTCAAAGGAGAATTAGTAGAATATATAAATCCTAAATCTAGCCTTCTAGAAAGGATGAAGAGAGCATTTCTCTGTATTAACAGAGTTTTAGACTTCTGAATATAAAGTATTCTTAATACACTACCTGTTTCAACTCCATATAGTAGATTTGGATTGGAGTGAATATGAGGGCTTGTATTATCCAAAGCTTTGCACTTGTGCCTGTACTGACAGAAGTTAGGGCTTGTTTTTGTTTTCCAAAAGGGCATCTCCATCAAAAGATTAACACTATCAAAAACAGTATTAATCTGCACATTCACATGAATGTGTATTCACCACTATGTGCCCAGTGGCTCTCTTGTAATGTTGGCTTTAAGTTCACCTGCATACCTTCTCTTTCATTATTTGTTTATATGGCTGGCCGGGAGCCTTAGTCACGGTCCTGTTGAGATAATAACATAAACACACAGTCTCACATAATCTGTCCTCCCTTTGCATTCACTCAGAGGAATGTTTTGTTTTGTTTTCAAAACACCAATTATCTCATCCTGAACAATTCATCTGGAATGTCAAGCAAATAATGCTTAAAAATGTCTCACTGGCTAGTTCAGGTGTACACATTTATATTTGGTCTCTCTGTCCCATGTTGCTTAAAACTCAGTATACCAGTTAATAACTTTGCTTTATTTGTCATCAAGGCAAAAAGAAACCCAACAAACAAGGATTGTCTTCTTTCCTTCTGTTTTTAATTCTGCGGGTTTTTTCTTTTTCTATTTGTTTCTTATCAAAGAAGATGTTTATTCCTGTTTTGGAATGCATACTTGATTCTCTCTCCTTCTAATTTTAGTCTTTCTCAAATTAAATTAAGGCCTCCCACTTATCTAACTTATCTTCCCTTCTTGTTGTCTGCGAATTCACTGAAGATACCAGCTGTGATAATAGCACAGAAGTCCTCTCCTACCTGTAGCCTAGACCTTCCACAGTCTATTTCTTACTACTTGCAAAAGTGTGACATTAAATATGGTGGCTTCATTTCAGCCCCATCTCAATACTGGAACTTCACCTACCTTTTCCTTGATTTGTCAATGGCTTTTGACCCGCCTGAATATACTGTCATTTTGAGGGATCCTTATCCTTCTTAGCACCTGTGGTTCTGTTCTTTTCTCATCTTCTTATTTCTCTCATTGTTCCTTTCATCTCTGAGGAGAATCTTCATCATCCCCCTTCCTCACATATCATCTTTCATTCAATATCGGTGTTTAATTTCCATTCTTCTATTAGTTCATGATTCCAATCTCCACTCTTAACTTTAAAAGTTTTAAAAAACTCACTACCTTGCCATGTTCTTGGGAGAACCTCTCTGTAGTCCTCCCCATAAACTGTGTTTTGATGTGTTACTTACCAAAATAATTGATGGAGATCGATAGATAATCTTTTAATGAATGGAGGCTGCCTCCAAAGTCAACCATGTCCTAGTGTCTTAGACAATTCTGCTGCAGTATCATCCAAATACTTTCTGGCCACTCTTGAAATATCTAGTGCAAGGTAGGAAAGAAATAATCAGCCATATTTGGAGCTGCACCTTTGGGAGATACAGGAAACATGTGGAGGGGGAGGGCTGATGATATGATTGTACTCTGAATATGCTTACTAGTTTCAGTTGCAGAAGCAGTAAAAAAGGGAAAAAAAAAATTGGCTTGACATTGCAGATGATCATCCGATTTTCCCTAGCCTTCCTCCCAGGAAATCTCCCACTTTAGGAGACTCTCATTTATTTCTAGGAATAGTGACAACAATAGTAATGAGATAGATAGAGAACAATAATCAAATAACAATGCCCAAACTAACAACGTGCTAAAAATGTATTACTTTTCTCTAAATGAAGTAAGGCAATTTTGCTAATTGTAGATCTATACAGATAAAAAAGATAATAATAATAATAGTAAGTACAGAGGGACCCAGAAGCAGACTTTTCTTACAAGATAAATAGAGATATAGCATATGACAAGCAAAATCAAGTTCCAAAAAGGAAGATGCAGCTTCTTCACAAGACATTTTTTCCAGGAACAAATTCTCTGTTTTATGTGTGTCCTGCTGAATGCCTATGCATCTCTCTGGTTTCCAGTGGGCAAGACAAAGACACTTGCTGTGAAGCTAAGCCAGTGTTCATCAGAGCTGCATGATGCCTGCATAAATTCACTTCATCATCGCCTTTGGCTGTGCAGAGCCTTCTCAGCTGATCCTGATCTTCTGCAGTTTGGAACATCTTAGATATTTTTATCAAAGATAAAATACCACTTGACAAATGCTTTTTTTATTTCTGTCATTAGCTTGGAAAGGATCAAGAGCAGAAAAGAGAACTGTAAATGTCAGTTAAAATTGTAGAAGATTGAATTTTCCTCTCTGGAAATTCTGACTTTGTCCTTTAGCCAGAACTTACAACCATACTTGTGTTATTAAAGCTAACTTACTCTGGCCACCTCTGGCTGAACAGTGCAGTGATCTGTGCTTGGAAATTAAAGCTGGAGTAAAAAGCAATAGCAAACCAAAGGTGCCAAAAGATATCCTGAGTTATGTCCATCATCCTTATTCAACCTAAAGCCAGTATAAGTCCTTCAGCTGCCTTCTTGCTGCTCTTTTGCTACTATCCAGAGCTTACTGTCACCAAATCAGTTTTAGGTGGGATTTTCATTGTCAGAAGATAGGCTGCAGGGACTCAGAGAGTTTTATACTGTACCATAGCTTGATGACTTTGATTTTTCTTTACAGTTAAAAGGAAAAATCACTCTGAAGTATTATCTGTGCATTTCTATTGTGTTAGTGGTTTTCAGCTGACATTTTAAAGGAGTATTGGATGGCCTGTGTAATATAAAAATTACAAATACATTTTCAGTACCTGGAAAGGGGTCTGTCTTCATGTTTTACCCTTTTTTTGAGGAATTAAATCATCTAATCTCAAATGCCTTTTAATAAATATTTCCATATTGAAAATTCTTCTGTGGTATGTTGGTAACAGGATGTTGAAGATACTGGTTCATTCTTATTCAGAATTTTATATAATTCACCTGTTTATCATCTTATTTCTGCTATTTCTGTGTTGCTTACAGAAAGAGAAAAAAAAAGAAAGGAAGGAAGGAAGGAAGGAAAGGAGGAAGGAAGGAAGGAAAGGAGGAAGGAAGGAAGGAAAGGAGGAAGGAAGGAAGGAAAGGAGGAAGGAAGGAAGGAAAGGAGGAAGGAAGGAAGGAAAGGAGGAAGGAAGGAAGGAAAGGAGGAAGGAAGGAAGGAAAGGAGGAAGGAAGGAAGGAAAGGAGGAAGGAAGGAAGGAAAGGAGGAAGGAAGGAAGGAAAGGAGGAAGGAAGGAAGGAAAGGAGGAAGGAAGGAAGGAAAGGAGGAAGGAAGGAAGGAAAGGAGGAAGGAAGGAAGGAAGGAAGTTTACAGTTTTACAGTCTCAAGTATCATTATCACTGAAACAAATAAAGAGGTTTTTGACTCCCACTAGAAGCCTGTATGTGTGGGTATTTGTTAATGAACAAGTGTCAAATGATTCAGATGACTTTTTCAGGTAAATACTCAGTAAAGCCAAGATTTGATGTCTACAATTTTGGATAAACTTCTGAAGTAATTATCAAGTTTTCTGTGACTGCATTTTCTTACAAGATTTGAGATGTTCTTGTCAGACAGAGCCCAGCATTTCCTATGTCATGGCAGTACACAGATCACCATTTCCCATTCAAACCAGAGAATAAACTCACTTGCGATAAGAAAAAATTGATAAAGGAGAAGTAGGAAGCCTGAGCAAAAGTTTTGGTGCTAATTAGCAACAATGCTCGATTTCTTCTCTTTCTCTTAACACTCATTTTAATCATCATAGATGCTTAGAAAGGCTGTAGCAACATGTGCAGTTTTTAAAGCAGTGGAATATTTTTCTAACTTCCAGAATCATTCAAATTCAGCTTATGCCACTAGTAATTCCCAGCCTCATGTGAGGAGTGCTTTGACCTTCTGAAAGTTGTGCCCTGGATCCGCACGCGGGTTATACTGACAGTCTTCACCTGGTGCGGACTAAGCCCCGGGTGATTGACAGGCTCCCTGTCCAGGGCGCTGTAGGGCAAACCTGTCTCCTTATGACGTGGTTTCTGCGGACGGAGCAACCTGCTATGCAAAATCTGTCTGTCCCAGTGCAACCCTTATCGAAACAAGTCTGGTATTTTGAGCCTTTAAGATCATAATAGCTGGCTCTGAACACTGTAATCTTCCCAAAGGTTATACTGTTACTGTCCTGCGCTAATAGTCCATCATGCTTACAAACTCTAGTAGTCTCCCACTACCTGCAAGAATCTCTTGCAGCATTTATAACACAGTATTTACCAGTATGTAGAGGAAAAATAAATATGTGGATGAGCATCTCTATATATTCTGTAATGTCTTGTGTGTGTGTGTAAAAGTAAAACTAAGAATACATTTAAAATCTGTCCAAGCTGCACTCATTTATCCTGGATTTTTTTTTAAGATTCAAGTGAAGTGACAATCTGGCCAGCACATACTGCTATGTCAAGTTGGCTATTTTAATATCTGCAAGACAAATAAGATGTGTTAGTTTTCATCTCCTTGCAGAGCCCCTATCCATTTTCAACTGCCTTTTGTAAATGCAATACATCTTCTAGATAATTTCTCATGACATGCAAAATTTTTGTGCATGTAAACCTAAGTCTTCTACATAATTCTTTTTGTTGTTTATTATCACAGGGGAAGAAAACTTGCTGGCAATTTTGAAAAGGAGATGGTGGAAGTACATGATCCTGGGGATAATAGATATAGAAGCCAATTACCTGGTAGTCAAAGCTTATCAATACACCACTCTCACTAGTGTACAGGTAAGGATACCAATGATTTTCACTTTTGGGGTAAGATAAAAGTCTGTGTGTATGCAGTGGGACAGCTTCCATTTATTTCAGTAGAGCAGAATCTGGCATCCAGTTCCTTCCTGTGCCTGCTCTGTATTTTTCAATGCTGTCTCATAAGACTGTGTTTTTCATACAGGACTAGTTTTACTGTAGTACTTTTCAAACTGCACAAAAACATTCTCACTTCTATTTTCTTTGTCTCTACTAAACCATACATAATCACATTTTTGACTTAATTTATTTAATTTGATCCCTTAGTGAAATGTTTTCAGGTAGACTGAAACATTTTTCTTACTTTATATTGTACTTGGAAAAATACAAGCACTTCTTTTAACATTCCATGTTTAGATCTGCGTGCAAAACTTGTCAGTTAAATAAAATGAATGTAATTATTTATGATGAAGAAGTCTTACTTCAGTACAAGCAGTATTATGTTACAGCTCAACTACAAGTATCACAAGGTGTGCTCTCCCCTTAAAAATTATACATACAGTGAATAAAAACAAGGGTAGCCATTTCTCCAAAGACCTAACCTGTATATTTTATATGCAGACGTCAAAGAATGAGATTTCTCCCCATTTCAGTAGAGAAATGAATAATGAAAACATTTTAAGAGCATGGAAATTAAATATGGTGAGAAATTATTGCTATTTCTTCTGAAAAAAAGCACACTCCCTTTGCACATTATCTCTAAATAACCGGGCAACAGCTGATAGTCTTTATTGTATTTTACATCTTATTTGCCTGGAATTTGCTTTAGAGCTAGTAAAATAAATGCAGCAGTTAATGTTCTGCAAAACCAAAGCTAATTAGGAATATATCTCTTCCACTGTTGAACAAGTGATATTGGAAAACACTGAGCATATTATCTGTTGCTGAATAAGAAGCAAGGAGAGTGGAGAGCTGTGAATTTGAGAAGTCTAATATATATATATATTAAATATTCACAATCAATATGAGAAACTATGTCTCTCCCATCAGAATCATAGTTTGAGAATTCTTTGAAATGTGCCTAGACAGTTTTAAATTACTTTTAACACTTTCCAAAATGAGATTATTTGGTCTAAAGTAAGGCACAAATCCACCTAAACCTGATACTGTATAATTTTATAGTTACTAAAAGGCTTCAAAGGAAAAAGCAAAGCACAGTGGCTGCTTTTGTGAGAGTCCTCAGTCAGAACAGAGGTCTGTGAGGAGCAATTCAGGACATTAAATTCCCATCTCCCGAAGTCGCCATCAAGCATGAAGCCGAGGTTAGTCTGGCTGGATCCACATGACATCTATTCCTGAGGATGTTGCAAAACCTCCTGCTTCTTCACCGTGGTCTTTATTTGTGAGTGGTTAAAAACTACAGCACATGCAGGAAGCAACAGGAGCAATTAAGTGCATTGCCCATCGCCCAGCACAGAATTTGCTCACTTACATGAGCCACAGCCTTCTTTTAAACTGAGGGGAGAGGAAGGGTGGATTAGGAGAGCTGTCATAGGAGACAGACAGCGTCATAGGATCATGGAATAACAGAATGCCTAAGGTTGGAAGGGACCTCTAGAGGTCATCTAGTCCAACCCCCTGCACACCCAGGGCCACCCAGAGCACGTGGCACAGGGCTGCATCCAAGCGGGTCTTGAAGATCTCCAGAGAAGGAAACTCCACAACCTCTCTGGGCAGCTTGTTCCAGGGCTCTGTCACCCTCACCGTCAGGAAATTTTTCCTTAAGTTCCTGTGGAACTTCTGATGCTTCAATTTGTGGCCATTTCCTCTAGTTCTATCGGTGGCCACCGTTGAAAAGAGGCCAGCCCCATCCTCCTCACTGCCTCCCTTGAGGCACTTATANGGCAAGATGTTTCAGGCCCTGATCATCCTCGTGGCCCTGCGCTGGACTCTCTCCAGCAGCTCCACATCCCTCTTGTACTGGGGGGCCCAGAACTGGACACAGTGCTCCAGATGTGGCCTCACCAGGGCTGAGCAGAGGGGTAAGATCACCTCCCTCGACCTGCTGAAGACGCTCCTCTTAATGCACCCCAGGATGCCATGGGCCTTCTTGGCCACGAGGGCACACTGCTGCCTCATGGTCAACCTGTTGTCCACCATGATGCCCAGGTCCTTCTCTGCAGAGCTGCTCTCCAGCAGGTCGGTCCCCAGCCTGTACTGGTGTCTAGGGTTATTTCTCCCCAGGTGCAGGACCGTGCACTTGGCCTTGTTGAATTTCGTGAGGTTGATGTCCTTTTTAGACTACTTCCACCTAAAGATTACAAGAGTTCAGTTGTCCTTCCCCTGGGGCTTGAAAGAGAGAAGAGGTACAAGGTCAAACGCCATCAGGCCTTTTGCCAGGAGAGAGGAATACAGTGTCTCCTTCTCCCATAGTTGTCCTGGATTGCTTGGATTCACAGGGAGTGATTCAGGAATATCTATTGCACTTTAAATTCACTTCATGACATCATTTAAATGAGCTTCAAAGTGTAGACAAGCCCCAAGATATGGGATGATTCAGAATGGGATGATTATGAGGTAATGCTTTAAGACATTGCATCAAATGACACATTTTGTGAATTGCAGCCAAATGACACTTCATTTCACAAAGAGGAAGCATAAAACCCCATAATTTATGGAATTATTCAAGTCTCAGTCAACTTTGGTCAAAGTTCATAAAGGCATGTAATGAACTGAAGAAATGAAAAGTAAAAGATACAAAAAAATTCAAGATGTTCCCTACATCTGGGTTCCTAAGCAGCAAGGAGGACAATTCTTTCCAGAGGATTGTGCTAAAGACCTCATCCTGCAGGAGCACAACATATGGGGCCATAAATACTCTCAAGCATTCATGCACTTTCAGAACGGAGACAGAAAAGCTATTGACACCTACCACAAAGCAGCACAACCGCAACAGAAAATGTGGGAGTGTATACATATATATATATATATATGTCCTAGCTGAGAAACACACAGTAGATTCCAGGGGATTTTATTCTAGACAGAATTTGCAGCAAGGGTTTTTGATAGGGAGAGAATAGAAGCTTTTTTTTTTTTTTTTTTTTTATTGTGGAGTTGTTAGCAGACTAGTAATGACACTTCAGTAAATCTTGCAGGATTTTTATAGTGGTGAGGCATTGACTATTTCAGTAGAAAATCAATTTTACAGCATACACCTTTTTCTACCTGGTATCTCTGCTCCATCATGCAAAGCTAACATGCAAATGTGCTGGGCTTGTGGTGGTGGTAGGCAGAAAACATTAGGCTGCTCCCTGCAAAATGCCAAAGTTTATATGTAAAAACAAACCTTTGTTGAAGTGGATTTGCAAATCTGCTTTCACCTCATAACTCCAAATACTCAATAATTTTGCTAGCAATTTGTTTTAAACTCTTAGCACTTCCAAAATTTCTAGTTTAAACACTATTTCTTTTAATTTTTTTTTTTTTTAACATTATCTCACCACGTTTCAAGGAAATGACTGAAGATGTTACCCTACTTCCCCACACTGTATAAGAATCAACTTTTATCTAAAATTTCATTTAAAATTTCCTTGAAAAGATTTTGGTTTGAGAAAGTAGAATTGTCTAGTAAAATTTCCTACTTTTCACATCATCAGAATCACAGTCTTTTCCTTTGGATATATTTCTGATTATTTCAAATGCTCAGGTATTCTATAGTCACTGTTTGGCAATGCAGCACTTAGCTGCAGCATGAAATGCAAACAAAGTACTTGTAACCTAGAAACACAGAATTTTCTCTTTTTTAAAAAATAATCTTAAAGTAAGAAAACTTACCTTGCAACTGAGTGTCACAAAACAATGAGATTGAAAACGAGTACATTGTTTATGTTTCAACCTTTAAAGTGTAAGTTATTCCTAAGGAAAAAAAAAAAAAAGATTCCTTGTAGGTACCTGAAGGACAGTTCAGGGACAAGTGTACTTAGCAGAACAACCATATTAAAAAAGCACCTAATTGCCTATATATCTAAGATGCTGTAGATACTTATCATTCCCTAGCCTGTGCTTAGGTATGAGTACCCCAGCCTGCTGCTCAGAGCATGGTCTTGAGGTGTGCAAATTGGAGTTTGAATCCTTTTGAGTTGCTCCTTCTCGGAAGCTTTAGGTTTTGCTGTGTTTGCGTGTGCCCAGAGTGCTTCAGTATTGATGGAGCTGGATACCTAACTACCTGTCGCAGTTTTAAAATTCAAATGAGAAGTATTCCTGCACTGAAACACTCTGAGGAGCTCAATTTGTTGGATATCATCCTAGCGTGCCTCAAGTACTTACAGAAAGCCTGGAGTGTTTTCCAAATTGCGAGGGCAGAGCCACCTTTTACATAATGTCATAGCTGTTAAAACAGTTGCCCACAAAAAGGCGGCTTGAGTTAATTCTGTCTCAACCAGAGGGGATTGAAACTGAAGCTTCCCACACCTAAGCAAGCACTCCGAATATTAAGCTAGTGAGTAAAGACTGTTCTCCAGGGGGAACATTTTAAAAATAAGCATACACCAGGTGAAAGGCAAGGTAGTTTGTCAGGAGATTAACTCACACTTCCAAAAACACATTTTTCAAGAAGTGCCAGATCTGGGCTACAGGTCACTCATATTTGATGTTCCCAGGGTGCCCAAAAGCTGCAAAATGATTCCTCCTTTCTCTGTGATACATTAATGCAACTGCACTAGATTTTGTAGCCTTCCTAAATGTCAACTGTAGTAGGTGCAGACATTGCGTTATACACTTATATAGATTAGAATGAGCTCCTGTGGACTTATTTTAAAATTATACAGTTAAATTTCCGGCCTGCATGTGGTAATGCTTTCTATATTTATCCTAGCTGTTTTTAACACCTCCCTAGTGCAGGCCTGTGGAAGGTTTAATAATTACAGAAGGCGGGTGTTTTAACTGCTGTTAGAGACACCTTTTTTTCCACAGGAGATAAAATGAGCTCCCTCAGAGGTAATAAAAGATTCTGAAGTTCTTGTGGTTATTTAAATCTAGATATATCTTTTGTTTGAAGTTGTATATTTGCAATATGGCTTCCTTGCGTTGCATTTACAGCATACAGCCTTCTGGCTCTGTAATACCTTCTGCAAAGCACGTTATGGAACTAACATTTTTAACCTTTGCTTTTGGGTAGGTGCTTTCTCATCATATCAAGCTGCACTACAAGACAGACTGTTCACTGGCCTCTCCCTCTCTGTCCCCACAATAATTAACACTCTTTTCTGCAAAGTCTTGCTCCATCCATGCGCACAGTTCACTGTTGTGTGGCACTGCCCAGTGTTACTTGTTATCCTTTTCCTATGTTATAGCACCATTTCTGAATTCCAGGCTACTTCTGCAATGCCCTGCGTGGTGGTAGGGTAAGATCTGCCATACAGTGCCACAAAATAAGGCAATGTCAAGGAGAGAGATATGTTTTCAAACAGTGATTTATGTAGTAATTCATTCCTTGGGCAATCAAGCCTTTGATTGGCATGATGAAAGCAAAGGTAGTAAAACAGGGATTTATAGACATCAGGAGACAGACAATAAAACCGTGACGCTGATGTTCTCGGCTAGCCTCACACTGCCGTGAGCCTCCGCAGTACATCACAGTTCCAATTACCTGTGGCAGTTTTCATACCGCAACAACTGCCGCCGGGAAAGAAGAGCCGTCATCAGTAAGTGCTGATTATGGGGATAGGCTTAGCTTTAGTCTTGGTCCCTGTGGACTCGGTGTGTGTTGAGGCAGAGGGTTTGAGAGTTTTGAAGCAAAGCTGGGAAGTGAGGAACAGAGGAGTTGCTGCCGATCCACCTTGTCCAATGACCATTAATACAAAAAGCCTCTCAAGAGAGGAATGCTGCACCCTCGCTGCCGCCTCCATCCTGTTTATGTAAGACTGACTGCACTTAACTGTTTTTCTTCTGCATAGTAGTGTTAATAAGATTTGCATCTGTGTTTCATACTATGCATTTTTACAGTGAGGCTTTATGGGGTTTATCTTGTTTTATTATCACTCTTTGAGTTGCTGTGCTATCTGTTGACAGCTACATGCCTACAGTTTGCAAACCAACCCCCAGGAAATCCTCTCTTTTAGCTCTAGGTATCTAAGGTTCATACCTGTAATGGTAAAATTCACTCTGAGTTGTACTCTGTAAAAATGCAAGTATAAAAAACATTTTTTTATTACAACAGCAGAGAGTATGACATTCTGTACACATTTTGCATATTATTGCAGGCAAAATGCAACAGCAGAGGCTTTACTGTAAGAGACATCCATGATTTTTAATGAGCTTTGCAAGGATATACACACTGGTGATACCCAAACTGCAAAACAGATCCACGGGCGATGCTAGGAGGCTTCACATCTCAGCTGGTTTTGGGCACGTTTAACAGTCAGTTAAATCAAGTGTGTGTGGTTTTGTTTTTGGATGTGCTTTTCTACTGTCGGCTGTAGGGAGCGCACACATGTAGACAGGTGGGAACAGAGGGACTGTGGGTTCGCTGTGACCACCACCTTTCTTTCAGGATAGCTGCAAGAACTCATTGAATTTCTTTTATGAACACAGAAAAGTGGAACTTTAGTAATCCTCATCTCAGGTATTGGTAGATGGAGGTCAGATATAAATGAAGGCCCTTCACTAGTGAGAGTTTTGAATGATTTTCTGTGTCTGCTGGGGAAAAAAAAAGAGAAAATATGGAGAACAGGGAAAAGGAAGGACTGGAGCAGTTGTAGAAACACTGGTCATATGGTCCCAGGAAAAATGGTTAGAGGTCTTTTGAGTAGAATACTGATTTATGGAGACTTCACACTGGGGCAATCTTCTGGGGTTTCTTTGGTGTCATGGAAATAAGATGTTTTTACATCTTTTGTAAACTAATGACTGACTGATCTTTCACTGATTTCTCTACTCCACAAAACCCTACATTTTGGCTTGGTGAAACCATTAACAGTTTTTAAATTAATTACATGATTATATATTGCATGATGATATCACCAAGTGATTAATCTGAGATAACAAATACAAAAATAACAAAGAAAAAAAGTCTCTTTTTTTATTATTTGAATTGCTGAAGCAGAGGTGTTACCAACATCCACATCATCTTTGACAGGAGTTTCAGGTTCAGGATACCCAAACTGCAAAACAGATCTACTGGCGATGCTAGGAGGCTTCACATCTCAGCCGGTTTTGGGCACGTATAACAGTCAGTTAAATCAAGTGTGTGTGGTTTTGTGAAGGCAGTGTGAAAATTTGTATAGAGAGAGTCCTAGAAGGGATGGCAAACCATTTCTCACTGTGACTGAAAAACAAAGTAAATGGCAGGAGTTATGTCCCTTGCTGAATATAGCACTTTTATTGAAGCTTCCAGTTCACATGTTGAAATTCGGCAGCAACCTCACCTGAAATTTGGCAGCAACCCTCCCCTGTGCTCGACAATACAAAGCCACATGGATTTGACACTGATTTTTCTGATCTCTCTACTGTGGAGAGTAAGCTGGGTAGAGGGTGCAGCTGATTCTCCACAAGATTTGCTTGAGGGCAGTGCTAATGAGAAACCCCTAATGTGAGAAAAAGGACTTATAACTGGAAAAAAAAAAGTCAATGAATGTTTAAAGAGGAAGATTCAGCTCAGCTGTTCCCGTTGGGACTTTGCTGACCAGCTTTTTTCCTTTTGATATTGATATATATCAGCAGTTCTCCCTGTGTGTTACAGACCTTTTCACTACAGCTTGCCAGCTTTCCTCTCTAAAAAATAATAGCATATTTTTTGTTGTTGTTATATATCTGCAGGCACATGCTGGATTTGAGAGATCAGAGATTAGATATTTATTGTTAGCATGAGAATATGGTTTTTCATGAGTCACAAGTATAATAAAGTCAACATACTTTAACAAACAAATAAATGGAGAAAATAAATTTCAATAGTGCGTATCATCAACAGGCTCAGATGTAGTAGAATCAAATAATGATCTTGAATCTCTAAAACAAGACAACATTGTTATAATAAAAAGGAGTAGCTGTAAAACAACATGTCAATAAGATATATATATATATATATATTTGTATCCAGTTTCTAAGCCTAATTCAGAACTGTCACTAAAGAAAACCACGAAAAGGTATGACAGAGTCAAAGAAAAGGAAACCGTTCTTCTGCCTTTTTCTACATGGAGGGCTCCAGCTGTCTGCACCATACTTGATATCAAGTTTATTATCTCTGCATGGCAAAACAGGAGATATTTTCTTTCTTTTAGTTTAGTGGCATCTGGTAACATCTGTGATTAAAATAGCAATTTTGATTTAAATCAGATCTCGTTAATTTAACATAATGCCAGGGCATACACAGTACTTTTTGAATAGCCAATTAAAAGAGAGAAAATGTAGAAGATGATTATGAGGGAAATACTTATAAATTACTGACCTTTATGGGCTATAAATGAAACCCAAGCTAAGCATAATTTATCCTTGTTATTGTACAAGGTTTATAGTCATGCAAATGACTGTTAGGTATAATGTGTTTTGTTAATAGCTGAAATAACTAATAACAAGCAAGCAAAGAAAACAAGAAAGCCCTATCAGGTAATACTTGATCTTACTTCTTTTATCCCTGCAGTGTGTGTGCATTTTCTGTGTTCTACCTGACAGGTTTAGTTGAGGTGGGGAGAGGTGGGATGAAAGAAGACAGAGTACATTTAGTCCAGAAAAAATGAAATATAAAGCAAAGACAGAACAATAGCTAAGCAGTATACCTTAGCCCACCATAATGCTAATATAATAGCAAGCCAATTTATTTCTATATCTGCCCCTTTGTTTAATTACAGATATAAACTGAGTGCAATTTAAGAAGATGTATGTAAGGTCAATGAATGTTATCTACATTTATTATTTATATCTATTGGTGCTGCAGTACGGCAAATAGAAGCTCATGGATAAGACCTTGAATTAGCAGCCTCAAAGAGGATTTTTTTTTAGCTGATGTTAGCACTGCTTGTGACAGGTCCTATTCATGCTCCCTTTGTGCTGGTGCTTAAAAAAAGGGACACCTTCATGTATTTAAGAGTACAGATATGTTTATATATCTATGGAATAAGAAAAACGTAAAAAAACTGCTTTTAAAAGATTGTTATTAAGATTTTGTATGTTGTGTGCTACAAGTAGAAATAATTTTTTAAAAATGGCTATTGAAATCACGCTACCATCTAATATATATCGTATTCACAAGAAAATGCCTTTTTGTGTGCTGAACCATCAGTTAAATGAGTAAAGCAGCCCATTCCTGTCCAATAATGAAAATGTTACCTCATGCTCTATGAATAAAGGTGGACAAGGGCTGTATTCCACATGCTGGGGTTAAAAATATCCACTGACTCACTCTGTGTTGTGAGAGAGTTATCAGTAGCTGAAAGGTGACATCTTCATCTTCTTAAATCTGTTCTTGAAAACTGTTTGTATAAGTGACCATAAGTCCTTTTAGTGCAAAATCAAATAGTTGGTCCAGTGACAGAAGATCATTTATTCAGCTGTGCAAAGAAAGGAGCTGGGATGATGCCTGCAGACACTTGCTTGGTTTTCAGTAGGAGCTAGTAGTGAATAGTAGAGAGGTGATTCCTTAAAACACCCCATTGCTTAACTATGGTATAAGCCCTGCTCTGTCTTGGGCACAGCCAGCCCCTGAAGGAAAATTAACCTGTTTGTCTTTGAAGTGGTGTTGGTCTGTGGATGGATATGTAGTGGGTAGAAGGTAATCAAATCCTAAGTCCCACGCAGACAACTGACTGCAGTGGCTCTGGTCAGGGCTATTTACTTATGTTAGGCTCTGGACTAAATGTAAGGGAGCTTCTTCTCCTCTTGTCCAGGGCAAAGGTTAGTACAACCTGTATCTCCTACTGCAGTAGTATAGACTTGGAAGGGAAGCCACATACATACACTGATCCAGGTAAAAAGTATTTCTTACTGATTTCTGTTGCTGTCTGAGGTGAGTCTAGCCAACTCCCATATGAGCTTCTCCTCTGCTTTGGGGCAAGCTCCCAGTAAGTTAAGCTAGCGTGCTCAGGGTTACACTGGGACANCCAAATTAGTACAACCTGTATCTCCTACTGGTGACTGCAGTAGTATAGACTTGGAAGGGAAGCCACATACATACACTGATCCAGGTAAAAAGTATTTCTTACTGATTTCTGTTGCTGTCTCTGAGGTGAGTCTAGCCAACTCCCATATGAGCTTCTCCTCCTTTGCTTTGGGGCAAGCTCCCAGCAAGTTAAGCTGGCGTGCTCAGGGTTGCATGACTGGGACATGAATGGGTAAAAGCATTCACACCCTTAGGAAGAGCTACAAGACACTGTGAGGAGCAGCTACCTCCTAGCTGTTTGGTACCAGCTCCCCTTAATCCTTAGCTGTGATAGATGAACTTAGCTTGTGTTAACACTGCCAGTGAAGACCGTATGAACAGTGTGTACAAGCGTGAGGAAGTGAGCTCTGGATGGAGAGCTGCAATGAACAGTGAGCACTCATCAGATATCTTAAGCTTTACCACTGTGGATTACAGCTATGTCCACAGCACTTGAGAAACACGTACTGTATGTTACTGGTCAGAGTAATAACCATTTGCACTGACTAGGTAGGCCCTGTGCCTTCTGTAGTGGCCGGAGAACGTCGTGTAGCATCTCACCCCTTCATGTGACAGGACTTAATGAATAGGCAAGGCTGGCCTAAGAGCACCCGCTCCCTGCCCAAGTGATGGACTGCTACCAGCAGCACAACTTCCAAGGCATATTTTCAGGGCTGTCTTGAGACCTGGAGTGTCAGCCAGAAGAACTACCCAGGCAGCCTCGTCATCAAGCTTCCCGCTCTATCTATGCCTAAACACAGAGCTATCATCTGATGTGGGAGACACCTCGCAGGAGAGACGGTGCATCACAAGACACCGCTATTGCTGTAGCTGTCACAACAACTCAGCTGGCCACCAAGTTCCCAGCACTGTATGAGAAAGAGTTTCCTGTTAGAGATAAGGCCACAGCAGGAAAACGCGCCATCCCAACAGGCTGCAAATGGTCTAACAGACAATTTGTAGTATACGTGGCATGTATTTCACAAGCGTGTTTTTACAAAGAGTAATTGCTGAGTGTTAGACCTTTTATATTCTGTGTACTTTATAGGTTTTCCAGCGGCAGGAGGTTTAAGCAGATGTCCTGTGCAAATGAAGGCCCTCATTAGCGCTGATGCCCTTTGAGCAGTTGTTCTTTTCTGTGCTGGGTCTGTAAAGGACTGTATTTTGAGGACTGCTGGAGGCCATTTTCACTATAAAGAGGCCTGGGAAGGCCTTTTACATTACTAGTTCCTATTTTAAATACAGAAACTGCTTTTAGCAAAAACCTTTTCTTTTTTTTTTCTTATCTGTTCTGCTGTTGTTTGGGACTGCTTGAGCCGCATTAGAGCAGCATGGTCCTGCTTGTGATCCCTTCTCTTTAAAGTGCAGTTGCCACTCAGTGTGAGGGAAATCTTTGAAATGGATGTAAGTTCCACTGCATGTTCTTGTTTTTCAAGAAATTTTAGGAAAATTATATATATATTCATGAAAATTGACTTTTATATTCTTGCTGAACCCCATATTTATTTATTACATAGGTATCTTATATGTAATAAGAACAATTTTCTAAGCACTGGAATTCTTAAAATCATTCAGAATTCTTTTTCTCTTCAGATAATGCCCTGAACAAAGGCATTTTAACAAAGAAGTTAAAAATCATTTACATTACTTGATAATACTTACTGTGTTTAGTGGTAAGTCACACTGAGAGAGGGAGTAATAAAAAACAGACTCAGAGAAAAGAGCAAACTGCATCATGGTACCAAATTCTGTAGGAATGTATTATGATTCTGTGTTTCTGTATGTATTAAAATTTCTCAGGACTGCAGAGACAGACTCCTCCACTAGCAGTTGTTCCAATCATTTTCACTTTACTGAAAATGCAAATGTACAGCACTGAATCCTACTGTACCAATTGGCATTGAATATTAAGATACCCCAGAAATCTTGTTCCAGAATTCAGACTCTTAGCTATTTTTATCCCTTTACAAAGTGGGAATCAGATTCCTAAATTCAAGCTTCTTTCTGTGGTTCCTATTCAGGACTTTTGTTTCCTGAGCAAGTACTACTAGTTTCTGAAACACACTTCCATTTGAAAATCCCCAAGAAATTTCAATATTTGGTGGTTTGTTTTTTTTGTTTGTTTGTTTGTTTTAATCACGGGTTTCTCAGTTTGTTGCTGTCTGACTCTGAAAAGACTAATTAATGGTTGTTCCTCATAGCACGTGAGAAAGCCTTTGCTTAGGGTCCATTGGCAAAAAGACTGAGATTTCTGTGCTGCAGACAAAGTGCTTATTTATTTTTTCCTTCACAGGCATATGGAACTATATTTCCAAGGAATTAACAGTCCCCACTGGGGACAGATTTTTCGTAAGTGCTCTGCACATGGAAACTCTTTGATTTATATGGCCAGATTTAAAAAATCTGGCCAGCTTGTGTATTATGAACCTTCCTGCTAATTGGGCCTAAATGACTGGCTCAAAGCATATGCACAAACTGCAGGAAAAGTGCCCTCAGTCTTTGACACTTAATCACCTGAGGTGCGAAACGTGTGGAAAACAGCGTAGCTCTTTTGGCCCAGATTTGCTTCCCCTGGATTTGGGACACGCGTCAAAATCAAAGATCAAGTCAATGCTACCTGACATTAGTGCGGAACAATAGCTCCACGGGATTAGTGGAAGAGTCATGAGAAGAATAGTCCTACAAGCTGCCTGATGAATGACATACATAAGCATTTGAGTACGTTTTTTGTCTGGTAAAAAGTGGCATTAATGCTGCCTTCTGTGGAATCCATCCTAAAGTTTTAGGGTAAATTGTTAACAGGTTGATTTGTTGATTTTTTTTTCTTCTTTTCCTTAGCTCCTAGATTGTTTTGTCATCCCAGTGGTGATATTGCTGTCCTGGTTCTTCTTGCTGGTACGATACAAGGCAGTACATTTCATTGGGATTGTGGTCTGCATTCTGGGCATGGGCTGCATGGCAGGAGCAGATGTCCTCGTTGGGAGACAGCAAGGAGCAGGTGAGTAAGGATGGATTGAGTTCAGACATTTTCTGGACAACTGTTCCTCTGAAAGATAACTCAATCTCCAAGCAATTTCGTGTCCTGACGGAGCAAAAGCACTATATCATTGAGTCACTTTGTCAAAATGGACAGGAGGCAAAAAATGGTCCAGTGCTTAGAAGTCATCCCTATTTCCCATCCCGGATTTGACCTGGTGGATGCACTGGTTCTGCAAAACATATCAGCCACTGTGCAGGCCAGAGGAACAAGCCGAATACTTGTAGTTCCATTTTGTTTTAGCATATCTTATTGACCACAAGCCTCAATTGCTTCCTTCCAAACTGGCTGCGCCTCTGAATCATCAGCACCCTTCCCCTCCACACATACTCTTACTTCTCTTCAGTTTTGCTCCTCTCTTTTACCTAAGTGGGGTTACTGGTTAGACAGAAATTCCACCTAACCTACATACTGATTGTACCAACTGTGTTATGCACAGTATCAGAGTAAAGGTTTTATTTTTCCTTGCATCATTCTAGAAAAGAATCTTCTTGTGTGTAAAGTATTCTTTTTCATGTGTGGTGGCATAAGAATAATGTGTGTTTAGCTATTAATGCAGACTAGACTGAGTTAGATTTCATCGATCAAATTCTTCTGTCACATTGATTTTTCTAGTGCAAAACCAAATGATGGGGGAAGGCTGGAAATTCTTTTTAAAGGTTGTCAATTAGGCACAGTTTTCATTCTTAATTAAAAGCACTGAATTGTGAGCTGAGCATAATACACTGAGATTTTAAATTCTTGACTCAACCTTCTGAATACAAATAGAAGTGCTGTAAAAACACCATTTGTCAAGATACTGCTAAAAAAAATCAGGGACATTTGTGACAATACCCACCATGTCTCCCTGCTCCCTTTTTCCCCTGACCTGAAGACTTCCAGTTCATTGCTGTCCTCCAGAAATAGTTCTGCCCTAGCTATAAAGAGAAGAATATACCCTGTACTGTGAAATTAGCCAGTGAGAGCTGCGTTAGGAATGACTGATATCATTGGTACTGGGATTTCAGCTTTACTTCCAGAGGAAACATCCCGAGTCCCTTTAATCTAGCTAACTATCTGCTGTCGGCAGGGGCACACAGGACAGTGGACCTCAGTGGAGCATCACATAGGAACAGAATGACCTAGACTGACACATTGCCATCTGCCTGCAGTAGTTAGATATTGTTGCCATTTCATTTTTGAGGGAAGATGGATGTAGCTGTGGGTGAATTTGTTCAGGAAAATTTGTGAGCGTGCTCTATTGGCTTCTAGTCCAGACCTACACATAAAAGCTTGTATTGGTGCGTACTGGTATGCAGAGAGGAGAAATAAAGACAGGAGTCTTTCACAAATGGAGTCTGCAGCTTCTTGATGTGTCAGACCAGTGTAATTAAGGTGCAGGAATATATTTCTAAATTATCATGCCCTCTTTAAGGGAGTAAAATACGTGATTTGATTTATCTGAAGGTGATCAAAATATACATTAAAATCTGCAAATCAAAAATAAATATTGCCAACAAAATAAAATATTTCATTAAACTCTTCATTAAAAAGTTACAGTACTCAGAGCATCTTTTATGAAGGAAGGAAAAAAGGAGGGTAATGCACCAAAGAGAAGTAGAGTTCTGTTAGTCCTCAGTGAACTTCTCTGTTTACATGATCTGATGACATTTCTTTCTCTTGTTTATATTATTATTTACTATGTTAGAAGTGCCATCAGCCTCTGATAGGTACTTACCACATACAGCAATCTAGCCTACAAACCCCGAGTTTATAGTGCATCACTGAGATACTATGATACTTTCCAAAAGGAATTTTACAAGCATGCTCGCAACCTTCAGTAGACATATGGTCTAAATGTATCATCTATTCTTACTGTATCCTAACTCAAATTTAGCACATTGTCAAAAGGAAAAAAAATTGCTACCGTGTAGTTGGTGCACTATCAAGTTACAAACCAAGTTTTCCTTAAAATAACATGTTTCTCAATGAGTACCCCAAGGTGGCTCAGTAGCTGCCCTCATATAATACACAGGGCTGTTAGTATCTCTTCAAGACCTTTTCAAAGTATTCATAGTTTCAGATAACAAGAAGCTCTGAAAATCAGTCACTTCGATCCATGTAATAAGCTGATATATGAAGTCTAGGATTGGACACTTTGAGTGAAATTTTTAGAGATTATGAACATCTTCAACTATAACTGAAAGCAAAGAAAGAGAATCATCTTTGAGGTGCTGAGGGTTCAGGTAAGAAGGTGACCAAATGGCCTTGGTGAATGTGAAAGGCAATCATGTCAGAATATAGTTTAAAATTATTTTTGTTGCACTTCTATGCTATAATTAGTCCTCTCTGGACTGTATGGTTTTTGTTTTCACAAAACAGTAACTGTCCTAACAATGATGAATGCAAAACTTGTTTGGCCAAGTTGTACCTTGTGTTTCTTCAGAAGAATGGCCTATACCTCCAGATAGTTCAAGTACAACCATATTATCCAAGATGTCTTAGAACTAGATATGTCTTTAGAGCTCTATTTAATTGGTACATGCTTCCTTAACAATGAAACCAGTAGATACACCAGGATTTTAGATCCATGAAAATATCTTTATTAGGATATGCTAGTGTTGGGGCAAATTCCAAAGGGATAATGAATAAACAAAGACAAGACAGGAAGGCAGGCATTGCTAGGAAAGAAACTGAAAGCACAGCCACAATTAAGAACTTTGATGCATGTTACTCTTGCCCCCAGTGCCCCCAAAATAAGTCTATAGAAGCAAAGCAAAAAAGGCGACAAACAGGGGCATAAAAAGACTTCAGAATGGAAGGACCCTAAATAACATGAATGAAGACATCTCTCATCTGCTGAGAATCGACAGATAGAATCCCACACAGTCTTTATGTTTTCTTCAACCATCCTGAACTGCGCAGTGTCAGAAGCAGGTCCTGGGCAGGGTGGACTGCTGCTGGACCAGTTTTAATATTGTCCTTCTCTGAAAACTCTTAAGTTTGAGGCTCACACTCGTTTGGGTGCACGCTGGGAGAGCCATGGCCTCCAAGCCTTCGATCTTGCACTGGTAAAGGATGGTATTTTTGTCTCATCAGTTCAGCATAGCCAAACGCGAAGGTCAAAGGCTTTTTCAGAAGTGCTTCCCCAAAGTGCCGGTGACTGCCAGTGAGTAGCTGCCATAAATACCAAATGCATGAGCTCAGTGAGGGATGATTAGAGCCCCTGTGGAACATCAAAGGCATCAGGGATATGAATAGGTTTTGAAAGTGCAGATGCTTATTTTAATTTAAGGGCATCTACCATGGCAGATTATAAAAGCAGGGTAAAAGGAACATAAGTATCATCAAATTTTAAAAAGATAAATGTGCAGCTGTAAACATGCTCTCCAACAAGGTACATGCAAAACAGACATTATGTGGGAGACTGACTGAGTACATGAAAGAGAAATCTAGTAACTTCTACTGTGATGTTTACACAGAAACCACATCTCCTTTGAGCTGAACAGTTTTGGAGACTAGGAGAACATTGGTGGGAGTATTCTAAACATTTGCCCTCTTATATGTCCCTAAATGACTTATAATCTTACAATGTTTATAGGCAATATTGGAGAGGAGATGTTGGGATAAAAGAACATTTGGTTTGACCATTTTTGTAATCATAAATTCCTTCTCACTAGCAATTTCAAAACCATAAGTTGAGAATAAAAGGCTTGAAATAATGACAAAAAGGAATATTATGGAGAAAGAACACTTTGAAATAATCAGAATGTTTTGCTTCAATTTTGATCATTTTTATATTCTACAATGTGTATTATTCAAATCACTAACTATATCAAAACATATTTCAAAAGCAAACATGTATCTTTCAAAAAAGCAAAATCTAACAGTTCAGCTTTTTTACCAAGTGTTTTCGAAGGAGATTCCATTATAGCCAGTCCTGTGGAATAGGCCCTGTAGCAATATTTGACAGTTCTGCAAAGCTGTTCTTCTGTTGAAATCATTTAGAGGGTCATACGTGCAGAGGGAATCACATGCATCCGTTGACAGAACCAAGGCTCCAGTTTTCAAGGTTGAACTTGATAAGTCTCTCTGCAGGCTTTCACTCCTACTCTAGAGAATAATAAGAGCCTCCAAGACGTAACAAAGGCATCAAACATTCTTTGATCATCTGGTACTTTAGTAATGATATATACCTGGAGACACCTGAGATCAGTTCTGTTCTGCCCATTTCATGCATTAGGTATTGCCATGCTAATTAAGCCTCTTAAAAATCTGTCGTTATCATCACCCTACCTATACCCTATTCTTCCTCCTCTCTTTCTTGTCAGATAGTTTTGTGTTACAATGAGGTCCTTTAACTAACGTAGCCTAGAGTATAGGGTTTGCAATGATTTCTTTGCTCGTATCACAGGTATGTATGGAATTTCTCAACTGGTTTCCCATCTAAATGCTAGTCCTGTTTTGGACTACTTCGATTTCAACATCAGATGCAAACTGTTTATGTAGTTGACTCCCATTTTATCTGAAAAAAAAAAGAATGATAATAATAAAATAAAAAGGTTAGTCACTGAAAGCGGCTACTTGGTTTCTGTATTTTTCACAAATTTATCTTAGCTTTTGGAGTTTCTTATTGACATGAAAGAGATTGCCCTGACTTTGCCTCTGCTAGGTTTGCTTGCATTATTGCGTGAAAACTGATAAAATGACAAAATATTTGCATTCTGTTTATTAACATAGATATGGGCTACTTTAGTAGCTCAAGATTTAGAACTGTAATGAAGCAGTAGCTATAGAAAAAAGGTTATTGTTTTGAGACCTGCTAATTTTTACCCTGTTTATTCCTAGGTGAAAATAAACTGATAGGAGATCTCTTAGTGCTGGGTGGAGCAACGCTGTATGGCATCTCGAATGTTTGTGAGGAGTATATCGTCCGAAATCTGAGTCGAGTGGAATTCCTGGGCATGATCGGACTCTTTGGCTCCTTCTTCAGTGGTATTCAACTGTAAGTGAGCAGGTTTGAGCACCAAGGTCACTCAATAAAATGCAGCTGTGGCCTCATTTGTGGTACTAGAACCCTTTCTTCAATGCTAACCATTTCCTGTGGAGAGCGGGACCTTTTATTTCTGGAATTTACCTTGGTTTTGCTATATGGGTTCAATAGAAATTTGCATCTGAGTAGGCTGATGATCAGTAACCTTGAATTATCACATGGGGAAAGAGAGGTAAAAGATGCATCCCACCATCTTACTGCTTTCTGGCCAATGGAAACTTCTCATGTTGGCCTGTGAATAACAGATTAGAATTCTCTCCACTTAAGTTTCATAATTTTAAAAAGATTTCTAATCAGGTCGAAAGCATGCCCTGTCAGACTGTATGGGTTCATTCTGTGTAAGTACATTGTCATATGAAAAAAACAGTGAAAACCTTCACAAGAACTTCTGAGAAGCTTCTGGGTCATGTCTGTACACAAATGTACTCAATGCACGTGTCACCTGCGGGCTCAGTAGTTGAGGGTGGCTTCCAATGTTGTAACACTGTGACTGATAAAAATGTATTAAAGTCACTAGGTAATATTTCCACATTTTATGCAAATCCATTACTGGTGCTTGTCATGGAAAATAATTTTTGATTATTAGTCAAAAACAATTTGTTTTACTACAGATCTGGCTACACAGCTTCTAAAGACAGTGAGTGATCAAAACAATGACCTGTTAACTTCCCCTTAAGTAGCTGTATTTCTGTAGTCGGAGAGCTTCTTATTTTTATGTGGGATCTGAGTACATAACTTGAAATGATTAACTACCTGCCACTCAAGCAGGTCCTTTTTTAAAAATATAAAACTCATTAAAACAAATCAAGAGCTCAGAAATGTATCTGATATCCTCACGGAAAACATTTTTATTACCTAAGGGCATCAAAGCAGTGCCCTTGTATTGCTGTGTGTGTTTAAATTGTCATGTACATGTTTTGTATTTCTGAATTTAATTCTAATACCATTATATCCTCTTGATACAAGGAGATAGTCACAGTTCAGGGTCTCTAAGTTATTTTGGTGGGAATAAGAAGGTGACGCTGAAGCTAGGCATCTTTGTGTACAGAGGCCATGGCTGGATGGAAACGGTGAGGAACCGGTTCTTTGCTCAAATAATGTATCCATTAATGACATGCACTGATATCAAAATAAAATAGGGGCTTTGGGGGCTGAGGGCTAAGGTGTCAGAACAAATAGCAAAAAAAAAGGGCTTTGTGGAAAGTGGATTATGGAAAGTGATGATTAGTGTGTTGCATGTGATTATAGTTAGAAGGAACGGGATGTCAAAATCAGAGATGAATGACTAGGTGACATGAGAGAATGTGAGAGGGAATTAGGGGTATAACAGTTACCCAACAAATGAGGAGATAATACTGCCTGATGAAATTGCTGCATAATATAATAATAATTTAGTTTGTAAGGGACCTCAGAACTTCATCTAGGTCAACCTTCTACTCAAAGCAACTCAAAGCTAACTTTGTAGTTAAGTCAGGTCGTTCATGAACTTGTGCAGCTGGTAACTTCAAGGAGTGAAATTCCACAGTCTCTCTGGGCATTCTGTTCCAGTGTTTGACCAAGAAATTTTTCCACATATCTAATCAGAATTTCCTATTTTGAACTTGTGTCCATTGCTGCTCATCATTTTGCTCCAAAAAGAGTTTGCCTCTATCTTCTCTATAGCCACCCGTTTGGTAGTGAAGAAAGCAGCTATATTCTTCCTCCCACCTAGCCTTCTCTTCTGGCTAAACAAACCCAGCTGCCTCAGTATCTCCTCTTATCATGTCCTCCAGCCCTCTGACTGTCATGATGGAACTCCATTGTTCTTCCTCCAATCTGTCAGTGTCTTTTGTGTTCTGAAGAGCCTAAATTTCAGAGAGTTTTGATCTCTCAAGCTACTGTCTCAAAAATGCTAAATAGAGAAGAATAATTTCCTTCAGTCTGCTGGCTACACTGTTCTAATGCAGCCCAGGATGCTCTTGCCCTTCTGCACTGAGTGACACACTGCTGATTCATGTTCAGCTTAATGTTCACCAGGACTCAAAAATTAATTTCTGCAAAGCAACATTTTATGCAGATAGCCCCAGCCTGCACTATTGCGTGGGATTATTCCATCCATCCATCTAGGTTCCTCTAAATGGCAGCATTATCTCCTGCTACCTCGTGTGTTGTCCTTTGCAAACTCACTTAGGGTGCATTGTGCTCCACCTTGCAGGCTGTTCGTGGAGATGTTAAACAGTGTCAGACCCAGTATCAACTCCCACAGTAAATCACTAGCAACCAGCTGAGAGCAGATTTCACTCTGCTGATCACTACTGTTTGAGGCCAGTATTCTACCCATCTTGTCCATATATCCACCCATGTAGTCCATATCTCTTCAGTCTCTAAGGATACTATGGGAAAACTCTCATCAATCCCCTCTTTTTTTACCTACAGAACCAGTTATCTCATTATAGAGGCAGTCAGTTTATACAGGTACGAAAAATCTGTGTTGGCTATTCAAAATCATTTCTGTGTCCTTCAGGTCCTGGCATTTGTTTCTGGGAAGATTTGCTCCATAATCTCCCCAAAGGGCAGTGTAAGCACTATAGTTTTTGGTCTTTTTGAAATTCGTGCTACATGTTTTTCTTTCTAGTCATCAAGACCTCTTCCAGTCACCACAATCTTTCAAAGATGATAGTGGTCCCACCATCCAATGAATGCAGCATCACAAAATGAAGCCTTCTAGCAAAGATGCTCTTACTCCCTCTTTGCTTCACAGACCGTTGTGAATCATAGACCACAGCATATTGTGATACACTTCCTTCATATTGGCTTTCAGTGGTATGAAAGCAATGTTTGTATATCTAAATTATATCAATCTTTTATTTACTAGAGCAACAGCAAGAGATGCTACTGTTTGTTTTCATTACATTCCTTAAGAGTTACTGATAAATATATATATAATTATACATGCAAGAAGGCCTATGATTTAGTTATTGTGCACACTAAATAATCTCATTATCCTATACCCAAAATTAGATTTGCCACACATCAATAGCAAGTAAATCACAATTTCCAGGATACAGCTTTCTAGACAAGACTAATCTGGGAGACATTCAATTCCTGCAGTTTTACGGTTAGACTTGGTCCCTCACATGCCCCTTTTTGAACTAGATACTTTGTTTTTCAATCTGTGTAATTCCATGTGTTAGGCTTGTTTAAAGTAGCGTCCAGACTAGCATGCAGAGTTCTGCACAGCGGGAATCACGTGCAAATCACAGCTCAGAGAAGGTGGTTTGCTGAATGAAAAACTGGCTGGTGAGAATCCTGGTCTGCAAGAATGAACTTCCCTGCATTGGAGAGATTTGACTTTATTGTCCCCTTGCAATTTTCTGGATCTGGGACTTGGATGTTAATGCCATGTAGTATTTACAAGAGTTGAAAGCAGACTTTTTGCAGCTGGGCTATCTTTTGTTTTGTTTTCTGATTTTCACTGCTGTGACTATTTCATCTCCCTCTCAATGTGTAACAAATCACAGTATTCTTCCCAAAGTCAGCCTATGATATCTGCCACTTCGTGTCGATGATTTACTCAACTATTTATTTGATACTGCAGAGCCACTCTGAAGGGTGAATAGCTCAGACAGATACATTATTAATCATTAAAGTTCAAAAGCTTTCAGAATATGAAGTCAGAAAACGACAAGAAGATTGAACATATAGGGAGGTGGACATGGGGTAGGTAGTCAGAGGGTTGGAAATAAAGCAGGACAAATTGTAGGCTATCATGTCTGATTACTGCCCTGAAGATCTTTGAAATGCACAGGCACAGGGATAATGCCAGAGTGGATTAGCTAAGTCTGATTGCATTTGGTTCCTACTACGATTTTTTTGTTATAGGGTTATTTATGTTGTTTTGTCCAGCATTTGAATTGAATGAGTGGAAGTAATTTAGCTTCTGTTCTCTTCCATAAAATTTTGCCTTCTCTTCTCTTACAGTGCAATCATGGAACACAAAGAGCTATTGAAAGTTCCCTGGGATTGGCAAATAGGTAAGAAAATACTTCACCTCATTGAAATGGTTGCTGAAGAACACACAAAGCCAGTCAGTATTTATGAAGGGAGGCATGAAGCTGCACAGGAGACAATATTTGTGACCTTTTCACCCACTGTTGCCAAAGGTTGAACCACGTGCCTCATAACCTTGCTCAAATGATCTGTCCTCCCTTTGTCATATTATGCCTTCTTTGCACCATTAGGTTGGACACTGGAGAAGCATACAAATATAACAGAGTAATCATTCAGGCAGCAGTGAAGGGAAAAAACAGTGGGGTTCCAGTTCTGTGATTCAGGGCAACATTGTGACATTGTGATGAGGTGGTCATTAAAAGCCTACTTTTCCAATGAGTGCAAAAGAAAGAAAATGGAACATAATAAAAAATAAACAGGAAAAATATGTGTCATGGATTTTATAGGCTTCTTTTTTCCAATAGATGCATGTCTTTAGGCAAATGGTTAATTGCTTTCCAAGTAGTTTTGACCGCATATAGCCAAGGTATGTGTTAGATTTTAGGTGGCCTCATGCACAATGAAGATTTTATGGTGTTTCAGTATTCAGCAAATTGACTTTCCTCATTTCTGTTTGGAAACTTGGTTTGTGATTTAAAACACCCTTCTATTTTTTTTAATTATTTTCTTTAAAAGCAAATCAACTTTTTAGGAAAGGTGACTCCCTATAAGTACTCTTTTAGTATCTATAATAATAGAAGAAATAAAAGAATACTAACAGTACTTAGCTGATATGATTAGCAAAGTGGTTCCAGCTTTGCTAACTCATCGGCAGTCGGTTGTTACCTAGTCTCAGAATGTGCATCGAAAAGCAGTTCAGAAGTATGCAAAGAAAAAGATTAAATGTGAATCTTTGAAAACAGAAAATACGAGTTACAGTGAACAGTGTTGTTTCACTAAGGCTTTCTTCACAATTTCCTCTCATAATCTTATACCTTAAAAAAATAGTGCATCTGTCACAAAACATTGCAATAGAAGTCTTGGATTTTAATGGTTGAGCTGTAAAATGCATGGCAATTCAATTTAATGTATATATTGAGAAACAGCTCCACTGCACAATGGAAGTGCATCCTGGACTTCTTTGAGATCATTAACATAACTTCAGCAGTGCTTGTTTATACATCATGATAGAGTACAGAGACATAATTAATATGGTACTGCTGGAACTAGCAATGTTCATAGTGAATTAATCTACTAGTCGTATTAATGCCGTATATACTTCCGTAGGAGTTCTGTCATAACTCAATATTAGTTAAATGTGCCATTAAAATAAAGTCATACTTCATGCTCTGTGAAGCCATTAAAATGTCATCCAAAGTTAGTTGCAAATTATGAAAAGTCCCTTCTCTTCATAAAGAGAAAGTCATCCTGGCAAGAGCATCATAGATTTGCACGTTTTTTAGAGCAGTAATTGGAAATGTGGCCGAGTTGAGCAAGGATAAAACATTATGATAATTATGTCTAGTTTTGTGTTCTTCCATGTCTTCCACTTTACTTTGTCCCCTTTCCATGGGGAATGGAAAGCAGTGATGTAAGATTGTTCTGTAGTGATAGACAAATCTGTCAGTCTTACCTTTCTGGGGTGCTTATTCACTGTGGTTGCCTTAAACCTACAGTCCAGGAGAGTTAAATTGTCTGCCGTCTCAACGATCACAATAAAGTCGGAATAGGCAACCTTATAAATAATCAAACGGTGGCCTCTGGCCAGCTGCCATAACTGTGTTATTAAGAATCTGTGAACTACCCTTCACTCAATGTAGAATGCAAGTGATTTTGGAATATAAAGATCTACAGCTGCCCTAGTAGGTGTCATGCTTAAAATAGACGGTTATAGTTCTGTGTTTAAGTCTGTGAATTTGCCTGATACATAGCATCATCTTTGCAGTTAGTATAAATCAGTGTAGCTCTGTTTATATCCTTGAAGGTAGGAGTACTAGTGCTAAGTAGTACTAAATGACCTAATCTGATCTGATATAGTTTCATATGAGACCATGATAAATTTGTAGAGTGACACATAAAATAATAACAAATAAGGAAATACCAGTTTTGTTTAAGATAAAAGGCAGTTTGGTCTTCAGGGAAGTGTCCTTTGTTAGGGAGGGTTTTATTATTTCTCCATAGTCTGTATTCCACAAAACCATTTCAAATAAATCAAAACTGATCCCAGTACAAGCCAGTAGGAAAAATAATAATAATAATAAAAAGTAATAAAAATGTCAAGGCTAAAACAAGTAACATTCAGCCAGCATGCTCAGAAAGCTAAACCAGATGTTTCCAAGCTATGTTATGTTAGTCTTAGTGGTACTCAATCTGCTATAGTGTAGTTCAAGGGGACTGCTCATCCGTGCCAAGATGCGCGGTCTTAAGAGAGAAGAGACTGAGGGAACAGGCCTTGTTCACCCCGTGGAAGAGCAGGCTTCAAGAGGACCTTCAGGTGCTACCTATAGAGGTGGTAATCAAGAGGACAGAGTTAGGTCTTTCAAAACGAAGCATGGCAGGAGATGAAGAGACAACAAGTAGAAACTGAAATGAGATATTCAGGCTGGGTATAAGGAAAAGCAGTTAGACAGTTAAGTAGGTTGTCCGGAAGTCTCCTCTGCAGTCTCCATCCTTGGAGGCTTTCAAGGCTTGATTGGACAAAGTCTTTGACCACCCGAGTATGACCACAAACCTGATCCTGCTGTGAGCAGGCGGTTGGGCCGACAACCTCCTGAGCCCCCTTCAAGCCTGATCCTATGATCCGAAGTGCCCAACCCAGACACTTATCAGCTTCACACCACCCAGGCCAGCTGCTGACCTTGCTCACGAGGGTGAGCACTGACAGACACTGCGGGATTCTTTTCACCAGCTGTAGATATCGGGGAGGTGGGTATCTGATCTAGCAGAACAGGCTCCCTTTATCATCAGCAAAGATGTGATATACAAATCATTACAATCCTAAGCTGTATCCTAAGATGTCTAAAAGAGGTTGGACAACCTGCCTCCTAAAATTTCCTACATCTCTTCATTAAATGCATGTTACATGCATTCTTAAGATTTAAATTAAATGGCTCTTTGCATTCACCCCTAGTAGGACAGCTACAGTTTAAGCAATTTTCCCCAGGGACTGCAATATTCTTTTGAAAAGTAGCCTGTGAAGTATGCACAGCAGCCTGCCTAAGAATATGAGTACCGAGACAACATCATTAAATGATAAATGAATCAATTGAGAGCATAACCCAGCAAAGGGGGTTGATTTTGTCCATTAGTTTCTTTTAAAGGGGTTTTAAATAAGTGGATCCACAAGCAGATATGGAATAATTGGGACTCAATTTTTTATTTTCTGCTAATTCCTTTAGAACTGGAAATCAGATTTTCTGTGACTTTTAGTTGATAACAACAAGCTCTGAAGAGTCTATATTTAGGCTCCTGCATAGATCAGCTGGGAATTCTGCAGCACGCAGTAGCACAAGAATTGTCATTTGCATAATAGCACATGGGTGAAGTCTGTGCTATTTTTTAACTTCTTATTGATTAATTTCCTTGGGATTTATCAAGTAATAATTGAAGCAGGGAAATCTTTCCTAGTAAGTTGTTTAGTTTTTTTTTAATGCAATTAGATTTTTACTGTAAAGTGTTTTTATTATATTAGTGTCTAACAATCCAATTGTGTGAGGCAATGTGTAAACATGTGGGAAGGAGTAGTCTCAGCTCTGGAAAGCTTCCAGTATGAATGATGAAGAAAGACAAAAAGTGATAGAGAAACAGAGGGGCAAAATTGTGAAGTGATTTATCAAGTGGCAGAATACAGCTAGGACCTTGATCACTTTAGTGCCTTCTTTGCACATTCATCCACTGGTTCATAGCTCCTCTGCAGATACTTTCGCATTCATTTTGTGGGCACAGTCCCACAAAATGTAGCATGCTCCCCCAAACTCAGCTTAACTCGGGGGATGGTGGGGACATTCAACTCTTTGCAATTAGATTTCACAGCCTAGAATGTGTCATTTCATTCAAATTAATATTGGATATAAGAAATTCACTAGTAATATAAGAAACCATTCTAAAAACAGCACTGCTGTCATGGCAGAGAGAACAGGTCTTGTGGCCTTGTGTCATTGTGGGCCTTGTGTCCACTGCAGTATTGATAAGGTTTTTCACTTGTTTCCATGTATATTTAGAATGCTGTGCTCAGGCTACATACCAACATGTGCAGCTTAATAGTTTTTAAAAAATCAGTGTTTTTTGGAAAAGTGTTCTTCATTATTTTCCAAGAATATGGGAAATCACTTCTTTGTTTCTTGTTTCTCTTCCCCAGGCTTGCTGTATGTTGGCTTTAGTGCCTGTATGTTTGGGCTCTACAGCTTCATGCCAGTGGTCATAAAGAAAACCAGTGCCACTGCTGTCAACCTCTCCCTACTCACAGCTGATCTGTACAGCCTCTTCTGTGGATTATTCCTCTTCCACTACAAGGTGTGTTGAAATAAATCATGTATTTGAGTAATAGTTGTACACTTATTATCATTATCAGTGCAGTAATGAAACAAATGAAGACTCCAAGGTTTCTTGGGGTAAACATGCAGATTTTTATACTCCATGTTTCTTACACCAAAGCCAATTTTATTCTGTGATTTCCAATTGCTAATTCAGTCTTCTTATTATGGGTTTTAAGACTTGATTACCTGTATAGCAGCAACTGAATCACTAATTTCATTTTACTCATCAGAAGTAACTTTCAGCTACTGTGACCAGATCCAGTATAGTAGCTGGAAGGAAGGTATTCTATAAAGCATTTAAAAATTCCAACTTGTTTGTTTTTTACATAGTGACAAGGTTATGTCTTTTTGTGCTGATTATAAAATTATGACTTATAATTGTCTGTGAACTTCACCTTTCTTCCCAGCTAACCCAACATGCAAATAATTTTCCCCATTGAATTATTTTCTTTTTTTCTTTCTCTTATGGCTTTAAGGATTTTGGACACACAAAACAAAAGCAAATATAGAAATTAAAATGAAAAACACACTGTAGTGGCTTTCAGCAGTTTCGCAAGTCTGTCCTCTATGATTTGATTCTCAGTGCTTTCCACGGCAAACTTCAAATCTTAAGTTTGAATTAGGTATTAGTTGAAAATTGTTATCCCTGTTAATAATTTATTCTGGTTGTGTTGTTCCAGTTTGTCTTATAAAAACGTCCATACGTGGTGCAAAATGAAACTTTCTTAGAGGGAAACACTCAGAAGGCAGTAGGATTTGGACAGTTTTGAGATCACCTTTGCTCAAGCTTGACAAAAAGCAGAAGGATGCATTTTCAACTTAATTGATGAGCTCTGTCTTTCTATACATGCATATCACCTGTCTACCACAGTAGCACCTTGCTCTCCCTTTAAGACACCTACTGAAAAAATCCACAGTAACAGAAGGCTCAGACCTGGAAGATTTTCTGGTGGAAAACAGTGTCTCATCACCTACCCTGATACACAAACTAAATTTACTTCTAGATAATTCTGAACCACTTGCTGTTGTGCTGTGAGTATCCTTTAGTCTAAAATATCCCCATGTCTGCTTAGCATTTGCTGCATTGATACATCAGTACAAAATAACTTTTCTCATCTCTTAGCGTGCTGGTAAGAACCAGCCACACTCCCTCCTTCTTAGCTCCTAACACAAGCCATCCTGTTTCCCCGATCACCTACTCTTCTCTGCAGCTCATCCAGTTTGAATTTATCTTTCCTGAGATAGTCCCTCCAAGTCAAGAAGCAGGACGGCCCCTCCAGCACCTTGTGCAATGCTCTTAAGATATCTCCCTGTTTCTCCTAAGAGCATTGCCCCAAAAGACCATGTTTACTTTTATCATCTCTGCTTTTACTTCAGGATGTGTGCTCAGTCCTGTATAACCCTTGTGTGTCACTCTTCTATTCTGTTCAGCCGAAGTGCTGGCTGGGGCTTTGCACAAGGACCTTGGCCTCAAATTTAGCAGCAATCTCTAGAGTTCTCAGTTTCTCCCTTCGTGCCCTTTAAGCTGAGGAATTAAAAAAAAGGGAGGGTATATTTAGAGGATATCCAGACTAAAAAGCCCACCTAATTATCTGCATACTTCCTTAGTTATCAAGTTTTTATCCTTAGTCCTTTAGTCAGATCACCTTCTCTTCTTCCTGGTTTACTATCAGATATGATTTTATATGAGGAGGTAGAATTGCGAAGTGTGCAACTTTCAGTCAACAGTGAAGTCTAATATGTTGGCCTTAAACCATCTCTGTTAATTCCCCTCCTAAGACTGTGTACTCTGCTTGTTCTCCAGGTTCAAATAAACAGTTTCATTCCCAGCCCAGCTGTACCTCTCCTTCAGATACAATAAGCTCCTTCTGCTTATTGCTGCACTGACCAAGGGGCGAAGTCCCACTTCGCGAGGAAGCAAATGGTTTTATACTAAATTAGAATCAACTGAGTAGTTTAGTGCCCCTTGCAGAATAGAGTTTTATGAGGTTTTCAAGAAACAGTTATGATTTTTCCCTGTGCTGTTGCTTTTATCACCAGGCAGGCTTATTGAACCTATAGCAGTAAATCTATGAAAATCCATGGAAAATGTAGGAAATGAGTTTAAATGGGCTTTAGAGCCTCTGAAACCTAACTGAGGAGAAGATTACGCTTGAAGTGTTTTGATTAGTTAGCATTTCATCTTTTTGTAATACAGAATTGCAACGTTTTGACATACACGGCAGCAAGTTTATAAACAGCTGCATTTATATTCTTTAAACTATATGCCAATAGCTTTGTAGCGCACTGAAGTGTTCCCAGGCATTGGTCTATGGAAGCTAGATATAGGGAATCTTAACTTGACGCTGCTCTGGGGATGTGCTGATAATTCAAAATATTAATTATTTACTGTATTAAAAATGCCATGATTTGTGAATTTTAACTTGAGATAGACACTGGTTGTAGGTCTAGATTGTAGTGCATTGTTTTAAAATTGTTTGCATCCCTCGAATATCTCTTGGAATATGTTTTTAGTTCTTTAATTAATGATAGAACCAAGTATTCTAATAGACAAGGAAAGATATCTGACCTCTTTGTAGCTGAATATTGGCTACTGAAGTAACTTTTGTGTATATAGCTCTGTATCTTCATCTTCAATCCTCTTTTTCTTAATTCTGACCATATTTATTTATTTTATACATTCCAGATAGTCAAAATTTTCCTAGCTTTTTATATTATTGTTTCATCTTCTTCTTAAACCATTGTTATGTTCTACCTTGAAAAAGGTAGGGCTTAAGAGACCTAAATCATAAAAAATAAAGTAATCATCATGTTTTGTCTTTTTATCTTTAATATCACACTTAACATTTTCATCTTGTATCTGTCAAACTCATCTCTTTTTGTTTGGGCTTTGCCTTGTCTGTTGATTTCTGCGATCAGCAGTCACAGGAGCGTTCAGGCTGCGGGGGCCACGATGAGCCCAAATAAGGTTTAGTCCCATCACATGCAGTCTGGAGGTCCGCACTGCCCTCCTGGTGTGAGGGAGCTTCTTGCAATCCCTGCAGCAGATCCAAAGGGCTGTTTTGCTAGCTGGCTTTCAACTGCGTTTTCTGTATGCATGATGGTAAACAGCTGTGGAGCCTTTGAAATGGGAAGATGCAATACAAATGTGAGGAATGCAGTGTACAGGGAGGTCTAGGCAGAGTATAGAGGAAATTCAAGGTTCTGAGGCGATGACATTCCCTTTCCCTGAAAATCGTGTTTGCCTTATTAGAGTCTGCAATGGCCTTCATTATCATGGACACACCAATACCACTAGTGTTAGGAAATTCAGGGCTGATTCTCCAGTTGTAAGGGATTGGAATAAATATGAACAACTGTTATTTTTTGGTTTGGAAAGTGTGTTTTGAGCTTTAGTCTCAGCCTTAGGTTTATTTTAATGTGAGTTTTTAAATTTCATGCTTTTCATTTGCAAGCCGTATGGTGTACTTTAGACATTTTAAGCAAATTGCATCTCACTAAATAATCTCAGCAGTTTATTTTATGTTTTCCACCTGCTAGAGCATGCACACTGATTGCGTTCTGCACCAGCAGGTCCAGTCACACTGTATTATATCATTACCAGGAAAGCTAAGCACAGGCAATTATATTCTATCTTGGCAAGTTCGTTCATTATTTTATCCAAGATTTAGCTATTCAAATTCAGAGTTTCTGGAAATAGTAACAATTTCTAAATGACGAAAATGCATATGTTACATAATAAATCAAGGGAGTCAGGTGTCTCGATTTAGAATCATGGAGGGTAATGATGACAAAGCGCTTACTTAGCTGTGCAAATAAGCAAGTTATTTAAAACCTTTCCAGCACTAGAGACCTAAAATGATGCTACCTGACACCTCACTTACTGATGGTTCTGAAGATGACATTTTAATATTAATTATAACAGCAGAGTCTCTGCACTGGAAAGGAGCAGATGATAACCCTCCTATTACATCAAGAAACATGCTATAAAGGACAGTGTTTTTTAACATAATGGAGAAGAGGAGATTGTTGGCTGCTGTGTTTCAATTTCATTTTTGCTAGCACAGATCCTAAGCAATGTTCATGAATTATGGATTTATATAGACCTCACTGAGATGACTGTCTTGCCCTTACTACAAATTCAGGAGAAGACTTAGGAGCATCCATTAAGAGCATTCTTTACCAATTCTGTACCAAAGCTGGTACAAGCTTTTCTGCTGACCTTAGTGGACTTTAGTTCATGTCCTAGATTAGGAAAGTTTGGGGGAGAGGTATTTGTTTGTTAGTTTGTCTTTTACTTGTAGCCGTTCGTAAACATCTGACCATGACTAAGAAAATACTTCAGATCTGGTGCTCAGAAATACCCAAAGCTAGTTATAAATTGAAGTCCAGGTCAGTAATAGTTTTCTTTTTTTTTCTTAACAACATTTGTTAGTGGATTGATACCTAAGCTTTGATGTTGGTGGGGTCTGTGCTCTGTGCTGCAGGCATTATCATTATTTCAGGCAGAGCAAGCTGTACAACCTAAACAATTAGGTTTTAAAGAATTACTCCCTCAATCATATGTGTCAAGATATTTCCCCTATGAAATCAGATATGCAAACAGCTTGATCCCCAAAAAATCTGTTCGCATGGATTTTAGTCTCATAGGGCCTTTTTCCTAGTGAAGGTTGCTGAAAGTTTGAGAATAATGATGATAAATCACATTGCTAGCTATTTGCTGTGGAAAATCCTAAGTGCACATTTCCCTTTCTCAGAATGTAAAATTTCTCATAGTTAGACTCCCTATGAACAACTCAGTTGCTGTGAATCTGTACTGAGCATAGGCCTTTTACCCAAGTAGCATTTTTAAAGTTTCTTTTTCAACAATGTTTTAATTTTATTGTTTTTAATTTCATTGCGCAAATTATAATCAGTTAGAAATATTTCTGCAAGGAAAGGTCAGGTGTCCGTATTTGAAGAGCCGTCTCGAAGTGGGAGTTAGGTATGTCTATGTTCACACTTCAATGTTTCTTCATGTGATTAAAAAAAGGACCCTATCAGCATACTATTTGTGTGAGGATGCAGGATGATGTACGTTAAAAAATATCGGAAGAAAAATGACACTACAGAATGCAAAGAAAATGAAATGCTTGAAATTACTGCACTGCCTGTACAGTAAATGGTTAACAACAGTCCTGATATAGCAGCTTTCTGAAAATACTGCCTTATCAAAAGGATTTCTCCTCCTTTCACAATGTTGCCTTGCAATCAATTCTTTAGTCACAGAATTTAGTCACAGAATTCTTTAGACACCATTTCGGAGCTATCAAAAATCAGTGCATAAGAAATGTCATTTGTGTTGCAGAAGGTGAGGTGGAGGCTTCAGTTTCAAGAACATTTTTTTCAGATGAGCTAGTGCTCATCAGCAATTTCAAACACTGTAAGTAGTTTCAGCCTGGGATCTTTGGTCTCGTCTTAAAAGACTGCTCACAACGGAGCTGGTTAGGAATTTGCCAGCAAAATATGTTTTTTTATTGAAAATGCTTTCCTATGAAAATAGAAATGCAAAATGAAAACATCCTGGTTTGAGTATTCTCGCAGAGAAACGTGGGCATTTCTGCAGCTCATCTACTAGGTTGCACAGAAACATCGTTTCCAAAGTTTCTAGAGTTTCTACAGCGAAGTCATGAGGCAGACTGCTGCAAAAGGCCAGGGGTGCTGGACCGGGAAGATCTCAGACATGAGCAGATGTGAGTTCCTCAGCTCATCAGTTCTCAAAGAAGAAGGAAGAACCTTGGTTTTGCATCAGGAATCCCAGCACCCCAGGCTCTGTACCAAGAAGGAGCTTTTAAGATTTCCAGGCTTTCTGCCATGAAGATAAATCCTGGAAGCTGCAGTCAGGAGTTACCAGAGTTTCCGACCAGCATACTTTGTTTGAGAAAAAAACAGCTTTTGGTGTTTCAGAAGAGAGAAGCAAATACAGCTTTTCAGTCCTTGAAAGTGCTTCAATTTATACTTCTTGTCTCAAGTTAGGATGATTAAAAAAGAAAAAAAAGAACAAAAGCCAGAAATAGTTCATAATTACAGCAAGGGAACAGCAAGGAGTTCATCTACCTACCCATGCATGGGTTTATGTTCTGTTGACTTATAATTTAGATGTCTTCTTAATATTCTTTGTGAATACCTGATTAACAAGGTTTACTGACAACAGCACTGTTCTGCACTTTGCTACTGTACACCTGGTTGTTAACTCATGGAATGGTTTTTGCTTTTTTTGTGTTGATGATTAGAGGGCATAATAGGTCTTTTCTTTCCCTATTTTATTTTTCCCCTTCCTATTGGGTGTTCCAGTCTATAACATCTGAATGAAATCGCATGTTTCTTCATAGCACAATAATTAAAACGTTAAAAAGATTTGTATATAGTTTCAAAAGAACATTTTAATTTGATACATTTGTGCTCTTTTAAAATACTTTTTTATTGTAAGTAAAAATATCTCTTCCTTTATATAAAAGGTGTTTGGGACCAGCTGAAATTCATGTGTTCACTAAGGGGAACTGATTTCAGACTGAAGTAGTGAACAGTTTATACTGAGAATCCAACTGGTCATGGAGAAAAAACACTGCTATATGACCAACTGAATTCTGCCTTTGGTCAGACTGGATAGCAAATTGCCTAATGGATATTGACTACTCAAAAGAATTCATGAATGAGAAAAGAGTTCGAATGTTAACTGTAGTAAGCAAATGTATAAAATCAGCCTGTTCCAAACAATACTCAGAGAAAGAGAAGAACCAATATACCTGTCTGGGTAATCCACCTAAATTGATGGTCAGACCTATTTACACTGAACCATTTAAGTGAGCTGAACTGTAATGTATTGCAAAAGGTTTTTACTTACCTCATCTTGTGAAATTGTTGATTTTCACATGAAATTATGAACTGAGATTTTAAGTGCTAACATAGAACCTATTGGTTCCCTCTGATGTCTTAAATAAAATGAAGAGAAACTGCTAAATTTTGTTTCAAATATATCCATTTCTCTACATAGCATATGCAGTCTTTGGAAAAGTAGCTAACCATGGATAAACAAACAGAATGATCTTGTTCTACTTGAAGAAGGTAATTGACATCAGTACCATGGGGCTTCAGTTTAAACACCATGCAGAATACGGAGTTCACCAAGTCAGCATTGATGATCTGGCAGGGTAGGATAGAAAGAGGTTAGAAGCTGTTATCAACCACATGTACATTCTCCAGCCTTTTCTTTTTGATATTGTCTTTAACTCTATTTGGAAAAAAAAAAGTACGGATAGAAAAACACAACAAAGACCTACTATTTATCTTACTAACAACATACTTTTCTAAATGATAGCTCGGTGAATACAAAAACAAAGACCAAGAGTTTTGTGAAGAAGACAAGTTCATAATTAGTTGTGAAAAGAATAAAATAAATGAGAACCTCAGCATTTTCTAATGCAAGCATACTTGTAAAGCCAAGGGAGTACAACGAATGAGTTGAGTTACACACCTCAGCAATAATTTGCAAGCCAGAGGAGAGAGAGAGACGAAAGAGCCCTGAATCAGCAAACCAGAAGCTGCAGCCAAGAGTTTAAATATGATTCAGTTATTGAAAATGTACAAAGATTTTCAAATCATTGTACAATGATTCTTCAAATCAAATGTTATTTCTACCTTAGCTTGTATATGGAAATAAAGTCTAAAAGTCCCCCAAAGACAGATATAGATTAATCTTAGAAAGCAAATGATAGGGGTTAAAGGCAATAGCTGTATTATAAATTCAGAGATTTTCAGTGAAATTGAATAATTGTTTTCCATAGTGTCTAGAAAAGAAGATAGAAACACTTAGGAAGAAGAAGTTCATTATTCTGAGTCAACATAAAACAAAATAAAGGAACCTTTGGTTTAACCCTGAAACTATATGGTTATTTTCTTTCGCCTTTAGTAAGGATGGAAAATAAATATAAGGACAAAGCACAATGGCTCATAGAAATGGAAATTATATACCAACAAAAACACAAAACATAAGAATCTGAATATTTTTAAGTTTAGCAGTATGCAGAGTCCCAAAATATACAATTGGATCACCTGTTTCTGGAGTAGGCACCAGGGAGAAATAATTAGAGATGTGGTGGTAAATGGGAAATGAGATAAAATGCAATCTGGTCCACCAAAGATAAATCATGCCAGTCTAATCTGAGGTCTGTCTGATAAACTAATAGATTTTGCTAGATAAGAGAGAAGCAGCAGATCTAATCTGTAAGACCTTTGTATGATGTGATGTAGCAAATCACCAGTTACTCCAAACAGTAGAATTAACACTGTAAAGATTGTAAGATAGGCAAGAATCTGGATAATGAGGATAAAGGAGAAAGCAATGTGCTGAGAGGGAAAGAGCTTGCTGGAAGGAGCTTCCTGGGAGGAACTGGTGACGTTTCTGAAGAACTGGTCTGAAGAGCAGGGTTGTAGACTGACTGGAGTAATAGCTTTGGCACGAAAGGAGAGAGGGAGATGGAGCCATACATTTGAGAGGCATCTTCAGTAGGAAGAGGGATTGAAATGTCAGGCACCAAGAACTGTATGACATTGAGAAGCGCAATGAAGTGTAAAGCACAAGCTTGTGTCAGTGACAACAGATGGGAAGAACATGAGCGCTGCTGTGGCTTTCCAAACGGATGAGCCTAAGTGTGTCTGACAGAGACGAGCTAATGCCATTGGGTAACGCAGATTGTTGTTTTAGGAGGGCAGTTTGCTGGCTGCGGCTGCTGAGATTTTAGGTCCTCAAGGCTTTTTCTCTTACCTGCCCCAAACTTCAACAGAGTAAGCATGCAACTTCTGGCAAAGTGCAGACTGGGCTTGTCCTAGAAAAAAGTTTGTCATACGTAACATGGCTTTGCTTTCTGAGAGTCTAGGAAAGCATGTGATACCTAAATGCATATAAATTAATCTATAAATACACAGGGAGGAAAGGAGACGTATTTGAAGAACAATGCTGACCTAGGAGCCTACAGGTAGAAATGACGAGGTAGAGATTTGGAATGGGTTCTGGAACAGGCTTCAGTAGATTGGGACAGGTCAACAAAAACCCTGCTAATACTCACAGCGGGACACAAAGTATTTACAGGATGAATATGTGATCTGGCTTTGTTCAGCATTGGGAAATTGGTCTTGAAGACTTAGGATGTGCTTTCTGTTGCGTTTCCCTCCGATGCCTGTGTAGTGAGTTGACTCAGCAGCTTTCAGAGCTCCTGATGTTTCACTTTGCGCTGCCTACAGCAAACACACTAGACCACGTTGAATCCTAATGAGAAACAGCGGTATTGTCTCTTCAGACAGCTTACATAGTCACTAATGTTAAAGGTAATGGATAGCAGCTGCATTTTCCTTGTATTCAGTATAGGAAAGCCTTCATTTGCATGGCTGAGATAAAGAATAGTATTCCAAGAGAGCACTGCTGCATGAATATATTATTAATTTCAGTGGAAAAAAACAAGGATAAATGAAGGATGTGAGATGAGTCAATAATTGCAACCTTGGTTTTGAAGACAATTAGCCTCAAAAACAGTAATATGAAATCAAGTACAACAGGCAACTGCTGCTTTATTAAATCTTTATACACGAAAAGAGAAAGACACATAGCAACAGACAGCTGAGAAAACAAACTGCAAAGAATATTAAAAGATAAAAGTAGGGAGTGGGAATTGTTTTTATTTTTTAAAGCACCTCTGTTTTGCTCCTCTTTTTAGTGTTAAGAATATTTAAAAGGATAATTACTGCTATTTTTCTTTATGTGTGGATTAAATCTGATGTGCTCTATCTTACTGAGTAACCTCATCCTTCCCATGTAGACCTGCTTATTCTTATAGGAGTGTTTTGTAGTGGTGTTTTTTTTTTCCCAGCTTATCTTAAAATATTTTTGTNACAACAGACAGCTGAGAAAACAAACTGCAAAGAATATTAAAAGATAAAAGTAGGGAGTGGGAATTATTTTTATTTTTTAAAGCACCTCTGCTTTGCTCCTCTTTTTAGTATTAAGAATATTTAAAAGGATAACTACTCTACTGCTATTTTTCTTTATGTGTGGATTAAATCTGGTGTGCTCTATCTTACTGAGTGAGTAACCTCATCCCTCCCATGTAGACCTGCTTATTCTTGTAGGAGTGTTTTGTGGTGGTGTTTTTTTTTTTTTTTCCCAGCTTATCTTAAAGTATTTTTGTGAAGTAATTGATATAAACTAACCGAGATGAAACCTCTTTACTCTGGCAAAGGTGCCTGTAGGAAATTATAGCAACTTAATATAACTGGTTTACACATCTCATAAAAGAAAGCTTTTCTATGTACATAAGATAGGATTTAAACAGCTTGCAGGACTCATTCTACCTTACACTTTCTAATTAGATAGACTATCGGTACTGCAGGGTTACTGAACACAGGCACATTTTTTCTCCAAATCTAATGGTGGAACAGGCAAAAGAGAAAAAAAATAGGAGAGAAAGCTATAGTCTCATCTCTCCCAGCATCCAAGGAAGGAAGAGAATCCATTTCATGAGAACATATTGCCTGAATAGGGATGTATTTATAAAGAACAGTCTATTATGAAAGGTTTCTAATAATATCTCTTTAGGAAGCATGAAATCGTGCAGTTCTGTGCAAAGACAATGCTTGTTTGCAGTTACCTGCATTAAACTTGGAGATTGTCTCCAAATGCCATACTGTTTTGCCCATAAATCTGTTTTGCTTCACAAATACATTCCAGAAATGCTATAAAGTTTCACAGATTTTAACAGAATGGTGCCGATACCTTTCTCATTATTCCATCTTCATTTTTCTCCCTGTTAGGTAACCCCAGCATTCTCAGCACTTGCAGAGAACTGATCTTCATTTATACAAAAACTATGCTTCTGAATTTTCCCGAGAGGGTCCTTCCTTGTTGTGCAGTGTTACAGGAAAGCAGCACTCAGGCCCGTTATTTGTTAGTTAGGAGGTCTGCTGGCCTGCAGACTCTTCTTTGAAGGGACCATTCGAGCATCTACATGATCTCCTGAGCGTTTGGCTGCCTGGTCTCACAGCAGTGGATACAGGGGCGCTGTGGGCATGGCCCATCTAGGGAGGCCCCCTCCTCCATCCCTTGGGAGCCCTTTTAAGCCCAGTCTCCCCATGCTCAACACAGGGCCTGATGAGGTGAACCAGGCCACACCAGAAACAGTAACCAAGAGCCCAGATTGCCAGATGAGACTAGTGGTGAGGCCAGTCCAAAGTCCAGCTGGACCACAACTCCACCATCAGGGAGGCACGAGACTGGAAATGCTGTGACACTGCTCAGAGCCCTGACAATCTATATGTAGAAGGAAAAAAATAACATAAACCTAAGGAAATATTTCCAATACAGTGTGTGCTATTGTTACTTACCTGATTTTTTTCATTAGTTTTTACCTGACCATATTTTTACCAGTTAAACCATGCCCACTAGAAACCACCCAATGGGAGAGGGAGAAGATGGTGTTGCTATGCAACAGGAGATGTGAACCAGCATTTTAACACATGAACACCAGAGCAGCATCTGTGAAAATCAAGTGTGGGGGGGAGGGATACAGGAAATATGTCACGTGGTTGCTTCACATCACAATTTTTATGCAACACTTGCCATTCAGTGCAAGCACGAGCTGATTAGAAACAATAACGGGCAGCGTTTCATCTGACAGAGCAGAGTGATGATGCAAGCAGGCAGCAGCGAGTAAGGAGTATGGCTTTTCTCTAATGTGTGAATGACAGAGGCAAAACTTTCTCTAGCTTCTTTGTTTTGATTGAATAGCAAAAAGGCTGAGGCCAGATTTTCATTGCTGCTGAAGCAAACTGGATTCTTCGTGCTCTGGGTCTTGGCAGGCATGAGCAACGGAGATGGATTGAGACATACTATGCGGTTCACATAGCTTCTTACATGACTGCCAATGGGCAGGAAAGAAATCAAAAAGGGTACAGAGGAACTAGCTACAAATTTCATTTTGCATCCCAGCTGAGTTCAGAGCGCCCAACAGGGCCTTAAGTCATCACCTAAAGCTACATGCTCACAGCTAGTTTGCCTTGAAAATAGGTCAGGTCATAAAAGTGTGAAGATAATGTGATCCTGCTGTTAATGGACAGACTCCCCACTCAGGAGCTCTCATCGTTATGGAAGCTGGCCAGCACCCCTTGTTATCTTTCTCAGCAGGATAACCAACAAGGCTGCCTGGGCTTTCAAATTTCTGCACTTGGAAAGCTGAGAAAACATGCTAAGCCATATCTGAATGGTTTGGGCCACTCCAGACAGGGTCTCTAGATTAAAGATTTGGGAGATCTGGCAGAGCCTGTGAAGATTCATATGGAAGGATTTTATTAGGACACAGTCTAGAAAATCATAGCAATCCTTCTGGTGTTTGGTGCCTTATGGAAGTTCATTGTTGGTGGCAGCTACAATATCTTTTGATGGCAGCTTTTGATGTTCTGCAGTAGGCCTGGACAGGTGTCTAGGTACTCTTGGAAGTACTCTGCCCATAGCTCTCACGTGGGATCAGTAATGAGCTGAAGGCGAGGTCTGCTGTCTCTCACACCTGAGGGCAGGCAGCAGTAAATAAGGCTGAACAAGCAAACTGTTCTCCTGCTAAAAAACAGGACAGACTGGATCCCAAAGGGAGCATCCCTTTCTCTCTGTTGAAACAAAACAGAGACATCTCTCTCTCACACTGAGACAAAAATAGTCAGTAGCAGTTTGAGTTTGAGTGAGTCATAGTCCAGGAGTAGGAACAGCTCTTCCAGATCCTCATGGAGCAGAGCTGAGGGAGCTGCCAGAGAGAGCTATTAGCTTGTGACTAGGATACCGGCTTTCATTCCTAGTAATAAAGTAATATATATATAATATTCAGCTATGCAGGAGAAAGCACAGTGTACATTTATGTCTCTCTGAGCACTCACTGTTTCTGGTACTGCTGACTGGAGAGTACATGCGTCCCACAGAGCAACTTCTACACTTGGTCACAGTGAACTTCATTTGCTATATTTCAGGTGAAAATAGAAAGCAGTATGAAAAGAAACTCGGTTGCTTTATCAGTTCATCAAAGCAAATGGAAATGTCTGTTTGCTATATAAAAGATAATGAGAGAAATTTGTTGTTAGCTCCTTTAGCTCAGTCAGCTCATGTACTCATGTGTGAAATTACCCAAGGGAAAAGACATAAGTCTGTGCGGGAACCCATATTGGCCTTAGATTTGACTGGCAGTGTAGTTTATGTTATAAAATGAAATTTTCAGTTTCTTGCATAGCAAAATTTGTCACTTCTCAAGATTTAAAAAGCACAGGTATGTTGCCATAGGCTAGGAGCCTCACTTCATGTTATCTACCAACAGATTCGGTCTGCTGCTTGCTCTTGTGAAATACAATTGGAATTGGAGAGCCACAGCTGAAAAATCTGCACTTTCAGTCTATTTCCAGTTCAATGGACTGAGTAAAGGAGAATTTGCATTTTCATAACCATTATAATAATGTTCATGCTCATTATCATGATGATAGCTTAGCAAAAAAACAAAATTAGCAAAGCATTGAGTTTCTTTGTCTGTGTGGGCTTTTCTGCAGACTCACATCTGTCTGTTTTGTCACTTTGGATATTGTTTTGCCCTAGTGCCAGCGGTTACGTGGATGTGGACATCAGTGACAGTCAGAAATACTTGTCTGCAAATTCCCTATGCAGAAGTCAGTGCAACATCCCTAACCAGGATGCAGAGATTCTTTTATGTCATTTCTTCTGTTTTATCTTTATAAATTCATGATCTGTTTACTCAAGAATGGCTTGCTCTCTCCAGGCACAGAAAGGAATTTATTGTCTTTCTTTCATTTTCTTCTGCTCTCTTTGTCTTATCGCTATTCAAAAATGATGAAATCAGATGCACTGTTTCCTCCTCAGCAAGAACTCTCTTTTACACCTAGTTTTTCAACTGGATTACTTGTAATGCTCAGGATTTTCAACTGGAGATAATAGTAACATTTTAGCCATGATGGGTTAAGGATATAAGAGAGACAAGTTTTGCAAGGAGAGATAAGATGTAGGGAATAAAAAATAGTGGGAAGTAATTTTTGAAAGGTTTAGTATTTTATTCTGGATTTTTTTAAAAAAAATCTAAATTTTCAGATATCTTTATGTTAGCTTTCTTTCTTTTAGAAATCTTGTGATGTTTGACTTAACTTCCAAGAAGTTTAATTTTGATTCACTAGGAAAAAATCCCGAATATAACCTTAATTTCAAATAGGGTTTATGAATTTCATTTGCAATCATATGTAGCATTGTATAAGATATTTTACTTAAGAAATCATTGCAACCATGTTNTTTGCAAGGAGAGATAAGATGTAGGGAATAAAAAATAGTGGGAAGTAATTTTTGAAAGGTTTAGTATTTTATTCTGGATTTTTTTAAAAAAAATCTAAATTTTCAGATATCTTTATGTTAGCCTTCTTTCTTTTAGAAATCTTGTGAAATCATTGGAACCATGTTTGGGTTCTGCTCTTCTATAATTTAAATTAATTTCTTCATTGGTAGCAGAAAATAGGACTGGTTTTAACATGTATTTTCTATAGCCAACCAGACTTTACTGCTGCCGTTGTTTTCTGGCAGGGCTATATACCAAAACTAAGAGCTAGACCCCTCCTCCTGCAGTTAAGCTATCAAATGCTATTAACTTTTCTACTAAGCCTCACTGGCTGGTACTAGTTTTCCAAGGAATATCCCTTGGATAAGCACCAGAAACATCCAGTCACCCCGAATCAATGTAGATTCTGATAAGACTAATGAAATCATGTTATACATACTGTCTTGTTACATTTGTCTAACTTCTGCGTAGCATATTTACCTTCAAATTGACAGGCACTGTATTTTTTATTCCCTGGAAATTAACAGTTGCTTACTGTCAGTTATTTTAGTTGCAGATACTGAAAATGTCCATTTTTGTATCTACAATAATGTAGATACAGCATCAATACTGGAAACCATAAATTGCGTGGACTTTTCTGTCTGTAGAAGGAATGCAAGGCTCATTTCAATATTATTGCTTGATGAGGTATCATTCTTAAATGTTCCAGCTGTGATCAGAATCACACTCTTCTAGGTACGTGATGCTTGTCAATTTGGTGAATACTTCATAGAATAATCGGCAAAGAAAGAAAGAACTGCTGTTGTCTCCATTAAATAGATCAGAAAAAATAATTTTTGCACACAGAAGAAATTTATTTAAAGGCAACAAATCAGGACTTGTGAGCGTTGATTTAATCATTGATTTAATCATATTATCTGGTGTCTCAATGAAACTACAGGATGAGCAAGTTTACCTATATGTACCTTGTACCTCTATGTGTAGTTACAATATCTATAGTAAAATTGTTTGATGATATATAAACAAGAATTGATCTTTGAATTGATTGACCATTTACTGACACACATGAACTAACCTGAGATAATCAATTTTTGATCATGCTACCTTTTGAACAGCTGTTTACATGGAGAGACGAGGGATTTGGAAAGATCTACAAGACCGAGTATTTTAACGTTTTTCTTAAAAGAAATATGTTTCTGTAGAAGGTGAAAGATAAGCTTGAAAAATGAAGCACAATATCATTCTAAAGCAGCATTTTAGCCAAAGATAGGAATTACAGACTTCCCAAGAGCTTACAGTTTTTAAGTGCTGCTGCTTGCAGGGTAGCAATGGAAAATGATCTCATGCTTCATTTCTTGTGAATGGCGGCTCTTTCTGCTGTTTTTGAAGCTCTTTTGCCTTCTATTAATAGTGAATTCCAAAAAATGAGGTTTTCAGGTCAAGATACAAAAAAAAAAATCTCTTCTTGTAGATATAGCATTAGAGTATGCCTAGAAATACTAGATTCAATAAAATAAAAAGATTTCATTTAGAGAGTTTGAAGAGCACAGTATAGAGAACAGCGAATTTCGTATTTCATGAACTAAGTCAGCATCTACCCATCACACTCCTAGATTCACACTCATTTTAATAGGAGAAAAATTAGGAGAAAAATAGGAGAAAAAAATTCATTGATTTCAGTGGGCTTTGTGTCTCTCTGACAAAGTATTGAAAGAAAAATAATAAAAAAACAACAGTGTTTCTCATACACCTGCAATATATGTTACTATATGTACTTGTTTTATCTCCATTAAGTGAAGTAGGCTGCAACCTTATTAACTGCCATTCTACTTTAGGGCTGTAGAGAGGTAGTGACTGCACTTCTAAGCGCAGGAAATTTCTGCAGCTTGCTCCTCCAGGGAGCAATACAGCTTGTGCCTCTAATCAGGAAAGGAGAGTGTGAAGAGTGGTACTGTTAGAAGGCTGTCAGGATACTCCTTATAGTGCTTGTGCATAGATGCTAAAGACCAGTGATTCGTGGGCCTTACCTTTAGATTTCCACCAGCTGCCTTCAAATCTTTCTCCCAAGTTGGAGAACTGCTCCTGGGGGACACACTGCCCTGGAAAGAGTATTAGGAGTCAGAAGAGCCCATTGACAGTAATCCCTTGGGAGAAGACTGAGAGATATGGCTGAGCCAAAGGAATATGGAAGAGCTGGAGTAACAGAATAGAGTGGAAGTGAATGGGCAGCTCCTAGAGGAAGAATAAGAGCACATTTAGCTGCTGGAAGCCCCGCAGATTCCTCACAGCAGGATGCAAGGCAATCACAATCTGCCTGGCACTCTGGTTATACAGTCGAGCAAGCCAGCTGGCCGGGCTGGGTGAGAAATTCAGGAATGAGGTGGGAAGGAGGGACAACAGGAAACTCAGGAACTAGTTCCCAGTTTGGGAAACTAGGTGCATTTGGCACTTGAGTTTTGCATCAGCTTAATTTAATCCAGTGCTGGCAAGCGGTACTCAAGTTCACATGCAAAGAGGATATGGAAGGGAAAAGTACTAAGACCAAAAGTAAACCGACAAAAACTGAAAAACAAAATGCATTGAACAAAGCTTTGAAATGTTTGACTTGGGTTTGATTGCCACAGGGGGGAGACGTAAGCCTAGAGCTGTCCTTCCAGACCTGTGGCACGTCCGAGGAATCCTTCAGCAGACCCATTCCTACAGCACTGAACACTGGGTTTGTGGCTGGTGGGACAGCTGGATATTTATATCACATCATGCTGCCAGATGACACAAGAAGACCTGTGACAATCTCAGAAAAAGCAAATAATGCTTAATGAAAAGCAGAACTCTTCTGACACTGTAATCCTTTTGACACACTAAACTTTCTCCATTATGATTCTTTTCCTCTAAAATACACACACTAGCTGTGGGAAGCAAACAGTAACAAATACAGCTATTTCCCTTAGGGTTATGCATGCAAAACTTTCACAGATCCCTTGGAAGAGGATCCTTTCTGTAAAAAAGGCAAATGTATCCCTGAGTGGGAAGTTGGATGCAGGTTGTGTGGGTCTGTTAAATGGTAGCAAATGAACATCACTACAGAGATAGGGTAAATGAAATTCACCACAAGGCTTATTTCTTTAAGTATAAAAAGCAGAATTGATAGAAAAGCTTTTGCTGGAATAATATAATTAGGCATATCCATTTTGTGCCATGCTGAAATGATCCAAAGGAAATGAATTTGGCATCCATCAAGGCACCATCATCAGTAGGATTAAAAAACACATTTGTAGACACCCTTTATGTAGAATAACGAAGTGCTGCACGAAGCAGCCCATAGCAGGTTGCAGCTAATTGTTGTTGTTTCCGTGCGGATTCCTGACAACCACGGGGCACAGGCGCTTTCTAATACTGAAGTGTTCTCACTGAATGCTAATCAGTTCTACATGTCCATCATAACAAACTGACTCTACAATTTGTCCTTCGTGACTTCTCATGCACAGCGTGACAATAAAAAATAACTTATAGTCTAGGATTAAGAGACAAGTCATCTGGTTTTGGAGACATTCTTGTACTCTCCATAGGAGGATGCAGTAGCTAATGTTAATATATAACGGTCTGTGCTTTTAATTCCTTGGCTTTACTGTTACCTGCAACATATTGCAGGTAAACTAACATATTACTAACATATTGCCCCAGGATTGTTTGTGCTCTATCTTTAGTCCAGGATCACTGAGTCTGGATATATCAGAAAATTCAAGTTGACCTCTGATCTAGTGGTGTTGTCTCCAAAAATGTGCGTATTTGGGCTTTAGTGTGCACACACCTGCTGTGTGTGCATTCAAACCTCTTGAGGTCAACCTAGAGCACGTTTCACAGCTGAAGTTCTTGTCCTGGCCAAGCCTACATTAAACTTTCAAAGAGAGAACTCCATAAAAAATTGACATCATAGGAGACTTGTTCTGTGCTGTGTGTGCAAAAAAAAAGGGTCTGCGTCTACTTCTGTCTGCAGGTCTTCATGGGTTCAGGATAAGCAATGCTGTTTCTAATAACTCCACTCTTCTGTTTAGTTTTCAGGACTTTACTTGTTGTCATTCTTCACTATCCTCGTTGGTCTGGTGCTCTACTCCTCCACATCCACCTACGTAGCCCAGGATCCTCGGGTGTACAAGCAGTTTCGAAATCCTTCAGGACCTGTTGTGGACCTGCCAGCCACGGGCCAGATGGAGCCTTCAGTAACATACACCAGCCTAGGGCAGGAGACAGAAGAGGAGCCTCACGTTAGAGTTGCTTAAACCCCAGGCTGTCGCTCACCTACTGATGATTCAGTGGAGCTCGTATATCCATTATCTCTGTATTGTACATAGAGAAAGGTATTTACCAGGTGCAGTTACACTGGTGAGCTGCAAGGTAGCAAATAAGGAAAGCTCATAATTAATTGTTCCAGGGTGTTCATCGCAAGGAGATGCCAGTCCCTCATTTATGGTATTAGCAGCATGTTTGCAACACAAACTGCTGTACATGGATCACTAAATGCCAAACTACCTGCAAAAGATACTCAAAATAAAGGCTGAATTTGCAAGAAGAAAAAATCATAAAAGGGTGTTTTTGCACCTATTGAGCGATATTATGCCTAAACCACACAACTTGTAGAAAAGCAACCTGTTTAGTGTAAATATAATTGTGCAGTCACTGTTGATTTCTCTGTAAGATTTGTTTGGTTTGCACAAAATAGATGGGTTACTCATGGTAAAAACACCCTGACACATTTTTGCTAGCACCTTGGGTTTGATGAGGAAAAGATAATTAGTTAATCTGCGCTATCTCTCTAGTTGCCCCTTCTAGGTAATCTGTTCCATGAATCCAGAGGAGGGACAACTTACAATATCCGTCTCTATTCTAGGAATAGGTATAAGGCGAGCATTTTAGTCTTTCTATATTTGCAGAAGTGAAGTACTCCAGCATTGACCTTTCTATGTTCCGTGACAGATTTCCTAGAGGCTGAGGTTGTGTGTCAGGTGACAGGGAGTTAATTTCTCTGTAATCGTGACTAATTTCTTACTTTTTAAATTTTAATCTGTAAAAAAAAAAAAAAAAGCTTTTTCTAGTTTCCTATGTATTGTACCTCTCCATGGTAAACTGACGTAGCATGTGGATCTTGGCACAGATACTCGGTGCACCAAGGGCGCCTTCTGCTGTTCCAGTTTGCTTATTCTCATGAGGTTCATTACTCTAACAACAACCATTTAGAAACATGCCCCTTTTTCACCAAAACCCACAAATTGTAAAAAACAGGAAGATTATCTGAGTAAATCATGACTGGAAAGACCAGCCCCTCTGCTGGTATTGCTGCAGTAGCACAAAGACATTCATGCCAATGGTGTGTAACCAATTATTTTTTCTTAACTGCAAAATTATCAGGAGAACTCAGCAGTTTTCTTATTTTCCTGGGGAAGTGTGAAAGTAGGACGGATGTGCTCTACAACTATACCTCTGCTCCAGGAGCCTTATCAAAAATGGGGGAAATCTTAGTTACGGACAGGAAAATGCATACCTGCCTGAATGTTGTGCTTTGACAAGAGCACAATAAAAGGAAAACAAATCATTATTTCAACAGTCATCATCTATTTTTGACTTAAGGTTGTGGAAAGAAAGATAGTCCTATGTCTAACAGACAGAACAGGGATTCAGGAGAGTTTGTCACACCTCTGTGGAATTTTGGGCACACCTTCTGTGTGGCTTAGTTTTCCAACCTGCATATAAGGAGATAGTGTTATTTTACCTACCTCACAGAGGTGCCAAGGGACCAAGGTCTTTTAGAACACTCCAAGTTCTTCAGAGAAAGGGAGTTTAAGTACAAAATAGTGCTGTGAAAGTGTGTATACATTCATTGTGTTCGAAAATGGGCTTTACAAGAGGGTTGATGAATTTTTTGCTTGTGGGCATATGAGATGAATTTGATTTAAAAGGTATTCTGCTAAAGAAGTCTGACTCAAGTGAAAATGTAGGGCTTTGTGTTTGAAAAATGCAACTTACCTAGTTCTATTTTAAAAAGAAAAAAAAATGCATACTCTGGAGATTAGAAAGGCCACACAGTTCAACCAAGCAGGATGAATTTCTGCTGAGGTAACATTCATCTTTTACAGTCCTTTCTGCTTTAACAGGAAAAGGAGAAAGAGCAGATTGGAAGATGTTTTTATACAAATATAAATGAGGCGATGAATGCTAAAATGCTATTGAACAGCAGAATATCTGTTATATCTTATTGCTGTGGATGAGAGAGACAATTTCTGTCCCATCGTGTCTGCCATGATGCTGCTGCAGCTTAGAGAAAGGCCTGCAGTGTTGTCAAACCATGCCCAAAACTTCTGCAAAATCTTCAGTTATAACTGCATGCTTTGAAAAATAACAAATTTAGATTATTTTTTTCTGCCTTCTTTTTTTAATGTTATTTAGCATTCATGTTTCCAAGCTTTTTCACTATACCCACTGAGGGTTAAAAAATGATTCCCACCTGATTCCATGTTCTCCAGAATGTGGGCCTTCCAAGACCTAAGCATAAAAGGAATCACAGTTAAAAAAAAAAAAAAAGAAGAAAGAAAAAGAAAATACAATACAAGAAAGAGCCACCCTGGGATTACTGACTCTCCCAATCTGAACAGAGAATTGCTTGACTCCCATTTGGCACAACAGGGCAGGGCTCGAGGGGTGGGAGCCCAGGTAGGAGGTATATGGTTGGGTGAAGCCCTCCTGCATTAAGGGCCACCAAACAGCCTCAGGTCGAACCCTGTGATGTGACTTCAACTTGAAGCTGGTTTTGGTACCTTCCCCGAGGAGCACGGGCTCTGGCTATAAATCTAACGGGTCTCTCAGGTTCCTGGAGGCACCGTGGGCACCTGTCATCACAGTCTCTTTGCTACCTTTTACACCAATTAAATACCTTTCTCTGAACATTAGTCCCCGTGTTGGTCTTGAGAGCTTTGAGGACTATGTGTGTTTGTTTCATGTTTACAACTCCTTTATTTTGCATAATTGTTTTGGTTTACTTCATTATTAGTATTTATTTTTAAGCCAAATGTTTGTAGTCCTTTCACCACCTCCTTTTCATTTTTCTGACACTAATTTGTAGATGTTTGTTAGAGTCTTATAAGAAACAACTAGAGAAGAAGACATGCCCAGTTCAGTTCTCTGATCTGGGAGTTTTTGCATGCAAGGGTTTGCAACTATGGATGGCTGAAAGGGGCCATCAAAAGCAATTTTTATAGGTTATTTTAAAAGGCTCCATTGTATGGAAATGGATCATGAGTGGTCCAATTTGTACTCTACACCCAACAACCAGCCAATACATTCTTGCACATGAAGACTTTCATGTCACTGGGAGATATTTCTGTAGGGTTGCTTTACTTGTTATGTCTCTAATTAAAAAAAAAAAAGAAAGAAAAAGAAAAGTTGATACTTCAGTTAGCCCCAGTGTGCTGGTACTGGATGGACCTCAAAGGAAAGTAGTAGTATAGCTTTACAAGTAACTGTTGACTGAAAAAGTGAGGTCTGTTTTTTTTTTTTTTTTCTGCAATTCGAGACCTCAGTACACACCAGCTATCTAACTGGCAGCTACTCTACTCGTTGTGATAGGACATCACTAGTTATACCCAGATCTTTGCCTGAAAAAAATGAAACTCTGTTACATTGCTGGCACTGAGCGGCCCTTAGCAAGACTGATGTAATTTTCTGCAACTGGATGAAAACCTTCACTGAGAGACAGACTTTGCGTTTGTTCCAACTACAGACTTTCAAAACACACAGAAACAGACCAAGCAATTGAAAATTTTGCACCACTGTGTCACATGAAAACGTTTCAATGTATAGTTTAGAGATTGCTAACTTGTGCTATTAACATTTTGACAAGCGTGTAGTATTCTTTTCTTTCCTTTTTAAAACCATTTAGTATTCCTGAGCTAGCTACAAATATGAATTTTACCCCATGGGTAGGATTTTATTGTTAAATGCCATAATAAAGCACACTAATCTTGACACTGCAAAGGGAAATATGAACCAAAACCAAAACCAACCAAACAGAATCCCAACCTCCAAATCCTGCATCAAAAAGCTGAACAAACCTTTCTCCATTTTGATATTTGCATGCTCCTATATGGACTGGCTGTGGCAATGTAATGCCTGTATAATGTTTTCAGATAAAAAGAAATAAATGCTTTATGAAAGCAGGGCTATTGGTCTCCTCAGTCTGGTCTCCTGTTTCCTTAGTGGTGTATTAGTCTAAAGTGATATTTTCTGAAGCGTTTATCTTGAAGGATCATATAGCATGATTCTTCAACGTGCTGGGGACTTATTTCCTTCATGGGGTTGCTTACCCACAAGCAGGCCTAAGGGTGCAATTCAGATATCTAAAGAAAGGTGCCAGGACACCCCTCAGGTACCTGACACGCTGCTGCTACTCCAGCAGCATCGCCTCTCCCGAGCATCCTCGTATCTTGTCTGCCATTCCCGTGTGGCCATCTCGGATATCCTGCAGTGGTTAAAATGGCATTAGCTGCCCTCATTTAGATGCAACAAACACTCCTTCATTGTCTCCTTGAAATGGTTATTTAATGCAGAATTAAGCCAGGAAATGTGCACATACATGTATGTGTATTGAAGGCCTTACGTAGCAGAGGTTGCTCCATCTGGTTGTTGTGGTCATCCTGCCAACCTGCCCTTCCCAGCCATGGGGTGTTGCGTGACCAGTCCTGGGCCCCACTGCTGCTTGATAAATCGGACACCGGAGGGGAAAGGTGCTTCAGAAGGAGCAGAACTCAGCAAAGAAAGAGCGAGATGTGGATTATGCAAAGTCCACACAGAGGAAAGGAAAGGAAGATCCTGAGTGCGTGAGAACAAAGGGTTTTGTGAACGCGTGTTGACCTCCAAGCATATTTGTCAACATATGCATCTGTCTGTCTCTGTTTGGCTGATGTCTCTGGCAGAAAATTCACATTGGTATTTCTCACACATTTCAGTGGTGGGAGTTAAGAAAGAATGGAGCCTGGTGAGCTCATTTCCAACCTCCCACTGCACCAGGATAGTTATAACTGCATGGGCTGCCATATGTTATGAAGCCAGCACCAAGGTCTGATTTTTTCCAGTGTCACTGTTTCCTGTGTTTTCAAGACTTCAGGAAACTGTATTACTGTGTGTGGCTTTATCATGTTAACAGCTGGGTTGTGTTTTCCTCCAACTCTGCTCAAACATGCCTCCAACACTAGAGAAAATCTCGTTTTACTGCCCAGCTAAAACTCAGCCTCGATGTTTGAATGATATAAATAATGACTGCTTGGAATTACTCTAAAAANTTTATCATGTTAACAGCTGGGTTGTGTTTTCCTCCAACTCTGCTCAAACATGCCTCCAACACTAGAAAAAATCTCGTAAAACTCAGCCTCGATGTTTGAATCATATAAATAGTGACTGCTTGGAATTGCTCTAAAAATGGATTATAGATAAGTAAAAATGGATTTTCCTATCAGTAAAATCACACATGCTTCTATGCTGAAGGATTCTCAGTTAGCTTAAACCTACAATTCCCCTTTGATTTTATTTATTTAGAAGAGGCTATCCAAAACATCAGAAATCCAGAGCTGAATGCTCAACAGCAATAGACTGTTGCATACAATTTGGGAAGTAGCTAAAAAAACTAAATTGTTAAGTCTGCTGCATGGTTTAAGACAAAAGCCACGCAAAAGCAAAAAGAGGGGGTACACGTCTGCTCGTGCAGTCACACAGAGCTGGCCCCGTAGTGAATGCAAAGCAGGTACTAAACGCTAATGACCCAGTAGTCATGGTGACATTGGAGTAGCAGCATTAGATACGTCTACTTTAAGGTCATGCGCTGAGGTGATAAAAAATTCTGTTCTAAGGAGTAAGGTCACTCAAATAAGGAGGAAGACCTTGGATCAGTGCTCAGTCATAGACTGATTGTGAGATGCCAACATGAGACAGCCATAAAATAGCAGGTGCAACTCTTAGATACATCTTTTTTTTTCTTGCCCTAAAAGTTTAATCTAACTGAAAACAATGCACTGAGTTTGTCTGTGTTCATAGAATCGGAACTGACCCTTTTATGGATAGTCTAACATTGCAGAATCTCTTTAACAAATGCAGGATTAATATTATTATTTTAAATCCTACTGTTTTCTTGAGACTAGGCAAAACTGATTTTTGGACTTATAAATTTTATTCTACTTTAGATTGCAATTTATAACCTTCAGCTACAGCTGACTTTTCTGCGACTCCTGGTTATGAGCAATGCCCCCAGGCAGCTGTCGAGTGCTACCCTGATCTTAATAATGCATCATTAATTCCTTACTGTCAAATACATTATTTATACTAAATACTACATTTTATTCCCCATGTTCCTGATAAGAGTAGGCTCTTCCAGTTTTAATATAACTGCAAAGTTGTTGTCAATAGAGGGTCCTTTCACCCCTTTCATGTGAGATACCTACACATTGGTTGAGAATAAAGCACTGCATTTGAGGTGGATAACACACCGACCTTTTTCTTCAAGGCCTTACCAGAGCAACGATAGCTAACAAATGTGTGCAGAGGTTACATGATCCCTGAGCACTGAAATGCTAAGCAATTTGAGTCTGATGCTAGAGTCACTTGGCATAGAGAAAAGCCAGTCTGATAGTGGGTTGGGTTTTTACAGGTGCACGATGCCTGGAAGCCCATGGAGCAGAATTGTGCAAGGTCATGCATATTTAACTTCACATATCCTACACTAGCTTCACAGAAGCCTGGCTTTTTGCCAAGATTCATAGCGAAGTAGCTATCAATATTTGCATATTCTTAAAATGATGACTTGCCTAAATGAAATTCCTAAGTGAGAAGGGGGAGAGGACTGGTCTAATCACAACAATAATCTGAACAGCCTCATTATATGGCTCCCTGTGAGCTTTTGCTTGAATTATCTAATGCAGTTCTGGGCATTAAGCAGATTTGCAGATGCTAAATAGGTCACTCATGTATGCAGCCATTGGAATGGATTTCACAAGTTTTTATGCCCCCAGACTCCTTCTGTGAGCCTACATTTTAATTAAAAAGAAAAGAAGGTACCCACAAAACAGGACAAGTTCTTTTAAAACTGGTACAGTTCAGCTTTGCCGCACTGCAATGTGGATTCAATCAAAATGCAAAATTGGTACCTTAGCGCTGCATGGCCTGCTTCGGCAGCCTTGGTGCAGCTTGAGGTGGTGCTGGGCAATGAAACCCTGATTTAAGTGAACTTGCTAATGGCTTCGAGATCCTTGGCAGTCCCTGACAATCCCTCTGTCCTCTTTCAGCCTTCTGCCTGCTTGCAAACCTCTCATCTAGAAAGCCTGCTTTTAAGAAGTCCAGCAAATGAACTGCAAGATGCAACCAGGGACAACTAGTCATAGCATATTTAAACAGCGTCTTCTTTCAGTATCTGTATGAACATCAGATCTAGCCCTAGTCCATTGCAACAGGAGACGTTAAAAAAACCACAATAAAATAAAATAGCCCCACACCACAATTCTACTGTTCACCGCTGCCTGCAACCAGCCAGGAGATATCTGAAAAATAAGTGAGAAAAAGGGGTTTTGCCTGCTATTTGACTCACAGAGAAGATGAAAATTCTCGCTTGATAATGCTGCCTCTGACTTCTAGAGTGGTAGCTGGTGGAGCATGAGCCACCGGCATCTCTGAGGTCCTTGGCTTCAGCAGATCAGTAACAAAAAAAAGCTTTATCATTTCAGGCTGGGAAGTGACAGTGCTGGTGAACCACATCACACTTTCCTAAAGGAGCAGACAGAGTAACATAACAAGCAAAATGTCTCTCTTCCAGCTCATGAAGACTGAAACTGTTTCCAGAGGTGGCATCCACGACCCATTCACGTACACAGAAACCATCATCTTCTCAAGTCTTCCTCCCTACGGCTTGGGTTTTCCTCCCCAGCTTCTGTGCAGCTGGTCACACCAAGGATAGGATTCCTAACATGGAACAGCAGTTTCCCCACGGTGTAACTGTGTTAACCCACAGCTCTTCTTGCTCCTTGTAGAAGTGTCTCCTCTGAGCACTTTTGAGCTATGTTTAGGGCCAACGTGAACTGTGGATGAGCTGCCACTTGTGATTACCAGCTAGAAGAGGGACTGGCCATCCTCATCCCCCAACACTAAATCTTTGCTTCCACTGCAGACCTCAATTTATGAGTGAGGACAGAGCTGAACTTTCAGTAGAGTGAGCCCAGCTGAGCTTTCTCTATATTCCTTCAGGTGCTGGGGACGGAGGGGCGCACAGGACAGTGTGAGAAAGCTTGTGCTGCTCCAGCTACTTCAGTTAAAGTGTTGTGAGTAAGTGTAGGATCATGCCAAGCAGAGCCAGCATGCTGGCACTTTCCACAGTTTTACTTTAATTAAAGTTATTGTTGTAAGCTACTGAGGTAAGGGAAGTAAATGCACTAGCAATGGCTTGTGTCTGCCATGTGGAAAAGGAAACTTAACAGCCAGTTACAGCAGGTATTTTATTATACCAAGGGAATACTAATGGACTTTGCTTCAAATTTGCGTCATGCACATCCTGGAGAGGCAACATGCTCATTAAAAAAATGTCATAGCACTCCCATTTTACATTGCACATTTTCCTTGTGGCTTTCCCATGTGTTTTACTGACGCATGAGACCTTTTTCACTTCAGTGCCCAGGATCTGAAGCAAAATGCAGATAAACAAGGCCAAAAAAAAAGCCCAGGTAGGCCCTGCTGGGAGCTACAGTCACAGGAGAATCAGAGATTCAGGCCTGACCCTCTGACCCTCACATACTGAGCAATTAAGGCCGGACAGCGTTAGTGTTTCCTCATACCTAAAGGCCTGGCTGCCCAGTGAGACTGTAACTCTGATGGCTTTTCAGTTTTTCAGGGCGTTCTAGTTGCCTGCCTCCAAAACCACAACAGAAATGAAACTGCAAGTGCAGGTGGCTCCCCCTTAGAAGTTGTATCTTGAGGTGTTTGTGTTGGATGTGCGTGTACTTAAAACACAAACAGTTGACACAAATACACAGTTCCCTCTGCGCTACTCAAGCCAGAAATAAAATTACTCAGCAAGCATGTTTGTATAGAAAGGGATTTTATTCTTGTTACCAGACAAGATATTCTTGTTACTTTATTCTTTTTTTTCCTACTAATGCCTCCATAACTGACTTTTTGAAGTGTTCGTGTATGAGGGGAAATTGTTGTTGCACCAAATGTTGGTATTCTGGAGAGATGATGTCTTTGTGAATGAAAGAGATGGTTGGTAAGCCCGAGTAAAGGGAATATAACCCACTCTAGTTAGTTTTTCTTTATTTTACAGTGTTGATACTGGTTGTCCTCTGACTTACCTTCACAAAATCTGCATGGTGATTAGCCAGTGTGCCTGGGACTCTCCAGGAGAAGAGTTCGGAGTTTGCCACTGCCTGCTTGATCTAACATGGAATGACAGGCATTTTTTGTTCATTTTTTCAAAAAAATCTGGTTGTACCAACATTTCTGGACAAAAGCAGATCTCAGGTCTTATGTTCAGTGCTTCCTCTCCCGCACGCTTCATACCTGCCTTGCAACAAGCCTACAAAAGTGCCTCTTGTTTCACTAATCAATCTGCACAAAGAGAAAATGGGGGAAGAGAAATAAAGGGAAAATACTTGATGGGGCTCTGTGGACCTCTGCGGTAGCAATTACTGTTCTGTAGCAGCAGGTCTGTAATAGCCACGAGCTCTTCCTCTCCCTGGTCTGGAAATGCACCTAGGCCATTAGTAGCAGAGCCTAAGGATCCATTTTGAAATATGGATTTGATATAGAGAATAAAGTAACAAGGAGTGAAGCAGCACATACACGAGCACACTAAATGGAAGCTTATAACCATTAACAAAGAATTGGTCCATCAGTAATAATACATTGTGTGAACACATTGTAAAAAATAGTACAGGTGAAAAGTTTGGACATTCTGATATCTGTGAAATTAAAAATGTGGTCCCTGGTGCTGTGGAACTAACACTCATCAAATGGAAGGAGGTGTTTATGCTGCAAGGAGACGTTTATGTAGCACTTCCACCTTTTATGGACAATAACATATGTCTCATGGGAGATACTTTACTTCCAAGGGCATGGCTTCCATCTCAGAGCCCCACCAAATGCATCTTTTTCTGGGTTCCTCTCACTTAGAATTGATGGCCTGAATGTAGCTGGTAACTTGGGCTTTGTATACAGAAAGATGATTTTTTCATTGCATCAATTTAACGTGCAATTATTGTTTAGATATGAACAAAATTAATTTTTAGCCTGCTGAAGGTATGGCAGGTGACCTCACTGGAATTTACCTGCTCTGTGGCTGTCATTTTTTAATAGCCCCGAAGTCCCACATCACTTGCATGCTTTGTGCTACCCAACATAATTTGTCTCAAAAGAGACAATTCCTTCTTTGCTTCTTCTAGCACATGTGAATTCTAAAACTTTGCCTTAGTCACATGGAAAAACTTGGTTTGTGTAACTATAACTAAATGTTTCTATTACGTAGTTTTATATAAACGTGTGTGTGGGTATGCTATATATATATATGTATGTATATATATAGCATACATGCTATATATACACTGTAGCTCCATGCATCTTGAGGGTTGCACCTGTACCATGTCCATTTGGACTTTATACTGTCTTTCCAAATGAGATAAAAGGTCTGATTGGTGACAGGGCCAAGACTTATTCATCTGTCTTGCCATGGTGATGAATTTCAGACACTGTCATGATGATTGAATATTCCAAATAAACATTTAATTATCTTGGGTTATACTTGACAGTCCTTCACCTTTAAAACCTTTAAAAGATACAGTTTAAAATGATAGAGGGAATAAATATTTGAAATACATTTTTCCTATTCACATTTTATAATGCATAGTTCTTAAAAATTCAAACATGCTGTTGTATTTAAAACAAATGCCATACATGCTGAATTGGTCTTACTGAGGTTTCTTAAAGTTGTTTCACCCTGGTTGTCCAAGGTGTGCGTGTTGCTCTATGCATTCTATTAAAAACAGAGGCAGCCTAATACCTTTTGTATTTATGTAGAAAGGAGAACTGCTGTTAAAATGTACACACAGATTGCTTTGAAATGGATTGCTCTCTTGAGCTGTCAGCTGATATTTCCGTTTAAATGGACTTTCTCATTTTGGACATGCTGTCCCCACTCTCCAAGGATGCCCTCAGGCATCAAAAAACATGAAACTATTTCAATACAAGGCTATTTAATAACAGACAGCTGCAAATTTTGACCTTTTCCGAAGAAGCATTTGCAAACCTTTCCTGGGCAGTAGCCAATCCCATTGCCTTCTGCCCAGCCAGGGGATGCTGTTGAAGCTTGAGGATAACTCCTGCCCCACTCTGGGATGGTCTTTGTGAACAATCTCCAGATCCTGCCCTTTCTCTCCCCGCTTGACCTGTGGTCACCTTGACGTGATCCAGTAAGACTTCTTGGCAGTTGCTTGCTCTCTTGAGATCTAGAAAAGTGTCTTTCTCTTGGCTTGTCTCTTTACTCCTCAGCTCTTTTTTTGACTTGTCCTTGGATCCCTCCTAGCCATGTCCCCTCCAGCTCTTCTTTGTGAGTCTTTGAGAGTTTAATCCCCTGGCTACTGTCTCTCTTCCATCTGTATTTTACCATGGGTAATCTTGTACTTAAGTCTTCTGACTGCAAGCGTCTCTCAAAAGGTCAGTGATTCCCCAAAATGCTAGTGACTCCCAAATCCTCCTTTCCGATTAAGGACAGTCTTCTTTTCCCATGGGTGAATTGTGGGTGATAGTGCAGTAAGTCTTACTCAGTCCCTTCCTGCCAGAGCTCCTCATCTTCTGTTCTTAATTACTGTGAACTCGGTAATTGAGTAGCAGACATTCCTTCCAGTGAGTGCGCGGTTTCGTCCTGAAGAAATGCTCCTGCTTATTCTGGTTTAATTAAAGTAGTTTCTCCTTAAAGGTTGTTTTTCGGGCAAGGCACTTAAGAGATCGATTCCACTTTTTTTTTTCTTCTTTTTTTGCTTCTGCTGTAGATAAGAGGGGAAGCTGGGGGCAGTAATTAGCACGGTGTCTCCAGCAGCCAAGGTTCCTCACTGTTTAGCACTAATGTGTTGTATATTCAGCTGACATCAGGCAAATGTGTGTTATTTTGCGGTTCTTTTAAAAGGTGTCCTTAATATGAGGAGGCTCTCCCTTCTTCCATTTCAAATAGAATGGATTACCTGTTACCACAAATCTTGTAGAGAATTAATGTAAGAAAACCATGTAAGACTTTATGGAGAAAGGAGATAGATACCTACTTTAAGCAAAATGGATTTCAGTCGCACTTACTTGTCTCTGGGATTTCACTCATTCGTGCTCCTGTACTCACAGTCGCCCAGAAATGGGTGCTCAAGTGGTCGGGCCAGGATCGGCAGTGAGCAGTGCAGACAGCCAGGACATCAGCTCTGGACTCACTGCATCTCTGGGGCTATTTTTGATTGGTGACAGAAATCTGGGGTTTGGACAGGCTTTAGATGCCTGTTAGCAGTCAACAGTTACCATGGGGTGATCTTTAATTTCTGAACCACGCTTATCTATATCTTCCATTAATATGTGGCACAGTTTCTGCCCTTCATCTTTATTTCTTTGAGGTATCTTTTTACCATAATTTGATTGTTGGGATAACAGGAGTCAAAATAGCACGTGTGATGTAGCCCTGTTTCCATCATCTCGTGCACATCAAGATGAGATCTGCCTCCTGATGACAACACAATCCACTGTGTTTTCAGGTTTGCTGTCTGTCAGGTATTTAGTTATCTGTTGTTATATGCTATTGTTTTTAACCTTTGCTGTCTGTTGTTTCTTCTGGTGCTTTCACATCCAGGCATATTCCATGTGGATAAATCTTGATATTTCTGTTGCAGATATCTACAGTCCAAAAGATAAAATGGGGCAAACTTTTGCAATTATTATGGTTTGTTTTGGTCATATGGGCCTTTTACTCAGATGTGAATATTTAATACTACAGAACATAATCCAGATGTATAGTCTTTCTCTCCTATTTTGATTTTTATCTGCAAGTCTTATGCTTCCCAAGTTGTGAAGGCCTATAAAAATATTTAGTGATAGCAACATGGACATGAAACAAGTCACTGGTGCCAAGAAACTTTAAAAGCTGGGAGACATTTCTTGAGCATAAATAATTCTAACATCTGCTTTATAAATTTCCAGTAAAATTACTTTTCCCACAAGTATAAAAGGAGTTACTTTTTTCTGCAGATTACTAATTTTGAGAATGAACTGATTAGTATCTCTCTGCATCAGGTCACTTGTGATTTCTGTGCAATATAGTTTCAAAGAGGCAAAGTAATTGCCTTCAGAAAGAGGAACATGGAGCATAGGTATTCATGTGTGGAGGGAGATGTTCATTATTTAGTGCCCTGTGTAGCATTACTTCTCCGTATCCTCCAAAGAAGTAACTCTGCTTCTGACCTGATTTTCTACAATAACCAAGTAATTAGAGTACCATTCCTAATTGAAAACATTTATCCTGGGTCTCTTTCCAATCAGACTTTCCTGAGCTGTCCTTGTATAAGTTTACATTAGTCTTTTCCTCATCCCAAACGCTTTCATTATTGCTTGGCAGATACGAAAATCAGTGATTGAAAGACTGTTCAAGGCCCTCTTTGCCATATGTCTTAGTTTTAAATGATTCTAAGTCTATAGGAATTTCGCTGATACAAAATTAAGACCTATGTTTTTTTCCTTGAGATTATCTTGTCCCAAAATTTAAAAACAAAGTCTAGTTCAAAATACAAGCCCAGAATTCAGCAATACATTAAGAAATTGAGCAGTTAGGTCCCTTTCATAACAAATATTTTCCGCCTTTTATTCACACTACTAGAGTGATTTGACTCACAAATGAAAATGTCATCCAATGATCCTTGCTGCTATTGGAGACCTAGCGTGTAAGTATCCCAACATTAACAAAACATCTTTATTTTAGACTTTCCTGCTTTAAAATGACCATCACTAAAGCCAGACTGTCTCCCCATGTTCATATCTCATCCTAGAAGTCACTATTTCTGATTGATCTGTATGCTTGGAGGGGAACAAAAAGAGAGAGAAATTGTCATGATTTGATTGGTTGCTATAGTTCATTTATTGTATTAAATGCCTATTTTCTACAATATTTATATTATAAAGCTATTCCTATTACTCCAAAACACAGTTCCTGCTCTTTATTACAAAAAGAAAATGACATTGTGTTCCAGTTTTCTTTCTTTGATATTTATTGTTTTCTTACCCATGTTGGGAGTACCTTTAGGCTAAAGACACTGCTGCAGTTAATGAAAGCATTCTGTAACTACCGAATATTAGATACTCAATTTGAAATGTTGTCAAATTATCCATGGATTATAGGCTGGCAATTGAGGTTGAGATCCAACATGGTGACTGTGATGGGACCTATCTTTATTATAGGATCAAATGGTAGCTTTTTTTCTTTTTGTTGCTGTTGTAGTTTCTTTATTTTTTTTTGCTTTGTTTGAATTTCAAGACTGTGTTTTGAAAACACTATTCATTCTGCAAAAACAGTTAACATAAGGTTACAATGGGATAATTACTAATTCCACTAAGATGCATTTAATTGTCAGAGAGAAGCTTGTGCTGAATCTTAAGTTTCCTTTCTCCATGAAGACTGCTTTGTTATGTAGGTTTTTCAGTGTTTTCCAATGTTCAGGTTATTGTGGCCTGCAGTGAAAAGTTAGTTTGCAATTGAATTTCCAGATTTAACTTTTCATTTGCAATTATTCAAGTAGACGATTTGTTCCTTAAGAAGTTCATGAAAGAGTGCCTTAGTGCCCCATACATGTTTTTAATAAAAATGCAATTGAAAGCTTAAATATTTATCATGTACATCTTTTTTATTAGTAAAACGAGTAGCTAGATCTGTTCTGACAATTGACATTAAAATGAAAGAGTGAGTCAATAAAAAAGATTTTTCTAACTGATTTTAAAAGTTAACTCAAATATGTAAGAACACCTCAGACACATGCAGCAGTTTTTGTCAATATGGCCTTTGCATTTATATGTGAGGGAATTATATAGCATCTGAATTCAGCTTGCTTCCAGTGGGGTAAGGCAAGGAGTACATTCCTTACACAAAAGGGTGCATTTATCCCTTCTTTCTCTTCAGTCATTCAAGGATATGTGGTAGCCCTCTATGTGGAGGCTTCCTCAACACACATACTTCAAACATCAGATGTTCTATGGAGACACCAAGAGAACAGCAGGGAGAAGAGAGACCAAGAATGTCTGCTATGAAAAGAAGACTCGGGAGAAGATTGTTTGGAAGATGGAAAGAGGCGATGGAGGTGATGAAGGCTTGGGAGTCAGGAGTGCTTTTGATGCAGAGACATGAGGCTTCCCCACTGCTGCAGAGCCCGGGATGCGCCCGTGCTCTCCTGCCAAGGAGCTCGTGTGCAACGTCCAACAGGACCGTGAGCAGGAGCACAGTGAACAGGGTCCGCAGTGCATAGCACACGCGCACCTTCAGTCAGAGAACAAGTCAGATGCGGAGTACAAGGCTGTCACAGAACAACTCGGGGCAGGGGTGAGCGACCCAATGCACTTCACTCATGTGAAAGAAATAGTAAAATGTTTTTATTCATAATGACAATGGTTTCATGAGATTTTATGGCAAGGTCACTTATTATTTACTGCATGGAGGTTCAAGACACACAGAATTACTAAGGACACGCTCCCGTTGAGTCACAGGGTCCAGATTGGACCTCCTTGCTTTCCAGACTCCTTCTGAGAGGAGCCTAAGTGCAGCTGGATCCAGTTCTAGTCCCAGATCTGATCAGTGGATTATGACTAAGGAAATCTGAGCACAGTTACGTTTACAAGTTCAAAAAGAGAGAGAGCCCCCTATAATCACTTACCATGAATCTTCTGAGGGAAGAATCTCTCAACCCTGAGGAGCATCCTTGAGAAGCATCCCTGCTCAAGGGGAGATCCTGGCATGCAGCCCACTACCGTGCAAGGAGAGTTCAATGCGCTCCCCCCATATTCATGGGATGAGATGATTGACATACCGTCATTCTTTCAATTCAGAAATGACTGTTGGTTGGTGTACACACAATTAGCCTTATCTCCCCATCAGGATGCAGCCATCAGGACTGTTATGGATGGTTAATGTCTGAGTTGGGGAAGAGACCAGGGAGGCAACCCCCAGGAACAAATAATCATAGAATCACAGAATCATAGAATGCCTAAGGTTGGAAGGGACCTCTAGAGGTCATTTAGTCCAACCCCCCTGCACACCCAGGGCCACCTAGAGCACGTGGCACAGGACTGCATCCAAGCGGGTCTTGAAGATCTCCAGAAAGGGAGACTCCACAACCTCTCTGGGCAGCCTGTTCCAGGGCTCTGTCACCCTCACTGTCAAGAAGTTCTTCCTTAAGTTCCCGTGGAACTTTTTATGCTTCAATTTGTGGCCATTTCCTCTGGTTCTGTCAGTGACCACCAGTGAAAAGAGGCCAGCCCCATCCTCCCCACTGCCTCCCTTGAGGCACTTATAGACACTGATCAGGCCCCCTCTCAGCCTTCTCTTCTCCAGGCTGAACAGGCCCAGCTCCCTCAGCCTCTCCTCACAGGGCAGATGTTCCAGACCCCTGATCATCCTCGTGGCCCTGCGCTGGACTCTCTCCAGCAGCTCCACATCCCTCTTGTACTGTGGGGCCCAGAACTGGACACAGTACTCCAGATGTGGCCTCACCAGGGCTGAGTAGAGGAGTAAGATCACCTCCAATTTGGTAGTTAACACCTGAATAGGGCTAGTTGTGGGAAGTAAGAGTGAGCTGGGGAGGGAGCACATCCACCACAAAGGCAGGAGAACAAGGCAGTGGCTTCATACAGGCTGCTGTTGGAAGAAGGCTCTAACGGATGCCCTGGTATCTGCAGCAATAGCTAAGTCATCACGGCTCTTGCCTGAACCATTGCAAGTAATTCTTGCAAAATGGTGGTCTGTGTGTGCGTTGGGTTCTTTTGTTTGTTTGTTTTTTAATTAAGAAAGCTTGTGGTTTGCTAAAGAGCTCAATAACTGATGCATAGCAATGGCAGTTTATTAAGCAATCTGCTAGTAAAGAAAATCTCTGACTGTGCATAACAAAGCATATGGCACCACTGGCTGCGCAGTCTTCGTATTTGCCTTCATCTGCTTCTCCCACACACCCCTCCAGTGCTGAGGCCCAGTTGGTTTCACTCTGCAAGAGCAAACTGGAAGAACTGCAGCAAGAGCAAGAAGCCTCGAGGGGCTGCCCAAGTCTGAAATGTTGAAAGATTGTTTGGGGCAAGAAAAAAAAAACACCCTTTATGTAAATAGGCAAAATCACACTATCTGTCCATAGCTGTGAGCCTCCTTGAGTGTCTGAAAGGCTTCAGTTCCAAAGGGTATTCAAGGAATCCCAAAGGATATTCTGAAATCATTAGCATTAAACTAATTTAAAAGAAAAAAAAAAGTAGTCAGAAGATAAATGTGGAATCATTACTTATCAAATTAGAATAGCTTCCTAAACAAGCTGAAGAAGATATCCTGGGCGTTTAAAGCTGAGGTGAAGATGCGTATTTAAAGCTACCCTAAGGAAAGCCCTAAAGAATAAAAGTTGAAAAAAAAAGATGTTGTTTAAAAAATAAAACAAAACAAAAACCCTCCTTGACTAGACTTAGTAGCAATAAACCACCAGATGCTTCTTGCCTCTGATTTCTAAGAGTGATGTTTGGCAATAACTGTATATTTGTTACAGTGGAATCAGTTTTTCTTTCTACCCTAGCTGATGCAGTATGAAAAATCAGACACTTTGGAAAACTCCCTATTCTTCCAGCACAACCATCGTATTTAGCTTACAGTTTGACAAGGGGCATTTATATTGACTTTCCTAGAAATTTCTCTTTCTTTGGGCCCAACTTTATATGCTTTAACAGATTCAGATTTCATTTTTTCACAGTGGAGAGTGGTATTATCTCTTTAATTTCAGCTCCTGGACTGACTTGCAGAAAATTTCATAGTTACTTGTTTTCTGGTTTAGACTTGAGTTAGGGTTATTGCATTCGTGTCAAAAGGAAATTATGGCTGCTAATCATATTATGTTCAGTATTGTTTATCCCAAGATTACGGTTGTCAAAATTCATATTACAATATTAGATTTTGAAGAAGCTGTCTCTAACAGTTGTTTTATGTATGAGTAAGTGATAAACAGCTCAGATTTGTACTCCGTTGTTGGGGACACCTTCTGGCACAGTTGCAAAACCTCATTAAGAGTCAACAGTGAGCTGCGAGTTTCAGATTGTATGCAAGACGTACATCATATTTCATATCCTAATGCAACGTTTGTCTTCCTGTATTATTAATGTCACATCAGTCACATCACTCTTCCCTGAGTTTTACAAATTTGGAAAAATCCTGTAGTTTATTTAGGTTAATTATTGGCAAAAAAAGAAAAAAGTAATCCTACTCAGAGCTTAGGAAATATCCTTTCAGTACAGTTGTTTCTTGCAAATGCAGTTCTGAGTCCCCTCCTTACAGACTACAAAAGTCTAAGAAAAGATTTTTGAAACTTTATTTTAAAAATAAGTCAGTGGTTGATCCAATGGGACTAGAAATCTAAACATCCTATTTACATTGATCAGACATCTTTTGGGGTACGGTATTTTTCTGTGCAAGAGAACAGTGAACAGAATTGATCTTTAGTACACAAATATAAATTACTTCATTTGTCTTTGCAACAGAACAGCGGTCAAATGGCAGTGCCTTAGTGCCTTAGTTTCTTTGGAGCAAGTTTGGATGGAAAAGCCTTCAAAATCTAATTAAGTTCTGTAATTCTTATAAACATGGTATCATTCTAGCTTGTGTGTCGTCAAAGGTTGCATAAGGAGTACTTAAGGTGGGGAAAAGACAAAAAAAAAACTATGAAAGCTCTTCTCTGGGTCAGCAAGAATGAGCTTTCGATGAGCTCGCTCACTCTAGAGAAAAGGCACTTCCACTACCTCCCACTTTTCAGTTGAAGACTTACTCCTTAGACTATTTTGCTATTTTGGAGGACTTCGCCAAAATCTGCCTATCCAGAAATGTCAAAAGAAACAAACGAAAACATGATCAGTCAGTCAATACGTTGCGGGGAGAATCAGCCGCTGCGTAACTCTGCGAAAAGCAGAATTGATTTTGCTCAGCTTGTCATGTTGTGTGGATGTCAGAGGAGGTAATGAGCAAACCAAGTTTCGTGGAAATTACTGTCACTAATCCTAGAGAGGCAAGAGTTGTTTGTTTGCTTTCTTTCTAAACTGTGAGTGGATAGATTTTCTGTGACAGTTGCTGGGTTTTGCACCTTTAAAGAGACTGACTTGGATGTTGACGAGAGTGTTGGCTTTATTTAAGGCTATCAGGAATTTATTTGTTCTTAATTTTTAGGGAACTTGAAAATATAAGGAACAAGAGCCCCAAGCAACAACTTTAGTTGGGTGTTGATATTTTTGAAAATCTCCGGTGTATTTTTTTAATTTTTAGTAATTACCAGAATTTTGAGAAGGCAAGGGAGGTATAACCAAGCACATAATTCCTGCAAATTTGGGGAATAAATGTATTCCTGCCATTTCTCAGCACTGTGAGACTCCGGCAGATAGCTGCTGCCACATGTAGAATCATTTGGGGTTGTGCAGCATTTAAAATTCAGACTAATGTTCTGCTCTCTCCAACATGAAGCCGTGATTGCATGCACCAGCAGCACCAGCATTTCACATTCCTAGAGCTATTCCGCTACTGCTTGTTTAATATTTCATAATCATACACTGGGCATCTGCAGGCAATTTACCTTTGATAGATAACGGCCAGCAAGCAGAGGGTTTTCAGTGGAGAAACCAGAATGTAATGTTCAGTATTTGTGGCTGGAATAAAAAGTGAAGTCAATTGCTAAAATGGATCAAAATGAAAAGGATCAGGAGCTTAGCAAGAGCACGATTCCATGTTAGACACGCCAGGAAGCTTGTGACCGGTCACAAAGCAGAGGGCTTTGTGTTTTATGACCCTGCATATGCTGTCTCTGGATACCAGAGACTCTTTGGATGTCTCTCTGAGGGCTGCGTGCCCACATTGTGAAAGCTGTTGCATAAACCATCTGTCACGAGCGGGGACGGTAGATGAGTTCAGGTTCAGACAGGGTAAAAGCTGAGAGTTGTAACTTGAGCAGTGAGCAAAGCGGGGCTTTCTGCATGGAGAAATGCTCATGCCTGTCCCACGAAGCCCGAGCAAAGTGTGCTCCGTGCCTACTCAGAAACGTAACTTCACAAGGCTGACAAACGCACAGAGATGGTAAACGGCCCTAGGCGTGCTAAGATCTCTCACCAGGGCAGACGTTCTGGTGAAGGAGGATGTTCATTCCTCCTGTATTGTAGCTGGACCAGAAAAGAAAAGCCTTAAAAAACCTTAAAACCAGAAACTGTGGATGGTGCCGATAGCATTGGCACACAACATAGACCTGGAGGATTTCCCCTGAAGAGAAGAGCACCACAGAGAAAACTCAGAGACCAATCTTCCTGGTACACCTCCTCCTGCTGATAAGGCAAAAGTTGGTTTAATGATCTTAGTTTCTAATTTGCCTTCTCAAAAACATGATGTTTTGTCTTTTTTTTTTTTTTCTGTCAAAGAGCTGCCGGCACATAGGGCAAGGCTTGGGACTGGTCAGGTGCCCAGATATGGGGCTCTTCTAGTGGAGGATTTGCTTTGGCGGGGAGGGGTTGCTTCTGCTTTCTTCTTTTTTTCCATCTGCCACGGAGGGAGTTTGCATTATCATCTGTGTGGGGTTATATAAACCATGTTCTTTGTGTACCACTTGGGTTGATCACAAAGACAAGGCCCGTGCCACTCTGCAGCCCGAAGTGTGAAGATCACCCTTACTTTTATTGCCTGGCCTTCAAAGCAAGAGAGAGTGTCACTGCGACTGCTGCAGGACTCGCGGCCAGAGGTGGTGACAGTGGCACCCTGTGAGTCATGCCGCTCTTTCAAAGAAGCTGTGCTGTGCCTTGTTTGGGAAAGATGGGGAGCTGCGTGTCCGCGGAGAGTGTAATTCAGGTCTGTCGGGCAGAAAAATGCTTCTCCGTATGTAAATGTATCCGATATTGGCTCTCCTCTGCCTATCGATCATCTCTGTTTTCCTAGCACATAATTTTTAAGAGACTGTAGTCCAGCACTGAATACCTGCTAATGAGTACTGTGGGTCTGGATCTTTATTCTTTTGCCTGGAGTGGAGGAAGGGATCTTTAAATATTGGATACTGATTGAAACACTCTGTGTTGCTTGTTGAGAAGAGCTACCTGGGGCTTCCTCCGGAGCTGTTCTTCTGTCCCACGCATGGGAATCTCTGCCCATTCAAAGAGTCCCAAAGAGCCTTGTTTTTTGCATGGTGACAGATGGGTGCCACATTTTAGACTTCGCTAGTGGGTGGGCAACTAGGCTGTAATACAGAGACCATGGGTGAGGAGATGATGACACACAGAGACAGCTTATCTCTCAAAGCCGTGCATGTCAAACCAAGTGTTCTTTGCTGAGAAAAGTCGTGTTTTGCCTTTATCTGTGAGCCTCCCAAGAAATCTATCTGATAGCAGAGCTAAATTCAGAAGTATGTGACAGAAGTCTGTGACTTAACATTCCCTTTTTACAGATGACCCTTAGAAGAAAAGGTGAGGGGGGGAAGGCAAGGAGACAAACACACACTCTTTCCCGAGCCTGTGAATTAATCAGTAAAAGGATGATTTTGTTCCAAACATCGATAAGTTGCCATTATAATTCTAAGTGCATCTCAACAGCCTTTCACCAGTTATATCTCCGAGCACGGAGTCTTGTGACTTGTTCACTGGAAAACTGTATCACGTGCACGGCTGTTCTGCTTTTACAAGATAACGAGGCATCAGAAGGTGCCAGGGCACCGGGCCAGGCAGCTAAGCTGATAGAACAAGGTGACCACAGCGCTTTTGCCTAAATGTGTCTGCTCCAAAATCAACAAGTGGTCACAGGCATGAGCAGAGTAACCCACATACTGCGCGGGTGATCCTGAGCTGCCTTGAGATTTGTAACCCTGGAATTTGGAAGGAGTCATTATCTGTTGTGGCAACAAAATAATGTTAAGGAATTGCAGGTTGGGGCTGTAATCATCTGATATGGAAAAAAAATATAGGTGTCATATTATGAAGAGTAAGACTGAAAAGGAAGGTGTCTGTCTGCTGCTTCACTATAATATTAGAATTTACAGATACATTTTAAAGTAAATACAGATACCTTTTAAAGTAAATACAGATACCTCATCCTGCTGTCAGCAGAGCATTAACTGATGGTCAATGTAGTAGGCTGCCTTCATTGTGAAAATGTTTCTTCTCCCTTCTCCTCTTCCCCTAGAATTTCAAGCAAATTTTTGGTGAGTGCATTTACCTGCAATTATTTAGTGTTGGAAATAATTATGTACCTTTATTAACTGAAAGGATAGCATAATACGTTTTGTTTTGCTTTCATTTTCTCCTTTCTTGGGAACCTTAAAAGGTTATTCCAAATCCACTTTATCTGGGGCCACTTTAAAGACCAGGTAAATCCTTGTTGTAAGAAAGAGTGAGAAATGGGGTTGCAAACACCAGCCTGCGTGCATGCATGACAAGGAGTGAGAAATCACAGCATGAAGTTTGATCCGTTGAGAAGATAATGGTAAACATACACAAAACTGTTACTCACGAAGCCAGTAAAGGGAAGAGAGGAGAAATTGGGTTTCCTTTCTAGAATAAGAAACTGCGAAAGATCTTAAAGATCTTTACTTTCTCCCTGCTCTACATTATTTGACTGCCATCCTGCTCCGTCACAGCTGCACAGAAGTACTGTGTGTCTCTAAAAAGTGGGTTTATTGTCAGTGGTTCCATCATCTCAGCTACCTCTGCAAAACGCGGGTACAGCTGCCCCCGTGCACAGTGGAATATTCATAGAGCACAAGTGCAAAGTTACACTTGGACAGAGAAAATCGATTCCAGGCTCAGCACCTATTGCTGGCACCTGGCCCCCGTCTAGGCAGGTTTGTTGCTGTGCTTGCTGACACCAGGGTGGGTGATGTCACTGACACAGAGTTGGGCTACTAAGTGTGAAAATTTTAAATTGGTGTAACTGAGAAACATCATGCAATAGATGATGGCCTTTGCATTTATTTTAAAGCTTTAAGCTTGGGTTTATGAGCTTTTCACAGAGCTGAGTGGTTTTTTAAGATCAATTTTCTGGGTTTGCAGTTTTAAATTCTGCTTTAAATTTCACTTCTGAGTGAAATTGCATGGTCTCTGCTTAACCCAAGTAGACCAAAGCTATTGGACAGCTTAATCAGTGAGTAGGTGTTGCCTTAAGGACAGATGATAGGATCCAGCATCACACAGTAAGTAGCATAACTTATATTTACAGAGGGAATGTGCCAAAGTTACATCAGTTCGTTAACTTTCATAAGCAAAACAGTTGTTTAAAGAAGTCTTCCGAGTCCGAGAGTGGTACTAAGTATATTTCTTTATCTCCTAAGCAAACATCAGACACTAATTGCCAGGCATGATTAGAAATCAGAAGGCTCAAAGGGAGGCATTTGGGATACTCTTTGTACCTGGCTGTTCCCTTCTTTAAGGTGTGTAAGCTGCTTTTGGTGTGGAGGTGAGGAAAAAGTGGCCTTCCTTCAGGCAAGTCTTCTTTGCACCTCAGGAAGCTTTTTAACCTCCTGGCTATTCCTTCTCTGAGTTCATCTCTGGGCAAGTTAATCTTCCTTTCCCTTTCTAAGAGCTAACAGTATTTTATCCTACCTGTGTGCCTGAAGGCACGGGAGCCACATGCGCTTGCCCAGTGCCTGCATCTTCACCCTGGTTGCAGCACATGATGCAGAGACAGCTCCTGCACTTGCAAATTTGAAAGGCTTTGAGCTGGTCACCTCTTCACCCCGAGGAACATGTGAGAACAAGGTTGAAGCTCATGCAAGAGGCTATTCCAGATGGGCATGCTGCAAGACTAAACACAAGCGATGTTCCAAGGAAGAAAGAGAAGGGCCATGGCTGCTCATGAGTAGAGCACAGTACATGTGAGCAAGTCTCTCCTAACTCTTGAAGATTGAGCTGTCAGACTATACAGACCACAGAAATCAGAATTATGACTTTTGGTGATCCTGTAAGAAAAGGCTTTAGCAAATGCCAGGAACACAAACCACAGCAGAACACAGGCTAAAGGAGGCTGCTCTAAGCTGTGGGTTGAGTCACCTTCTGTCCTGGTAGAAAAGTAGCTTTCCGTGCACTCAAAAACTTCTCTCTTGCTGTCCTCTAGGAGTCAGCTTCTTCTAGGAGGCACTGCATGGGCTTTCAAGGAAAGCCAATAACCAAACAACTGCAGTAGGGCCACTGTTTTGATGGGATACCGTTGGCGTCCCATTTTGTAAAGTGAGGTAGCTGAGGACTCAGTTTGATTACTGTATTTCTTGCTCATGTTAATGTTTTGCTGTATATTAGGATTTCCATTCATGACTCAAAAAATCTCATTTCTGAGTCACTCATTGGGTAGCTTCCAAGGGCAAGTCTGATAAGCCTCTTTGTGAGAAAGAGTGCCCTAAAATCTGATTTTGTGTCTGTGTGTGTGTTTTTAAACATGACTACATTAAAAATAAGGGTAGTCGAATGTAAATATCACACAGATTTGAAACAACAACGAGCCAGAGCCAGAAAAAGCAGAACAACAAATCTCCACTACCTATGCACAGTGACTTTTGTCTGAAATATCACTAGGATGTAGGAAAAACAACCTGAGCTGGTTCTCAAAAAACTACATTGCATACGAAAAATAAGATGAAATATCAACTGCATGATCTGAAGTTAAGCAAATCTTCCTAGAGTCTTATCCTATGTAATTTCTGTTTCCCACAGTGCAGAGGATGCTCTGCCATTGACAGAGCAATGAACTTGCCAGTCACTTGGGGCGAGGAGAGGATGTGGCACAGCACTAATTGCAGCAGTTCCTGGGGCATGGCAGGATCCAATTCCATTTAAATTGAGGCGTGGGAGGACCAAGAGGTAGTCGGTGCGCAGGAGCCGGTGGCTCTCCTCTTCCGCTGGGAGAGGCTGATGCCGGGTTTAGAAAACAGCTACCTAATGAGTGGAAAGCTGAGGGAGCCCCTCTGCAAACAGCTAATGCTGGGGAGAGGGGAAGCTTGACTTCATTTTTCTTGTGTGTTAAGGAAGAGCTGATTTCTAAGTGTAAAATTCCAGGGAAACATCATGTTCCTGTATTGCTGAGCAGCATGTAACATCCTGCACGCACAGGGAAGCTAATGTACAAAGGCAGGATACTGCAGCTTGACTGGTTTTATATTACCTAAATGCTGGTACTTGCTGTGCTTTCCAAATGCTGATCCAATTTATAAGAGATTTAAAGAAACTGTGTGGGTGGCTAATCAGTATGATTTTTCTGTTCTATGTGAAAAGATGCTATCCTTTACTGAAATAAAAAGGACTGATTCCTCATATTCGGTACTTTGATCCTTTCTTTTTTTTTTAAGAATCAGCTGAGATGTGTAAGTTGAGATGACTAAAGAAATAGGTTGTCTAGTATATTGCTATTTACCATTACTTATTTAAAACCCTCCTACATTTGTACTGACAGAAAATTGTTGGAATCTAAGTTTCTTTATTGACTTGTTTGCAAAACAAACTAAAGGTTCAAGCTAGTCTTTCATGACAGAACTTTCATATCACAAAATGCTACAAGTACCAAGGTGCTTCAAGCATCCCAGAGAGGCTGAAGACAGAGGCTTTAATCCAGACAGATGCTTAACTCTACACTGAAGCTTAAACCTCTGCATTGTCCTGCCTCTAATTAACGGGTCTTTGAGCATCTTATAGTCGCAGAAATTCAGTTAAGCTTTTCTCTTCCTCTTTTTTTTTTCCTCCTAGTAATAGTCTCTAATTAGTTTCACGGCTGTCCATAATGGTTTTTCCTCTCCTAATTTTGAGAGAAGGTAGGATATGCGCCCCCGAGAAATCACCCACTTGAAGAGAACAGCTTGGAAGTAGAAGCACTGCTGTCAGGATGGTGAGCATGACGGCCACAAAGAAGACTTCATGCCCATTGTGTTTCAGGTAGAAACATCATTACATCCTTCCAAACAGCTCTAAAAAAAGGAGGCATATCTGAAAAACAAAAATCGAGAAAATAGAGAAAAATACCACGGACTTTAGTGTGCCTGCCAGACTGTTGTGATTGCTTTACAGGAAAGTGTTGTTCTGATGTTAATGGCAAATTAATTTTAAAGACATCGTAACTTGGTGTCAGCTCAAATCTCCATCCCTGGCCCCACTACCAGGTTTGGGAGTGCATCGTCACCACTGCTATAGGGCTGCTTCAGATCTCACCTCTGCTTCGCTGCCGCAGTGAAACATTCAGGAAAGAGCCTGAGAGGGCAGCGTTAGTGTAAACCTTGTTTCTCCTCAAAAAGGAGAGCGCTGAATGAAATTAAAGGTGCACTCACTTATGTATTCACATTTTTTCTTCCCTCTTTTTTTAATTAATCAGCACTGTGGATAACCCAGCTGTAGAAATTCCACGACTGTAGAAGCTAGGGTTTGGAGAATTTTAAAATAGAACAAATTAATAGCAAAAAACATCCTCTGTATGACAAAATTTGATAGCAGGAACAATATGGAATGTCATAGTCCCTACCAATATAGAAAATACTGCAGAGCAGAAGCAAAAGCCCACTAGGAAACTCAACCATGACTTGTACTGAAAATAAGATTTGGATCCCTGTCCAGGAGCAAAAGCTGCAGATTTCAGCATCTTTTGGTTTGTTTTAACTTCTCCACAGCAATAGCTTTGCTTTTAGAAGTATATTCTGAAAGCTCATGGAAAGCTCTGGAAATTGTGAAGACCTCATGAGTTCCCAGCTGATCACCATGTTGGTTCTCACTGGTTGAGACAGATTATTTCCTAACTATGCTATTACTACCAGGAAGGATTTGTACAAACAGCAGCAAATTAGTGAGAAGCACAACTTTGTTGTCCTCTTTTAGACTGTGGCAAAGAGAGCAAGAAACGATTCTGTGGAATGGAGGAGGATTTCTGTCACAGAAAATCTGTGCACTTCCTATGATTTATTGCCTGGTAGATCTGCAAACATAAGTGCTGAGAGATTAAAATTCTGATTTCTTTCCATCCAGTAAGACTGGATGACTCTTTTTACAGACTGATCTGTATGATAATTACATATAGTTATATGTAATTAACATTAAACATGACATTAAAACGATGTGGACTTTTTACTGTGTTGAAGAGGGGGATATTTGTTAGTAACTCAACCTGCTCTCCGGTTACACTTGAGCAGCATCCTGCCCTATTTTTTCCACCTCTGTTGTTTATTCTCTCAGAAAAAAAAAATAGAAAGCAACCACCTGTTATGGATAGAGGAAAATCATAAAAGCTTTCTGCACCAGGCAGACAGTTGCTGCAAACGCTGGAGAATGACATTTGTAACACAGTTGACTTCTGCAGATTGCTTTTAACTTCCTGACCCGCTCTCCCGGTTGATTTTCTTCCATGGAAAAGTTTGGAACTATGTAGATCTAAAATGCTGATTTCATCTGTTGGTCCTGATTCGGGACTCAAAGCATTGCTAAAGCAGAAATATGCATACCTGCATTTTTATCACTATTTTAGCATGTATGCTAAACCTTTTCCATGTTTGTTTGTTTTAACTTCACAAATTGCAAACGAACCTGCTTCTCTTTATCTGGAGCAACACGGTGCTCCAGAGGTACAAAAGAAGGCTAGATCTCATATCTGGGTTTTATTAGGAGTCTGCCTGCTTTGTGAACACCTTTGGCCAAGAAGCCTGCTATTTAGTTTTTGAAACTCAAATGAATTCCTCTTCAGAGGAATAAGAAATCCTTTTAAAGAATCCTTTTAAAGGGCTCTTATTTCACCTCATTCCTAACTAAACTATTTTTAGCAATTGAAAAATAAAGATTTACTGTTCAATAAATCCTAGATGTCCAAATTTCAAGGTAATATTCATTTTCACTGAAAATGTGCGTATTGGATTAGACAGATAGAAAATTATTATAGAAAATGAATTGTTCTTAGTAGTACATATGTAATCTACAAGAATATAACTAAATCCTGGTAGACTACAGTTAGCTTCAGAACATATGCTAAGTCTGGAACTTTGTCCTGAAATACTTTTGAATTTCAAGGTAAAAGGACTCTCTGTGTGTGGGTGGGTGTATGGGGGTGTGTGTACGTCTGTGTGTGTGTGTGTGTGAGTGCAGCTGGCCCGATTCCCTCCTATCGCTTTGACTGATGCAAAATGAGAAAAAGCACACTTTCCACTTGTGGTGGTGATTAGGCTAAAATTATCAGATGACATCATAAGAATTCACCTTATGCAAATACTGTGTGCAGTCTCCTAGAGGATCTTCACAAAATGGTGGCGCTATCACTAGAGCAGATGTTATTTTGAAATCCATGCTCAAAATGGTGGAGGTCATTTGTTCATATACAGAACTCCTTGTGTTTTCACTGCCAGTGTCCCAGGCTTAATGTTTATGTTCAGTTTATTCCCACAGTAACATCTCTTTCCCACCACAGTCACCTCTGTTGCTAGTCTACGTGATCAGGTCATCATTGGGCTCAGCTGCCACAAGGAAGAGAAATTACAGAAACCTGTCAGGTATCGGCTGCTGATTGCTGATCTGTTTGAGGTTGGCGATGTTCCTGCCATCTTAGGTCAAATTCTTAGAAGTGCTCCAACTGCTGATTTGACCTTAGCTGACAACCCATTTTCTGTTTTTACTTGGATGAGATAATGTGCAATGGGTGCTCTCACAGTAGCTCTGAATCTGTGTGAACTAATGCTTTTATTTGCTGCATTTTTCTTTCCTTCTGGTTATGAATATCTTTGCTCTTTATTTCCTTTTTTTTTTCCTGCCTTCAGACAAAGACGATTCTCAGTTCTTTAAAACTGAGATCACAGTGCAAGTCCAAATGGAAAAGACAGTATTGGAGATGGTAAGAGTGATCTTCTGATGTGTAAATCAGATTACTACAATACAGCAAGTAAGTATTGAGTCAATTTGTGTTTGGATATACCCCTAACAGCACAGAGACACAGCTGAGATAAGAGCAGATTGTTAATAAGCAAGTCCCTGACTGAAGTAATTTATCAATAAGAAAGAACACAAGAAGATGAGTAGCAATGGCATTTAATGAAGGTAGAAATGGAAAAGAGCAATCAGTCTGTTGGCATCTGTATTCTTATTTTTAAGAGAAGCAGTTTACAAAGAATGTCTTCTCATCTCAGAACAATGCCACAATATTTTGTCTGTGTGATACACTTTTTGTAGATGCAAGTGTTTCACCTATATACTAACCTTCTTGATGTGGTGATATGAGGATTTAATGTTTGTTCTGAATAACAGTGACTTCTATTACCATCCTTCTTGATTTTTCTATGGTTCTTATACTTATACTTATGGTTCTTATACGAGTCCTTCCATTTATGTTTCTCCTTCTAGGAACGCTGGGTACTACTTGTGTTTTGGTGACATCTTCTGGATAAGGTTGCTACTGGAAGGAGTAATTAATATATGTGGCCTTCCAGCTTTGTCTGTGCTGAATCATTTTAGAAAACCCTGCACCTTTACCTGGTTCCAGGGACTCAATGTCCTACTTGAAATAGAGTAATGAATTCAACACTGCATAATGTGAAATGAAAGCAGATCTGATTTAAGATGCCACAAAAGTCATGCACAGGTTTCATGCAGAGATGCTATGATATCTTCTGTCTTGCACTGGGATAATAAACTTCTTTTTTATTCTACATGTTGGCAGGCCTGTTTGGTGCTTCCTGCATGCTTGCTTAAGCAGAATGTAGGATGAGAAGGATCTTGCTGGGACCCAGCAAAGATGCTTGTAGCTCGTTTTTCTGCCTTTGGTAACAGATGCCTCAAGGAGAGGATGAGGACAAGGTAAGCCAGGAGTGATAATTCCCCAGAACACATTTCTAGCCACAGGCAGAAATGCTGTTTGGGGATTTTGAGACAGAAGTGCTGATTTTTTTCATTAGTTTTTCCAGGTGCCCTTTTGAGCCCAGGGATCTTTTTAGCATCTGTAATGTCACTCAGCAAGGAGTTTCACATTTTGTCTCTGTTGTATGAGTATTCGTCTTCTTTTTTTTAAAAAAAAAAAAATCTTTTATTCTTGACCTGGATACTTGCTGGTGTCGCTTGATGTGCCTACTGCTTGTACTGGAGAAGGCAGCGAATATCACTATATAGCACTTGCAATTTTATAGATCATACCATTCTCTTTTTAGTTGCAATTTTGTGAGACTGAAGAGTCCTAGTCACTTTAGTAATTCCTCATCTGAAAGCTGACTGGTTTTCTCAGAGGCTTGTCTAGTTCTATGTTATCATCTTTGAGATGAGGGGAACTTTTCATGGTGCTCAGGGTACAGATACAGCCAGTGTCCAGCTCTGTGTTCTGTTTTGCTACCTGCTCCAATAGCGACCCCTTCCTTGATTTGTTTCCTTTGTTTCATAAGCCAGTTGTCCAGTATCCTGAAGTCCCCCAGAGTTCTTCCCTTAGCCCTTATCTTTAATATCTTGTTTGACTCAGCACTGGCATAAAACTGTCTCCCTTGCTTTTTGCACTGTTCTGCAGATCATTTGCAGAAATGTTGAACAGCATCAGCTTTGGCACAGATTCCTGTGAGCTCTCTCCCCACAGTGAAAATTGGCCTTCAGTTCTGTCCTCTGTCTCCAATCTTCCAACCAGCTACATATCCACATGTGGCCATTTCCCTTTACCAAGGGATTGCATAATCTCTTAAGGAGCTTTGAGGGACTTTGCAAAGCCTCTGAAAATAAATAAATAAAAAATAATGAACTGCACAAGCATGTGGGCAAAGAGGTCCAGCCTGGTGCCTTCTTGAAAGTGCCAGTAATCATCTATTGGTGGCTTCCCCTTTCAAAAGCCGGGCTGACTCTTCTCCAAAATGCTGTACTGATCTGTGTGCTCACCACTGCTGTTCTTCACATTATTTTCATGAGTTTGGAATTACTGATCTGTGGTAGCACAATCCCAAATATTGTCATCACATTTCTGCTTTACACTTCCCTCTGATACCAAGGCAATTTTAAATGTGAGGTCACGTAACACTCCTAACAGTTCAGCTACTTTATCTCAAATCATCTTGTGAACACCAGCATGTATGTAAACTGGTCCTGGCTATTGTGTACTGTTCAATCACTCCATAGCCTTTTAAACAATATTCTCAACTGGAGAGAGATCCTCTGTATCTTCTACTGAAATAAAAAAAAAAGTTGGGAGTACTTTTATCACTGGAACTTCATCAAGTTTACCTCAAGTTTACAAGAGTGAAAAGCTTCACATAGGTTTTCACCATGATATAATTTTTCTGGGAACTTTGGTCATATCTGGATCATCTATATGCCCTTTAAATCCTATTGCAGGTCTCCTAATCTTTGTGAGTTTGAAAAAGTTTTTATATTGATTTTTCAAGTTGTTCTCACACATTTTCGGCCTGTGTGTTTAACCTGCCAGAGTTTATGATTCTCTTTGGACTGATACTGTGCTTTTTTGTTTGCTTGTTCTTTAAGGATATTTTCTTGCCCGTAAAAATAGCTTTTACTTTGGTACAGAGTCATGCTGGTTTCCTTTTGGTGTTCCTGACTCTTTTCAATTATTTTCTGATTTTGTATTTTATCTGTGCTCTCAAACTGGTAAATCTAAATTGTGTTTATGCCCCATAAAGATTTAATTCTTCCAGCTACGCATTCTGGCTTATTTTATTAATAAAAATTTCCTCATTTTGTGAGCATTTTCTAATCTTTTAAATTAAGCAAAATCATAAAGCTTTTGTAATGTCTTTTGTCTGTGTTTTTTTTATTTTTAACTCTTCCACTGATCTCCTTGAAGCCTTAGAATTTTGCACAATCTTTCTTTGCCTTTCACCAGGCAGAAACATATCCTTGGTTTTGTAACCTTGAGACAAATTTTTAGTAATGTCAATAACTTTGATGCAGTAATACTACTTCAGTGTTATCAGAAACAAGTACTAGACTTTTTCAAGGGAAACTAAGCACTGACCTCAAACATCCCTCCCATCATGGTTCAGGCAAAGCTCTCATTGCTCTAGGGAGCAAGTAGACCATCTTTAAAGTGCTCTTTGAAAAACCTTTAGTCCAAACATGCATCTTATGATTTGCCAGTCTCTAAATATATTTTGAAAACTTCTTCCCACAAATTTTGTGAGAGAAATGTTTCCCTTCTACTGTGGTCACCCAAGCATTCCCACTTGTCCATTATTTGTTCTTTCCTGGATGTGCCATTTTGCAATACAAGCCTGGCAGGGTAGTTGTGCCTCTGAGACGTTTCAGTGCTCACAGCCCTGCACTTGGAGAAAAAGCACCCTGGTGATCAAAGCCATGGTTGATCACCATTCAGCAAGGATAAAACATCATTCAACATGGAAAAAGTTTGATTCATGCATAAGCTGAGGTATGACTCTACAGCATATACTTATGCTGCAACGCATATGCGTAGCCTTCATGGGAAAAGGCAAGCTGGTTCCTGCTAAGGACTCTGCTGTTTTGCACTGGACCCTTGTAATGAAATATGTAGCATAGAGCAAATCTGTGATGGCATTACCACCCATATGTTCACACAAACGCGTGTCTAGTCTTCTATGAGAGGGAATGAGAAACTACTGACAAAAGCGATTAAATTTGGTTTGGAAAAGGAGCTACAGAAAAGAGGGTCACAGGTTTTCCTACCCAGCTAAGTCAAGGTAGATAGTGGTTTAATAGGGCGTTAAAGGAAGGAATTTTATCAAAATTTTGTAAGTTTTTCACCGTCTTCACTGTATATTAGAGCATGTTCTTGGGCAAAGTTTGGGTACAGAGTCCCTGTATTTTCCTCACTCTGACAATTGCTAATGAGTGATGCAAAGAAGATGGTCTTCATCCAGATCACACTGAAGAACTGTCTCACTAAAGCTAAAACTGTATTTCCATTTCCTTTCTACCTATGACACCCACTGGGCATTATAGTGAGACTCACTGGATAGAAAGGGGAACAAGGTTTAGTGCTGGGGTAAAGACATTGGAGCCACAAGAGCCCTTGTGCATAGCTCTACCTTGAGCGTTGCTGAACACAGCAGGGCTTGTTCCAGACAGCAAATAACTGCTCCAGCAAAGACACAGGGCCCAACTGTCTTATCCCACTATAATGGAATTTGGCAACTTCTGCCAATCTCGGGGACACAAAGTATGACACTTAAAAGGCTGCTTTGTCAAAATCCCTGTAACTTGATAAGCTTCTGGTTGAAGAATTTAATGATTTTCTTTCATGAAGATCAATGGCTGTTCTTAAAATAGCTCAATAGCACAGACTCCCACTGGCTGCACGCATGCGCAGGAACACTCATCTTTCCGAAGCTTGATAGTGACATTTAAAATCTTAGCACAAACCAATTTCAAATCTAATCTAAATCTGGTGAAATAACTAGGCTTATACCATGGGTGAATTTGCCCTGGTTTATTTCATGCCTTTCAGATTTCAAGCAAGTCCCAGAGGTGGGACTTTATGTGTAGAGATACAAAAATCTCTCAGTCAGAAGCGGACAAGTGTCTGGCTTCTTTTCAGGGTGCACAGCTTTAGCAGGGAAGTCTACAGGAGCATTTCCTTTGATCTTGGTGTAAGGCCTCTCTTTCTGTAAATTTAACAGTTCTTCAGGAGAGTAATGTTTAGATTCACAACTTATCTGCCATGGCAGCAGCCTCTTCCCAAAGATTAGGAGAGCTGTTTCTTCTTTGCTTCTTTTCTGCCACCACAAAAAGTAAATGAAGGGCATCAGACCATCTAGACAACCTACTAAGAGGAAATAAAACTTTCTAATTCTTTAACGTCTTATTGAAAATCAGCAGCTTATACTTGAACAGTGCAGTGCCTATCCTTTTCCAAATGGATATTCCTGCATCATTTACATTTTTAATTGCTTTTTTTCTTCCATTTCTTTTTCTGATCCCAACCATAAATTCAAGGTCATCCTTGTGGTCACAAAGTACATTCTAAATTTTTGTATGGGTTCTGCCTTTTCCCTTACCTCTCTAGAAGCTGTGTGTGAGCTAATTATTTCTGGTTTGAAGAGTACCCTTCGTTAAATGCCCTAGGTGATGGTCAGTGCCAGTACTTTTTCAGGCAGGCAAGGAAGAGGACTTCACAGTGGTTGAGACTCTAGATTTGCACTAAGCAACATTTAGATTGAGTTGCCTGTTCTGCAACCTTTGTGTTTCCTGTATGTATTGAGTATTTATATTTACTTCTTTCTATTTATTCAGTCACTTGCCTATTTGATCTATTGGCTCTTCAGCTTGAGGGCTGTCTTTGACAGGTTTGTAGAGTAACTACCTGGTAGGCATTGCAGTCTTGTTTGGAGACTCCTGCGACAACATAAATGACGCTGGGTCAGAGATTTCAGCTCAGTTTCTGAACTGCTTCATGTAGTGCAGTCCTTAACAGACAAGGCACAACGAGTTTGCCTTAGAGATCCCACAGGCATTTTAGGCACTGACCTTAACACAAGCAGCCTCTATAACCCTATAAATAATATAATAATCTTCCATCCAGATGCGTTATAGTTATGTATAGGAGCTCAAACATCTTACATACTTTGCCAAGAATTTCTAAATGTGACATTTTTTTTTTATCATTAATTAAACATTATTGTGCAGGGATAATTATCACTATATGTGTGCACACATATTAAATGTAAGTATTTTGTAAACGTGTAAATTCACAGAATCACAGGATGGTTGAGGTTGGCAGGGACCTCTAGAGATCATCTAGTCCAACCCCCTGCTCCAGCAGGGACACCCAGAGCACGGGGCACAGGGTGGCATCCAGGCGGGTTTGGAAGATCTCCAGAGAAGGAGACTCCACAGCCTCTCTGGGCAGCCTGTGCTAGGGCTCTGTCACCCTCACAGGAAAGGAGTTCCTCCTCACATGGAGTGGGAACTGCCTGTGTTTCAACTTGTACCCATTACCTCTCGTCCTGTCACTTGCTGCTACTGAGAAGAGTTTGGCCCCTCCTCCCTACATTCACCCCTCAGGTACTTGTACACATTGATTGGATCCTCTCTCAGTCTTCTCTTCTCCAGGCTCTCATATAATTCAATATGTATTTTTCCATAATGTGGCAAGTATTTGCCAAATCTTTTCTACTCTTGTTTTCAGAAAGCTCTTTGAAATGCTGATATTCAGATGCTTCAAATTTTGAGTTCAGAAACAAAATCAGGACTTAATTTTCTGCCTCTAGTTCTATTTAGGCTGGAAGGTTCATTTAAAATGACTCCCTCCTCCAAATTCTTTGTTGTCCAACACACTCTTCCAACTATGGTGCCTCTTTCCTGAGGTTCTTGCAAATGCTTGAGATATGAAAGGTGTTTCCACAATTATGCCTCGTGTAAAAATCCATTAGATGAGTAATGCATATTAATCTAAAAAAGTTGTACATTTTAAATAGAGTACATCAGACAAGTACTGCTGTAAGTAGCAATTAATTTCTTATGTTTTCAGATGGTAAATTTTATCATTCAGAAAATTAAGTGCTGGTAGATTTTGAGGTCTCCAGAGCCTGTGTGCTTTGTCTCAGGCAAATTGTTCTGTAAGAATGGCGTTGCTCTACGATTGAAAGAGAAACTCATTAGTTCGGCCAAGATGTTTTATTGAGATTTGCATTTCAATTACACTGAGGTAAGTAGACTTGAAATTAATGGATTTTTTTTTCTTCTTCTTTTTGGTGTCTTTTTTGACCATCAGGAATTGGACTTAGACTTCTTAAGATACATTTTCCGGTTCAAAGTTCCTTTCTCCATGTATTAAATTATATGGAGGCTGCCCAAGTAATGTGTGTGATCAGAGGCAATATCTAAGAGCTGCTCCTGGAAGTTTCTAGGAGTGCTGGAGAGCCTCTCTTTCTTGAGCACAGATGGAGTGAACGCCACGGACTGATATAATTCAAAGTGATTTTGTAGATGCCTTCTGCTAAGCTTGACCCAAGTGTGGAAGTGGAACAGTCACCTCACAACAGGCTTCTCTAGTAGTCTTAAACTGTGTTCAGGATCACTCCACAGCAAGGTAGCAAGGGCAGGGATTTTTTGGTTTTGGCTCCCAGCAAGGGCTGGGGACTTTCCGTTCGTGCTCTGTCTCTCAGTGAGGGCGCTTGCCTGGGAGCAGAGAGCTGGACTCTGCCTTTTGTAGTATCTCCAGGCTTGGTGCCTGCCAAGGTAGCTCCTGACTTTGCTAATCTCGAGTCAGCTGGACTCAGGGAAAACTGTGAGCGCAGCCCATCATAGGTTGGGTGCCCCGCTGTCCCTACAGCAAGGACTGCAAGGACAGAGGCTGATAGCAGAAGTGGACATCATGGGTTGAAAGAACAACTAGATTATGTTTTGCCACTACACTGCAGTGGAAGGCTTTGGCACTTACCATGAAGTTGTTTGTACTCTTGTTTGATGCTACTTTTTTTCTTTCTTAGCATCTTTTTGCCTTGAAAAAAAAAATCATCAAATAACATATAAATTTCCCTGCTAACATAATAACTTCTGCTGTTTTGTAGGGACCGCTCTTTGTAGTGACAGCTGTCTTTGGTGTGTGAAATATTTTATGAATACCTTTGAATGAAATGGACTGAGTGTCTGTCAGGGTATAGACACCTCCTTTGCTCTGAATTTAAATGATGTGTTGGGGAGAAAAAAAAAGATTAAAGCTTCATGCATATTTTAAAAGAGAAATTTGGGTCAGGTAGCACAAATGTGGATTTTTTTTTTTCTCTCTCTCAAAGAACAGGGCATTGTGCTCCATCCCGCGGGAGGAGCACCTTTCGCCTTTCATCATTCCTCTTTATTCTGTGCCTCCTCAGGGGAGGAGAAGGGGTGTCAAAAATTTGGGGAGGACAAAGTGGAGGCTGTGATACAGGCATGCACAAGCCGTGCATAGTCCTGACAAGCTGTTTTTTGACCCTACTTTCCTAGATCCCCCAGGGGAAAGAAAAGAAAAAAGAAAAAGGTGACATATTCCCAGAGCTGGGACTCCCACCTCCCCTGTGCCCGTGCCACCTGCTTTCCAGAGCCACGTATCCTCATCTCCAGAAGGTTAATGAAGGAGGGATGGACCCTCTGCAGACACAAGCAGCAGCGCCTTCTTTTGTGCAGTTTGGATGTGGGAGTTTCTTTGTTCTTTTTTGTTTGTTTGTTTGCTTTGTTTGCCTTTGAAGGGCTGATTTATTAATAGCCCACTGTAATTAAATGACAAGCTTTTCAACACCACCAAAACAATAGTGGTCCCTGCAAGGAAGGCCCATGGGTGGGTTGGGTGGTAGTGCAACACCAGAACCGGGTGTCCTTACGAAGAACTTTTTTACTTAAATATCATTATTCCCCTTGGCACATTTTGCCAAGCTTTAGGTGATACTTTAACCCTCTTGTGCCTCCTGCCTAGAGCCAGCAGAACTGTCTGTTGATCCCAGTAGGAACCAGGTGCCACTTCCTTGAGGTTTGCACCCTCCTGGGGAGGCCTTGCTGATGGCAGTCTAATCTGGCATCAGAAATCAGTGGTGGGATGGGAAGCGGCACCACGTAGATGACCCCAGCCAACTGACTGAGCCCTACACGGGTGTTTAGTGTCTGGATAAATAAATTTGCAGCTGTTGTTATGCAGATAAGTTAGGCAGCATACCAAAGGCTAGCTTTGAACGCTGTTTTTTTTTTTCCTTTTTTTTTCCAAGGGAAACAGAACAACTAATGGAATAACTCCATTTCTTATCAGCTTAATAGTTTAGCTGCTATGCCCATTGCTAGACTAAATGCTGGTGATGATTAAATAACGATTAGTGATAATTTCCTAATAAAGATAAATATTGATCCAAGATAAATGATAATCCAAGCCCTCTTTTTCTTCTTATAAAGTGTAGGCACGTAGACAGCTTTTCCTGGTGTTCAGGGGTATCTGTAGATCAGAAATGAAGCTTGCAGGATGCAAAGGAATTCCTTAACAATATCAGGTAATTGGAAAGAGAATATAGTGCATGAACAGTAAATTTTCTTTGGGAAAACCAGCCGGACCTGAAGGGCATCTTGGTGGCTAAGGAGAGTCATTGCAGCCCAAGGCAGACACGCAAGGAGGCAGGGAAGGGTGAGGAGGCAGGGAAGGGCGAGGAGGCAAGACCTCTTGCAGGCTCCCGAGGACCTGCAGGCAGATTTCCACAGCAGGAAGCTGTGCTTTGGGGAAAACGCTGCTCTAGGCCAATCTGGGCTAATGTGGAAACATCCTGAGAGTTTCCAGTTTCCTGTGGGAGGGTTTGCTCACAAAGGAAGCCGGATGAGAGCTGGAACCTGGATGACTAACACAGGTCTGCAGCGAGAACCAGAGCTCAAGGGACAAAAAGGTGCCGTGAAGGAGACCGCCTCTTGCACTACTGTTTCATTCAAACGGGTCGTGGGATGAAAGTCCCCTCTTAAGGTTTTTCTTTGCTTTCCAGTTACATTGGTGCTTTCTGTAGCTATCTTTTACAGCAGGACTCAAAGCCATGTAAAGAAAGGGGCCTTCTCAGGAGCCGGTCTGCAACAGCTGATAGCTGGTGCTAGCGGTGGGAGTGAGCCCGTCCCGGCGGCAGGAGCTGCCGTCCCTCTCTCAGCTGTGACGGGCCCAGCTTGGCTACACTCCTGCATAGCCCCAACAGCTGATAGGGCCCATCCCAGGTAGGTGCCTTCTGCTTTGAAGCCTCCTCCGAGCCTCAGTGCAGCATGAAGGAATGAGCAAGTCTGACACGGACTGACCAGGTTATCTCGGAGTGAGTGGTGCTTTTGATGAAGCCTCTGTAGAGTTTCCTCTTCTCCCTTTGGGAAAAGAATCGGAGCTGCTTAATAGAAAGACCTTGATGGCATATGCTGTCTGTGCTTTGAATTAGGAGCTGTATTGCAAAGGCTTTCTTGGCACAAATAGATACTCTTCATTCCTCAGGTGAATTGCCTTTATTTCCGTTCAAATTCATTATGTTATTTTATTAGCTGTGCTCTTGGGCAGCTTTCCCCAATTTAATTTTTGCTTGCTTTACTTTAAACTGTTTGTAATACTGATGAAAAGGTGGTGCCAACAGTTTACCTGTTTGATTCCCCACTGAATAGTGATACTGATCATTGCCAATGCCTGCGTACTGCCCAGTTGGTTACCCAAAGCCTCAGAGCTGGTTCACAGCCAGCTCTCCAACTTTCCTTTTGAAACAACTTGCAGAGCAAGTTCTCTCCCTCCCGGTTGGTATTTAAATGCCCGTCCCCGTTCTGACAAGTGATGGCATGAGCACAGGCCATGGCAGGGACAGTGCCCTTCATCTTTGCCTCCCATCCCCACACGTGTAGTAGAGCAAGTACCCCGAATACGCTGGTGTGTGCATTGAGTCCCTGTACAGACACTGCACGTCTGCTCCTGCTTCACTGCACTTCTTTTTATTGCAAAAATGGTGAATGATAGGACGGTTGTTGATACTTGGGCTCAAGTTTTAAAGCACTGCTAAGTGGTAACTCAAATTCTGAGCCATGACTGAAGATTATCGTTACTGTGGTTGCTGGATCATGTGTGCTGTCTGGCTGCACCTGGGCAGAAATCCCTGGTTCAGCACAGTCCTTGGGTGCAGCAAGGCCTTGCCTGCGTTTGGAAATATTTGCTGCTTCAGCTGTGTTGGCAGCACTTTTTTTTTTTTCTTTGGGGGGGAGGGGGAGGTGGAAATGTCATTTATAGCAGGGAGATAATTCTTTATCTGCTATAGTTAAAAAATATTTCCCAAAATAGAGTAATAAGGAAATGCTGGTCAAAGGAGGTCTCGGCGGGCCTCCTGCTCCCATGAGAGTGTGAAAGCTGCTGGCGCTCCCTCTTGGAGCTGGGGGACAAAAGGTCTTTTTTTTTAAATTTTTTTCATCTATCTAGAGAGAAAAAAAGACCACAGTAAATATAGCACTTGCAAACATCACGATCCTGGGGTCTATCCACTAAATTAATCCTGTGTGTTTTGTTCTGTACGTTTCGTCCTAATCAGTGCTGCAAATCTCCGTTTGCTGGGCCAGGACTCTTCCTCGCCAGCCCACGTCACTTCTGAGAGCCTGATGTTCCCCTCACCGCCCCACAGGAAACAAGGTCATAACGTCACCCCGCTCTTTGTCAGGGAGCAAACAGCACTGCCTGGTTTGCATAACATTTTCTTATGTTTTTTTCTGTTTAATATTGCGCATACAGAGTGTGAGCACCAAGACTGCTGCTCACTCACCCCCAAGTGAGGTCTTTCAATTAGGTGAATTAAATAGCAGGGTAGCGCTGATGGATGTGGTGGTGTCCACAACGTGGTCCCGTGCTTCAGCTGCACCCGGAGACACGGGGGAACTGCAGGGAGGGGAAAAAGAGCTGGAGCAGCTGGGAAGGGGCATTCAGAGCTGCTGGTCAGTGCTGGTCAGTAGTAGGTCAGTGTGCCTTGGGCCTCGGGGCTTTCCCCACTCTCTGGGTCTGCCTTCCTTGGCAGGTGTAAATGCAGGGTGAAAATGCCCATATGAGGGTCAGCTGACACTAATGTGGGGCATCCAGCAACCCCAGGGAATTTAACAAACGGATCTGGTGCCAGAGCTGCAGAAGGAGGAGGAGAAAGTAGTTTGGGCCTTCATGCAGCAGTACCTGCGGGTGCTGGAACGTGTGCTGTCCGTAAAGGAGACGGTCGCTCTTCACTACAGCGGCCTCTTCGGCTACTCACTGCAAAAATTTCTAGCTCTTGCTCTGTATGAGCAACCTCAGGACAGCAGAAACAGAGGCCCAGGCTTGTAGGCAGACTAAAAAACAGTGATTTTTAGTATCTAATTCCATGCATGGAGTCTATGTTTAAACACTGTTTAGTTCTTTTTTCCTCCAAGAGGCTTTCCAAAGGAGGCCGTGTGATCCTCATTTGACGTACACATACAGACAGACACGAGGTGGAAGTAACTTACCCTGGAAATGCAACAGGGAGCTCTGCATTGGAGAACCTTGTTCCCTATTCAAATATTCTTATTTTCGAGGACGTGCTGCCTCTGGAAAGATGGCAGGCCACAGACACAGCGTTGAACCCTTCTTGGTTCATTTGTGTCAGGAAGAAATACATTATTTGCACTGCATAGTAAAACAATTCAAAGCATTTAAAAATCAGACTGGAATGTGCCTAGGAAGGGTAATTAATTATTCCTATTAAAGGTCAGATTACATAGTAGATTTTTTTGCTTTAATTAAACAGAAAACACACTGTGTTCTTGTATTATTACACATATAAATAACAGTACTGTGTTGCTAGGATATTTTTAGAAGTTCTTTATGGCCATCTGCATGAAGTCCTAAACTCGAGACACAGAAAACGTCTGTGTCGTTACTTCAGGCTGCCTCGCAATGAAACTTCCCTTTTTACCCCTAGTTCAATCATTCGGAATTGAGTTAGCACATAAACAGTTTGTGTCTACATGTCCAAGGAGGAGCTCGGTTTTGACTGCTTGCTGCGCTCCTCTAATGCAACCCATCTATCTCCCTTGACAGGCCCTCCCTCCCCTTCCCTCTTCTCCAGCTGTGGGGAGCAGCTTGGTGCTGCTCTGGCGCTGCGTCTCGGCACCCAGCAGGCTCCTGCTCCTGGTCATGAGTGTGTGCGGGACTCCTACCCAACGCTTTTGCTTTTTGACCACTCTACAAGCTCTACATTTCACACTTCAGAGAGGGCAGCCTGGGAGGATTAGCCTCCTTCCTTAGTTCATTGCGCAGAACTGGCATCACCTACCACATGGTTTTGGTCTTGGAGGAATATCAATATCTGTGTCCTACGGAAGACCACTGTCCTGCTCCCACCATGGCCTGCAACCCTCAAATGTTTTTATGGTTTTTATGGTGTTGAGCCCACGGCTCAGCAGGCCGTGCTCCCCGATACGGGTCAGGTATCAGCACCCGCAGAGCCCGCTCACTGCTGCTCGCAGCAAATGAAGACAAATGAAGAGCCTTGTGCGATGCCCGCCTGCTCTGGAGCTCGCCCTCCAGCACGACAGGGGACTGGAATCCCACGAGCATCGACAGGCAAATGTGGAGAGAAACGGCAGCAGCGGTTGAAGCTGCTTGTAGAAACCTGGCAATTGTTTCCTTCTCACTAACCCCCACCAGAAGCCCCTTTCCAGCCCTGCTAATGGATGCACTAAGCGATGCGAGCTTCCCAAGCAGAGTGAAATAGCCATGAAATAATTCCGTTCTTTGACAACGGAAAAGAAATCAGTCAAAATTTCTCCTTGAACTTTATCAGAGGAAGCATTTCTGCTTCAAACATGCTGGAAAGATCTGACTTCCCAAATGGTGTATTTTAAAGGACAAAATATCCCTTTGTTTCCCCAGGTTGGTATCACTGAGGAGCTTTGTGAAGGTCAAAGCAAAACCTAGCCAATGACTTGGGGTTTACGTTTATTTTTTTAAAAGGAATTATTTTGTATTTACTCCTACCTTCTCAAAGTGTTTTTAAATCAGGCCTCCTGCGGCTGGTTTGAAGCTGTCAGGCCCCCCTAGCTGTTCTCCCAGCTGTTGGGGGTCAGCTGTGTGCAGCGCTCGCTGCAGGGGCAGCATCAGCCCGCAGCACCTTGCTGCTTGCCGTAATCTTTATGTTCTCACCCCAAAGTGGCAAACTCCTGCGAGTCCACTGACCGGTCTGTATTTCCCCATTTTGGAAAGCCTTGCAAAAACAAGGCTGCACATACCTGAAATCCTTCAGATTATTATTCTAATACTTCAGCATATGTTTCTGAGAGGCGGCTGTTTTGTGGGTGTAACTCACGTATTTAGTGTGTTTACTATATAACAGAGTTACTGATTAAAGAAGGGTCCCAAGACCGGCTCCTGCCACTCCAGGCTCCAATACAAGCAGGATAAGGAGGTATCTGCACAAATGTCCTCAGAGTAGCAGGTACGAGGGGAGGCCCCAAAGCAACTACCAGGCCCGGACGGCAGAAGTGCTGTCAGGGGCGAAGGGGGAGAGGGATGCTATAGATAAGGTGCCAGGATTAGGAAAATCTGTGATTCTTGTTGGGACACAAGCAGTGATTATGGAGGGGGTAGTGGTTGCGTGTGCTTCAGCTCTCTTCTTGCTCAGACACAGTGCTCTTCCATTTTATTCCCAAGATATCTTCAGACAGCTCCCAAAAGTTGGGGTCCATGCCACTGAAAATGCTGCCTTCCTACTCTATGCCTTCCTCCAGGAATTCAGGGCGAAACGCGAAATCCCAGCCTCCATTCCCTCTTTCTTAGGGAGGTTTAGGGTGAGCACGAGCAGCTGCTGTCTCCTGGGCTTAAGGCACCTCTCTGTAACGAAGGACTAGTGTGGTGTGTGCCCCTGCGGCCTGGAGGCTTCAGGTAGGCTTAGCACGTTCATCTAGAGAAAACCTGCTGCCTCATGGTGCTTAACCTTAGATTAGCACGTGCATTTCTAACATAGAACTCAACCTGTTAATTACTCCGATATATAAATCGGAATAGCGATGAATACTCATTAGCCGCTCGGGATGAGACCTGACGCCACCGCGACACATCTCGGAGGCCGTGTCTGCTCCTGGGGCATTCCCCCCGCACCGGCTTTGCTGAGCACTGGAAGATGATCTGGACTATTAATAGTTCAGAGAGCAAATGCCAGGCATCGCGGCTACTGTTTTGTGCTTAAACCTCCTGGTTTTAGTCACCTCTGCCAGCGTCTTCGTGAATTTCTCAAATACTTCAGTGACAGTAAAAGGAGGGACCTGACACCATTTTGTACCAGCTGGTGTGACAGTTGAGGCCGAGGGAGCATTAAGGCCAACAGCCCTTAAAGGTGGTGATGGAGGCTCCTAAAGAGGGATTGGCGTGATGGCTGTGTGGGGAGCTCTACCCAATGCCCGGACTGGGAGGCTACATCCAACAACACAGCCTGGCGCGGCTGAGTTCAAGTCCTAATCCCAGTGGGATCCTAGGGTGCATTAAGAAGAGCGTCTCCAGCAGGTCGAAGGAGGGGATCCTGCCCCTCTGCTCAGCTCTGGTGAGGCCACATCTGGAGTACTGGGCCAGTTCAGAGCTCCCCAGTACAAGAGGGACGTGGAGCTGCTGGAGAGGGCCCAGCGGAGAGCTACAAAGATGATTCAGGGACTGGAGCATTTGTTGTATGAGGATAGACTAAGCGAGTCGGACCTGTTTAGCCTGGAGAAGAGAAGATTGAGAGGGGATCTGATCAATATGTATAAGTACCTGAGGGAAGATTGTAAAGAGGATGGGGCCAAACTCTTCTCAGTGGTGTCCAGTGACAGAACAAGGGGTAATGGATATAAATTAAAACACAGGAAATTTCATCTCTGTATGAGGAAGAACTTTCCTGTGAAGCTGACAGAGCCCTAGAACAGGCTGCTCACTTGGCTCCTTCTGATACTGTAGTGGTCCTCTTCCAGGTCAGTGATATCCAAATGTCATATCTACGGTTGCAATATGCCCTCCGGCTTGTCTTCCGACAGCGTGAACGTGGTTTGGTAACATAGTGGCCTGCGTAGGTGTATTTAAAGAGAGCCAGGGGGAGCACACTGAGGGCAGCAGTAAATTCCAGGTACAATGAAGGCTGAAGGTGTCTCTTAGTCAGGAAATTGCATCACTATAATGATTCTGAATGTCTGTCAACCACACACCGTTATTGCTAAGACGAGAGGACCAATTTTTCGGTTTGGTTACAGCTCTAAAACAAAACAACAATAAAAAAAAATGAAAAACCCAAGGCAAACATGTCATCTGAAGGCAAATCAGAAGGATCTAGGAGGATTTGGCTGGAGCCACAGCGCTGGCACGCCAGCTCTTTGGAAGGACAGAGGAGTCAGGAGGGTGGAAATCAAGGCAAAACCCAGCCCCTCGCTCAGCTGGTGGGACCTACACGATGCTCCCAGGCAGGAGCGTCTGCGTGACACAGCCCTGGGCTCCTATGAGGCTGAAACCGCCTCAGAGCGGGCGGCTGCCCTCAGCGGCAGGAGGGAGGAGGCTCCACGAGGGAGGCGGCTCCACGCGAGTGACTTGTGCTCTGTAAGGGTGAGGCCCCTGCGGCCGCTCCACGGCTGCTCTCCGCCAGCATCGGCAGAGAAAGCCCAGCACAAGGGACCTGGCAGAGAAAGCCCAGCACAAGGGACCTGCCCGCATCGTTCTGGCTCCGTCGTCTCAGCTTTCAATGCACGGGAGGGATGCTTTCGTGATATCAGATTCCACTCAGTTCTGTCTTGAGGGGAAACTTCAGCATCAGAGAACTCCCTCTGTGCAACCTTTAGCATTACGATTCGCTCAGCAAAACTACCCTTTTTAAACAACAGAACCTGACAGTGATGCCCTTTCTCCTTCCTCTAGGCAAATGCTTTCACAGGTACACAGAGTAGTAAATCCGTTTTCGGGTCTATTAATATATGTGTTTAAGTTCTGCAGCACAGCTGCCAAACTGTTCATAAAAGATCCTAGAAGGCATTAGCTGAACCTATCAAGTTCCCTCCAAACTATCTGTGTGGACGTTAACTCCAAGACTTGAAGCATGGCTTTATCTCCATGAATTTAGGACCTTCGACATCAAGAGGCAGAATGAGAAAAGCAGCAGCCCCCCAAGAGGGAGGAGCTCATGTAGAGCAAGAAGAGCAATACACATATTTTATCATTAAATATTAGAATTCACAGTATATGCTTTCCTGTGCCACTTGGGAATTCTCCCCTTCATTTAGAAAACAAATGACCCAGTGACCATAGCAAATCCAGCAGAATTGTTTCATTTACAAACAGCAGGTAGCGCCTGCAGGTTTAGCTCTTGCAAACTGTCCTTATTCAAGATGCTGCTATGTACAATGTTGTGGCTTAAAGTTTAATTTTTAGCCACATTTGGAATTGTATTTTGCTTGTGGCATAAAAGCATCAGAACATTTTCTCCCATTACTATTGTTAGCAGTGCTTTAATCATGATACTTTGAAACCTAAACCTGACTTTGTAAAAGTTCACAAAAGGTCACTCTCAGAAATCTTGTGGAAAGTTGGCACCTGTGCAGCCCTTTACATACATTTACCCAGAGCTCAGAATGTTTTTAATTGAATTAGAAGCACATCACTCAGCAGCCAGAGGCAGAGCAAGGGAGCTGCACCACGTACGCTGCATCCACCAGTCTGAGTGTCTTTGAAAAGATGAGGAATTGTCGGCTCCCGCACTTGGCACGAGGCGATATATCCACGGATGAGCACGAGCCAGGCCGCCCGCAGAGCTCACTCGGCACCTGCTGCTCCAAAGGGGCTCAGGTTTTTCCTCGGAGATGCCAGGAGGGAGCTGTTCTCAGCTGACCGCCCTCTCCTCGGCCCCTTCTCTGCATTTGTGAAGACCCCTGCTACTTGTTTAAAGTTTTAACGTCCCTCCTTTTGGGCAGCCTGAGGCTGTGGAGAAGGCAGCGCTGCCTGGGTGGGGGGCTCTGCAGCAACCAGGTCACGCAGCAGGGACTTGGGAGCAGTTTAACTGCCCTTCCGATGGCTTTTGCTTTATGTCCTGCTTTCTTCTCCCGTCCTGAAACTGTTTTGGGGGCAACTTTAGGTTCCNGGCTGTGGAGAAGGCAGCGCTGCCTGGGTGGGGGGCTCTGCAGCAACCAGGTCACGCAGCAGGGACGGGAGCAGTTTAACTACCCTTCCAATGGCTTTTGCTTTATGTCCTGTTTTCTTCTCCCGTCCTGTAACTGTTTTGGGGGCAACCTTAGGTTCCAAACCCGAGGAACCGGCAGCTCTGAAACCAGTTATCAGAAGTTTTCCCTCGTATTTTGTGCCAGGTTAGTCTGTTGGAGTCCTACCTAGGTCCAGCAAGAAATGCAGACCTACTGAAGCTGAGTCACTGCTGTCGCCTCCTCTTTTCGGCTGTGATCCAGACTCACAGTCGCATTTCCTCCAGCCGAGGATACAAAAGGGGAAACCTTTCATCCTCTTCCCTGCTCTGATCCCCGAAGGAGCTTTGAGGAAATCACCACCAGGTCTCTCCTTAATATCACCAAGCCTAGTGCAGCTTTGCATTTGTCTCCTCTTTACCTGCTTCACTACGCTTTAACACATTAGGGAGCTCCCTGCTTGACCGACTCAAGAGCTCTCGACCTACGTTAGGCTGCGGGACGTGAGAAAGGACGGCACACCACCAACTTTCTTGTTGCGTTTTGCAGCCTACACATCTCTTGTTAGTCAGCATCCGAGGTGGGCAACAGCACCATCCTCCTAAAAAATGCATTAGGGACTTTACAAGCAGCTCTCTTCTAAAATCCCTTCATTACCTGAAATTGTATGTTTACTACTAATGCTCTTTTTTAAAAGAAGCTAATGCCAGGAGGACAGCTTGGTCCGCTGAGACAGAATATACGCTCCACTGAGGGAAAATGAGGGTTGCCCTCTGGGGGTGGCTTCTTTCCCACTGCACTTCCCATCTCCAGCCACTGCTCCAGCCTTGGTCCTTCCTCTTACACGCCAGGGATTGAACAAATGGGACAACGGGAAGAAAATCAGTTTTGTAACAAAATTTATCAGTTTTGTAACAAAATTTATTTTTTGCTCTGTGGATACAAATCCCAAACATCAACAAACAAATTCCAGTGGAAAAATACCAGTCATTAACAATGAAAACTTTTATTATTATTTAATAAATAGAACTTTGGCATTCAAAATTCTAGCTGTAAACCCTACTTTAAAAAAATTACAAAAAGAGGCAAGAACAACAAGCCTAGAGCTGAGCCAGCCAGTGGCTCCTTTACTTTTTACAATGAACACATTTTGATTAAGTCATGACAACTCTATTTACATATGAGGTATTCTGAGCGGTTCAAAAACTGAACCCAATTTACAAAACTACCAGTCTCTAGCGACTGATCCAGTACATGTGTCAGCTGTGCTTTTAAAAGCAAACACTCCTCCCCACTGACCTAATGAAATACTGTAATTAAAATACACAAAATCAACACACTATGATTTCTGTTTCCTGCTCACGCTTCACACTCAAAAACGGCTGCATCCTGCAACCATCGGAAGGGTATACCTGGTACCTACTGTAAGTACTTGTATATCTGGATGTTATGCAAGAGTCCTTACTACAGAAGCCTATAAACAAAATATCGCCAGGCAAGGGGGAAACAAGGTGCAGTCACTGACACTCTAGCAACTTCTCTGAAGTTCACAGGGAATACACGCTTGCTTGGGGCAAAAAAAGGCACAGAGGTATGCAGCTGTGGGGCTAATACTGCTGGGGAGCGACCGGAACCAACGACCCCTTTACAGAATATCCACTGGCTCCTTCTCAGTCTAAGAACGTGGGATCTTCTCCCCACTCAGGGCAGAGCCGGGCACTGGCCACGGGGGCTGGGCGGCAGCCAAAACTGCCAGGGAGGGCCAAGGAAGGGCAGGAGCCTTTCCAAGAGCAATGGGATAAGGTCCCTTCGGCCCCAGCAATTGCTGCATGACCACGGGCAGCTTTGCAAAGCAGGGTGCGAGCGGGCGGCTGCAGCAGGCTCTGCTGCTGCTCTCAGGGTCTCTTTCAAAATACATTCTGGGGTACAGTAGTCAATTACTGTAAGTATCTTCTGAAAGATTACAAACGTTTCCTGTACAAACGTGCTGACTGACAGACTGTGCAGTACCCACTCATCAGCAGTTGCTTTGCAGCCCTTGAGATTGTCTAACAGCTACAGCAAAAAGTTGTCATGACTAAATCTAAGCAATTCCAATGTTAACATTCATTAACCAACTGTGTATTAAATATGCTGAATGAGACCACACACACACTACTTTTTAACCAGTTAAACAACCATGCATATCCTAGACAAAGCTTATTCCATTCAGAGGCATCTGTAAACTGATGCGTATAGAGCAGTTGCTTCTACTACTACAACAGGTCAAATTTTAAGAAATCCAATAAAATACTGTATCGCTGTATATATTCAGTTGGTAATCTGTATCTTTGGCTCATGCATCCATCATTTACCTCCTTACTTTAAATATGACTTAGGCAGATAAAGTCAGGGCGCTTTAAAATCAAGTGCTTTAGAGTCAATATTACAGATTCTGTAATACAAATTTAAAAACGCAACAAGATTGTAGCATTGCAATCCAAGTATTATAACTAAAATGAGACCTCTTTCCTGAGGGAAGTTCAGCTAATTTTTAAAGAGCATGAAAGCTCCTGAAGTGCTTTACAAACCTTTACCTTACTAACCTCAGCTCTGCCATACGGTGTCACCATTTAAGAGGTGGGACAGTGGAGGCACAGCAGTCAAATGACCAGCTTAATCATACAAAAGGACAGAAAGAGACTCAAAAATATCTCCCATTCCCTTATAATCCTCTGTTGGACTTGTTATTTCCACAAAATTTAGAAGAACGTGTTTCTCAGTAATTTTTTATAAATATTACATTTCCACCTAAGGAAATGATGCGGCTTCGGTATTTCCTTCCTGCCTAATACTTTTCGGCTACTGTCTGGAAATCCTATTGTTGAATTTCTGCTGCCAGACAAAGGTGCCAGGAGCGGCGGCCTCCTCCCGCGCCGCGGGGCCGAGCGCAGCGAGCCGGGTCGGGGGAACTGGTTGTCGGAAAATCCCACCGCTCCAGCCCCAAAGCCGGCGCTGCTCGTGGTGCGGGGAGCGGGCAGGCTCTGCTCCTGCAGACAGCCTGGATTTCTGTTCTGCGCAAGCATGAAGGTCTGTCCTCACAGCTACAGAAAGAGCCGTGCTCAGACGGTAAAAATAAACGGCCTCCTCTTCTCCCCCTGGGGTGTGGGCACTATGCAATTTCACTTCAGATTTTATTTAGCCACTAGTTTGAGTGCTTGCAAGGAGGTGGTTCAGTCATGTTTGTCTACCTGAAAATACTATGAAGCAATTAATATAAATAGCAACACTATTTTTCACAGATTAGTTCAGGTGTAGGTTCATGATGGAGAATACTGTCAAATAAATAAGTCCATATAATTAAAACAAACACACCAATTTTTAAATCACTAAAATATAAAAACATTAACTGTTTAACACAGAATCGAAAGTGAACCATTGCCAAGTGAAACACTGCTAACTTTAGCTACATTGCTTTGTGCTTTTTCTTCCCTATTAGTTTAGCTAGCAGCAGCAAACTGAAGATACTAACTCACTCGTTACAGGAGTTTTCCTCTCTGTTTACTTAGTCCTAACCGTCCAGCTCTCTAATGGGGACTTCTGCTGTTGCCAACACTCCGGGGCAGCTGCCTGACTGACCAGCACCTCAGACACTCCGACCTCTCCTCAAATACCACAGAGTCGGTGCTCGCGCTTTTCTTTGATATCGTGACTTAAGAATGGTTTTGCTCTTTGTGGACTTTGTTTCCTCCAGTAAAACACTGTTTTGGAGCACTCGGCTGCTGGTAGTGAGCACGGCTGCAGGAGGGCAGAGGGGCTCCCGTCCTAGCTGTCCCACAGGAATGAGCAGCACTGCCAAGTGACACTTGCTGAATAAACTGTGGAACAAGTTCTTACCTCCTTTTTTAAAGTGTAATCTCTTCCCACAAATATGGAAGAACTGAAAAATCCCAAATAACGTGGAAAATTTGCAGTCTTCAGGTAACAGAGAATTCAACACTGGTCAGCAGAAACATTCTGCTCTGAGCCCTGATTTTGCGAAGTGTCAAACACCCATTTCACAGCTCTAGTGAAAAACGGTGGAGGTTGCTCACCACCTCATCATATACAGACTAGCTTGCATATACAGACTAGCCACATTTTAAAATGAATATGAATAAAATAAAGAGGAAAAAGAAAGCAAGCACGGTACTTGCTAACACTAAAATACAATCTTCTCCTTTTCTGATGGCCACATCCTATGCCATGATTTTTTTTCCTCCCAGCTTCTCCGGGTTTGTGACTCCGTTCTTCTGAAACTTCTTAAAGCAACATGGAGATTTGGCAGTCCTACATGTGAAGAACTTCATGTGCATAAAGAAGTTAAAACCTGCTTTTTGCTTCTGCTACTGGTGCTGAAAATAAGAGCTTCCCTCTATCAAAATCTTTAGGTGATTTAAAGAGTAGCTACAGCTTGCAGTGCTCTAGGATTATCCCAATTGCAATTCCTAGAATGAAGTGCAGTCGCTGAAGCCTCTGGCTTCACCTCATACAGCTCTAGGCCCTTTGACCCTTTTCTCGTATTTCAGGATACAGGGGATTCCTCCAATCAAGGTCTGAACAGCAAAGACAGAATGGTAGCAAACTGACCATTTTGATGCTTTTTCCAGAAAACAGTGAAGCAATAAAATGAGTCCTAGGGCAGGAAACAAAACCACCCATTGACACATTCTTCACAGCTTGTTCCTACATTCAGTAGTTTGCAGAAAGGTTTCCTGTAGCTTGTACCACTCTGTTCAAACGCTGCCTCTCCCCTTCCCACCCGGCTCCCACGATCAAGCAGCACAGTCCTCAGAGACATGTGCGTGCAGCTCTATTTGCAGTCTTCCAATATGGCTCCTTAATAGAAATGCAAAGACCTGTGACACAGCAACGTTTAATAAGTCATCTGCTGCCGGATGAAACATTGTCACTGAGTAATGCAGTTGTCCCCCATGTCCTGAGCGTAGCGGTCCGACATCATAGTCCTTAACTCATCGATGTCCTTGCGTAACTGACACACATCCAAGAGCTTCTTCGAAAGGGTTTCTGTGCTGTGGTAATTTTCATTCTCTTCAGTTGAACAGTTCAGAGCTGGGAAAAACAAACCCCACGGTTAAAGTCTGCTCTTATCAACAGCCTATCTTTGCTTCTCTGAAAGATGGGCTGTTCTGTTTGCCCACATCCTGGGCTTTAGGATAAGCTCTGCATCTCTACACTAGCTTGACAGCTGAGTGAGTCCAAAGGACAGGATGCGCATCAGCAGTGCTGACGATGGAGCTGTCAGGCAGTCAGGCTTATTTAACATGTACAGAGCCACCCCAGAACCCCCCACACATGTACGCGCTCCCCCACTTGAGCTCCAGGGCTTTAAAGCAGCAGCCTACTACAGGCATTGCATTGGGCCACCTCATGAGTGTGCGCCTCAGAACAGGCTTGGCAGAACAGCCACCAGCCCTGAGGTGACGCCGCGGCTGCAGGAGGGACAGGCACCAGAGCCTGCCCCCCCTGTCTCCAACAGCATGAGAAGACACATCCCTGACCGGAGCCACAGGAGCAGCCAGTTGGTGCCTTCCATCCTCGGAACTGGAAGAGCCCGTGTGCCTCTACCCACCCAGCTGGCCAGCGCCTGCTGCACAGCTGCTGCACGGCTGCCTCCGCTGCACAGTGAGGGGCCAGTCCGTCTGGCACCTCACCTGGCCACTCTACTTCCCGCGAGTCACTGGCACGAGAGCATCACTTACATCGGATTCCCAGCAGCAAGGAAAGGTTGGGCTCCTTGCCCTGCGCCCTCTGGGTGAGAATGCTGCACAGCGCCTTCAGGTCGTACAAGCAGAGGGACATCTCCTTGAAGAGCTGCTCGGCCACAGGCACCTTCTCAGCGGCGGGTGTCCGGGGCTGCTCCGCCTGCCGCACGCGCTCCCGCAGCGCCGCGTTCTCCTCCGCCAGGCCCCGGTGCTGCGCGGACACACGGCAGGACGGCCGCGTTAGCTTGCAGCGTACGCTGCGGCAAAACGGTTCCCAAACAACACCCAACCAACCAAACCACAACCCACAGTAAATAAAACCCACTTTATCACTCATATTCATTAAATACACAGCAGTGGTGGTTCTCTAGACTCCCGAACATGATATTAAAGATAACAAATTAACTTCTACCCAACTGTCCATTCAACGGGACCATTGTTTACTGTCTTTAATTCTGAAATGGTATTTTTTGAGGTAGAAGTGATGAAGAAGGCTTCATCAAGCATCTAGCATGATGAATCCTGTATTAAGCCCATAAAACCCTTCCATGAGCTATTATAATTACACTGCCCCAGTGTACTTTCCCTGATGGTTTGGTGTTGGGTTTTGAAGGGGTTTTACTTACTTCAAAGAGAGTTTTATTTAATCGCTCTATATTCTTTTCTTTTTCTTCAAGTTCATCTGTCATTTTCTGAACTGCCAGCTTTTCTTGCAAAAGTTTCTCTTGCATAGACTAAATCATATGAAAACAGAGGTAATGATTTTAAATTTTCATAGTGTATATTAACACTGACAAAAACACAGCATCCATAAATTCTTAAATTCTAGTTATTTATTTATTGTCTTTGCATTATTTCGTCATCTATTATTTTCTGTCATGTTCCACTCAGTAAGTGTTCAGCTGGTGCAACAGCTAACATAACTACATGCTAACATAACTATTCTAAATATCTCCACATCCTTTAAATGAACAGAATCAGTTGATAAACAAAAACACTCGGGTAAAATTTTGCTCTAAGATAAGGAAGAGCCACGGTCTAAAATAACCACATACATGTTCATTTCAGACCCACCTCAAGCAGCAATAAACTGCCATCAGTCAATTCCCCTCTTCAAGGCTTCTTGTTGCAACTCACTGAGCTCCTTTATGCTGTGCACAGCCCAGCTATAATACATTTTTAACACCAGCCACCTTAGGTTTTGAAGTACCAGAAATTTCACCTGAGGCATGTGCATTGAGAGAATCACAGTGCCCATCAATTTATGGCTTTGAATAACATATGGAACATATGGAGCCTCACATGCTTAACTTGTTCCAGTGTGATTTAACTTGCATTTTACTTTTTAGTACGATGGGGATACTCCTATTTCTCAAAGATATGGAATCTATTAAATTATATTCAGTGCTACAGCCTTAAAGCATTGAATTGCAATAGAGCTTGACTATTCCAGATTAAATGAATGAATTGTATCTTATTCTCACAGTGGATTTCTAATTTTCATCCCACAGAGTTCAGAAAGCATAACATATTTCCATTTGGATTTTTGGCATGAATTCACTGTGACCAAATTTTATGTCAGAAGCATGCAGATTTATTTTGCTACTTGGTTTTTGTAACTATATATACCTTTCAAGGGCATTTGACAAAATTCAGGAAAAGGAGTATTCAGCCTACCTAATACAAGTACTAGTAGCAATGAATATCAATTACACAAATTCCTGATGCTTTATACCAGAGATATTTTCAACTTTCATGCAGAAATAACAAAATACCCTCTTCTGCTGTGTCACCCACTACTGTGGGTCACTACCACAGTACATCAACTGTCCTCCACCTCCCTAACTCAGCAGCACATTAATATGTAAAACCTGTTACCCAATTTCAAGATGTAAATCCAATCTTATCTTGCACAAAATACAGCTACAGCACTGGTGACAAAGCTGCCTGCTTTAGCACAGTTTTGATTCTAACCTTCCATGCAGTGGAACTGCAGATCATGATTTGGGAGCTGGAGGTGAAGAAGCACTTCATAAAGTTCACTTTACAGAATAACCTTGTCTGGAATGAATGTTTATCTTAAATCTCTGCAGGTAAAAGATCAGATAGAGACTGATCTTCCAAAGCTGAAAATTTTGAAGGAGATCTCTTGCAGGGTGGTTTAAATAAATTGCTACTGAAAGTTCAAGTCACTTCTTAGTATGCTTAAGGTGCTGCATTCCCATTTTGCAATGTCTTTTGAAGCAGGGTAGGTGGGTGTGTAGGGTAGGTGTGCATGGAGTTTGTATGTGTACGTGTGTCTGTGTATGTATACACACACAGAAAAAAAAGGTATCAGCTCCTACAGAAGCATCTTACCAGCTCTAAGAATTGCTAGTTCTGACAGGAAGGCAGAGAGTATTGAAAAGGAGGACAGGGTAAATACCGCGTGGAAGTATTAATGGCCTGGCCACACACTGGAGGTGTGAAGCCTTCTCAAACAATTTCCTAACGCACCCAGCGAAACACCACTAATGTGGCAAAAAAGTCATTATTTTTTCATACTCTTTGCAAAACTGGAAGACAAAGGTGTTAAAATTTAAGCAATTAATCTGGATAAAAAACATTTATTTCCATGTAAGCAATAAAAATCACTGGGTCGAACTCAGAAATGGCTACTTGTTTTTCAACAACTCTCATGCACTTGACGTCTCAGCTCACCCACAGCAAACACCTAGAAAGGAAGTGTCGAGATAATCTGCATCCTGAAGATAAGCTGCTGCAGGGAACACAGCTCCCTACTGGAGTGCGAGGGAGAGAAGGAAGAAAACAGGTTCTGGTTTATGTCCAAAGAAACATGCTGTGCCAGGAGAGGCCAGGAAACAGCTCTGCTTGATGCATTTCCTTTGGAGTGCTGGTAGGTGAGTATAATCTGCAGGGATGCTGAATAGTTTTTTAAAATTTTCTCATAAGCAGTGTCTGCTGGAAAAACAACAATGGTCATACTGGATCAGACTGAGGGTCCATCTAGCTCAGTATCATCTGCTTGTGACGATGGCCAAGAAAAAAATGTTTAGGGAGGGAGAGGAGTACAGGTCCCCAAAATATCCGCCCAGCTTTTTAGTATCTTCAAAATTTAATAGTTCTTGTTCATGTATTTTTCCTTCATGAAGGAGTCCAGCAATGTCCTGAGCCCCAGCTCAGGACCTCCTGATAACACAGTCCTCCTCCAGGGTGGGTAGGTGGTGAGGGAGGGAGGTTTATAATGCTATCCCTTCCCCTGTGTATTTTCAGAATTACATATGTCACTAAATTCACATTGATGACTCCAGAAACATCCTCCAGAATATTCCAAATAATATGAGCATACTCAGCCTAGGAGTAACAACATTTAAAAGTAACTACTGAAAGTGAAAATCAATCTTTACTTCCAAAAGATTTATCTATCTGTGCTACCCTAAGCTTTGAGCTCAGAAGCAGCATATTTGTTTACCAGATTGGTTGAACCCGTAGCACTACGATTTCGCCATGCTCACAGAGTTCTTGAGCTCATCCTTACTTTCTCCCTTTTGCTTTCTGAAGTTGTAATTTGGTGGCATTATTCCCAACCCTGGTAGAATTCGGATTTATTGTGACTGATGGGGTTGATGGATGGACTTTGAGCAACACGGGCACCATGCAATCTGACTCTCTTCTCCTATCTGTTTTGTATAAAAATATTAATTTTGCTGATATCTCATGTAAACATGCATTTTGTAAAAGTCACTTCCATTTATACGATATTGTTTCAAAACCAACTAGAATCTTAACACCTTGCAATTGGGAAAGCAAACTAGCCAAGCAGAACCACCCACCATCCCAAGGAAGATCAGGATCACTCCATCCTGCTTACAAGAAACAGAAACCAGCTCTGCTCGCCACAGCACTGCTTGAAGTACAGTTTGTTTTTTGGGATGCAAGCTGGAAACGATGACAGGAAATGCATTCTAAAGCATCACTGCCAACTGTGGTCAAAGAGATGGAATAAAGCAAGATCATGCCAGCTGAAGATAAAGTTTCTCTCTCTCCTGATGAGGTCCATCACTGAATTCATTTTTAATGTTTGCCATGGAACACAGTGGGGAAGGAAATGAAGGATGCAAAGAAACTGTGATGGTTTACAACAAATCTGTTGTAAAAAGAAGTATATCAAAATCGGAAAGGTAAGAGAAAGTCCTCAAAAAAAAAAACCACTGCTCCATTCAACGTTTATCACTGCTCCCCTACTTGGAACTTCCAAGTATCAGCTCCTAAAGCTATTCCAGAGTCTAAGCACCAAAACAGCTATCTGTATAAATGCACACCAAACTGACTAACATTTTAAAAAACCTCAAATTAAATGTGATGCAAAGCAAGAGATCACAAAGTTAGCAAATAGGAAAAAATATTAGGATGGGGGAGATGTACATAGGCAAGCTGTGTATATTTCAACAAAAAAATATGAACTACAGAGAAGAGAATCTGCGAAAGTTTATGGTGCTCAATTTGCTATTTTTTTCTTTTGAATTATTAAAAATGTGGAAAGCAGGCCAGGCTCTTCATTAGCAGGGTTCTAGCTGCAGAGAGCACTACCCTCCCACCACAGAAGGAGCAGCCATGGGGACCACTGTTTTGCTGCTTGCCCAGCCCTACACAGCCAAAGTAGAAGCACTTTCTTCACCCTCAAGTTGCAACCCTGTCATTTTGCTGTAGGACACAAATCAAGAAATGTAGAGACAAACACTAGCCTAGTTGTAGCATGTGGAAATTAGAAATTATCGTATCTGACTTGAACATTTGCTGAAAGTAAGAGGTGTACTGTTGTTAGTTTCTTTTTCAAATGCTCAGCTTTTGCCAGGGCAAGATATACCTTCTTCCCTATAACCTGTATAATGTTTCCTTTTCTCCACAACAAACACTGGTCACCAAATTCCTGTCAAGGATCAGGAGTTTGATGTGTTAATCCAATCCACAGAGCCAAACTGACTCCTAGTAACCTCTGTTGCCTTGAGAAATCCTTGGCTCCAAGCTAGGCATCCAAGAACCACCAAGAGAGTTAAGGTACCTAAACCAGTAACTGTCAAAAAGCAGCTGAAGACGGTCCTCCCTAAAACTGTGTGAGATGTGAAGTGGGGTGGTATACAGAAGCATCTGCTAGGGGGCCCTCAGGGGCAAAATTTCTGATGACTGTCATTTGTGTGGACAAATATCCATATTCTCCAGACACACATCCCAACCCCAGTGTGTGACGGGAGACTCCACTGTTACGTAGGGAGACAGCTGAGTCTCACACTTGAAACAGACACTCCTGATATGACAGCCCCTGCACCAGTAAGGATGCTGCCTAACACCACTTTTCCATTTTATTCTCAGCATCTGCGAAGTGCTAAACCACACCAGTGTCAGTAATAAATACAGGCTGAAGCTGCAGGAAAATGAAAGTCAACTAAAGGCCATAAGATTAAGTTCCTGGCATTTCTAGCTTTACTTCCTACTTGGGGAGATAAAAGGATGTAATTCAATTTTAATAATGCCATCTTTCTGAACAGAATCAGTTCCCAGAATAAGTGCCAAAATATATGCTTTTCCTTACCTGTAAGTCTAAAATCAGTCCAGCTATCTGATTCTGTTGATTGTCTATGATCTGGAAAATAAAATTGAGTATGTTAAAAGGCTTGAATCTCTTTAGCTTCCTTTTTAAAACAACTTATATATATGTAGCCATGGGTTTCAAATAGCCAATCTTTGAAAATGTAAGAGAAAATAACAAGACATTTATTCACAGAGCTGGAAATTCATGGAAAATAAATGCACAGACCAGGGACAGGTTTTCAAAAGAAACCTGCATTGGCAACAAATGTGGAATTCCTTAGTGAAACAGTTATTTTTAAAATAAAAAAGAAGAAATGTAGTTCTTAAGGCTAAAGATGCCACCAAAAGTCAACTTGCAGACTAACCTTACTGGCTTTCTCATTCTTTTCCTTGAGACACTCGTTCTCATTCTGCAGCTGCTTTGTGTCCAGCATGGGAAGACGAATACCATCTTCGAGGCACTTCTCCACTTTCTGTTGCAAGCTGTTGAGCAGGACAGAAGGCAGTGAGGCTGCTGGCAGGAAGCGTGCGGGCCGCGCGTCCTAGTCACAGGCCAGCAGTCCCCACCATCTCCCAGCCGGGACTGTGAAATGCCTGGAGCAAAACCTAGCCTGAGCACAGAGCAAACTGGCAGCAGCCGAGTGATGCGCGACCCCCTCCCGGAGAGCTCAAGGGAACGACAGGGCCCCCGGCACCCTGCCCCAGCTACTCCCGGGAGCTGCTCGGCTCCAACGAGGCCCCTCTCCGCACGCGCATGGGAGCTCAGGGAGGCCCTGGCAGCCGGAAGCCCCCGGAGGCACCAGCCCCAGAATGCAGGCCCTGTCCTGGCTCCTCTAGGGCCGCGGGAACCCCAGCACCGTGGAGCCCCCGAGGCCCCTGCGTGGCCCCAGCTCATGGGGCACATTGGGAGATGCAGGAGAAGAGAAGTTTGGGGCCATGCAACACTTACTATGGGATGTTTCAGGAAGAAAACAAAGGTGAAAAAAGGGAAGGACAGGGTGGGCTCGGGAAGAACAAGCACGGAATAACAGAGAAATATTTGGATGAAAGGTGTGAATTTTATAAACAGGGCGGGTCACTATGTTGGCCTGACCCCCCCCCCGGAGGTCATTAGTGCAATCTGGCCAACAAGGGAGCAGCGAGCCCCTTCTGCAGCTGCCACCACCTTCAGACCCTCTGCAGCTCTGTTTAAACTCCTAGGTACAGCTAGAGCTTTTTCCTGCTCACCTTCTCGCAAAAACAAAATCAAATTCATTAGTGCTAATCCTGTTGTCTGATTTAGAAACCAGAGGCCACTTGAAGTATTTGCAGGCTTCCAGAAAAGACAAAATGATCCCTCTAGATTACGGAGGCATGAAGAAAAAAGGCTTTTCACTTGTAAGATGGAAACAATGTGCCCAGTGATTTGGCTGGCAAGGTGTCCCCAGCAGCCTTTCATCACGGAAACACTTTCAGACTGCCATGGCATGCAGGTTTACACAGCTGAGGGACATGGAACTGTTGCAACAGCCCCATAAATTAAAGTGATTCCCTCCCCGATCTATTTTTTTTTAATTAAGCCTTTACGTAATTCCCTTCATTTAACATACACCATACTAATAATGTCTCAATATCTCATCTGAAATCTTTTCATGGATATCTGTCGCCCTCCGCCCCCTTCTTTTTTTTAATAATTATTCAAGTTCAATAACAGCACACCAGCGGCAGTTACATCTCCCTGTAAGCATCGCCCAGCCTCCATGAAAAGGTAATAATTTGTCTTTGACCCATAATTTATATTTGACCCTTCCCTGGTTTCCACTTCAGCTGATATCTGAGGGCTTTTCTACAGTTCGTGATGGAATTAGTTACTAAATAGCAATGCTGACAACTTCTCTGCAGTGCTGCTTCACTGCACATGTTTATTCCACCCTCTTCTTGGCCATGGCCCATGATGCCATCTCAGTGTATTCTTGAAAGAAAAAGACTGTGAGGGGTTTCTACACAGACTTTTCTCTGTGGTACTACTTGTGAACTTGACACAAATGGCACTTTGCTGGATTTTCCATTGCATTACTTTGCCATTTTGCACAGTAATGTTATTTAATGCTATGAAAAAATCATTAGCACTATAATAGATTGACTGAAAAAAAAAAGTGAGCTCTTGCCATGAGCAGGGGAAATACATCCACCTCAATGCACAGCTCAGGTAGCTGTTCATACCTCTGCACTGTTGTGACCAGCTCTTTTTCTTTCTTCTTCTGACAGACCAGCTGCAGTTCTCTCTCTCTGCACTGTGATCGGGCCTCTCCGAGCTTCTTTTCTAACTCGGTCAGCGTTTCTTGGAGTTGCTTGTTCTTCTCTTCTAGAATTTGCAGCTAGCACAGACCATATTAGTCAGACACCATGTCACATTAATAGAAGGGCAAGCCACAGCTTTGCAGTTACCTTCTGCATAACCTTAGGCCCTTCACTTATCTGTGTATGTTTATCCCTGGTACAGCCATACAGTGCTTTCTAAAACACTTGGCAGCAGACACTGCACATCTTACATTTATTTTTGAAAAGTAAACCCAACTCTTTCCACCTTACCTGCTTAGTCTGGCCTTCTATATCATCCAGCGTTGGCAGGTCAGCCAGGTATTTTTCTAAGGTTTCAATTCGCCTCTGTTTCTCTTTGTTTTGCTCAGACTCCTTCTGGCATTTCTTCTTTAAGCTATTAATATATCGGTCTCTAGTTTTAAGCTAAAAGAAAGGAAGAATATATATTTTATGATTGCAATAGAAAATAAACTTGCTTTGCAATAAGAGGCTGGGCACTCTACAGCAACTGTACTCACAGCTGCATGTAAAAGTTCATTACTGCAGAAAATAAAACCAAGGTCTGCTTTATCTTGACATCTCCAAGTCACAGACCTGCACTTGGTCAGACTCAAACCACAGTTCTGTCACCTCTGCTGAAAGCAGCACATGTGTGCCTTGGGAATCAAAACTATGCCTAAAATATATGTAAAATTTCAACAGTGTGGGCGTTCACATGCAACAAATGATCAGAAAATATTTCAGTCCAACCTCTTCCCCTGGCCTAAACAACAACATAAAGACATGGAGTCCCAGAAGCTTCACCCAACAGGAACTGCAGCCAAAAATCTGACCTTGCTGCTATCTGACAATCACATCAGAGGACAGCAGAATGGAATAGCTCCTTTCTTGAATCAGCTTTTCTACAAGCATCTGAACTGTACATCAGCTTGCAGAGGAGATATTTTATATTATATTTTTATAATATATATATTATATTATGTTATGATCCTATGATAACTGGTCACAAAACACATTTGCATCACTAGTAGTTACTTGCTTTATTATGTAGGACTAAGAAAGGTGAAGGGAGCCAGAAAAGAAATATATTCCAGTAACGATCTGATTTAATGGAAACCTGTATTTCTGTTTCTTCAACCAACATGTAATAATTTACAGATAACAAACACTTGTCACTAGAGTAAATGAGAAATGTATTTTTATTTTGGTTGCTCGAGACATGCATCTCACTGGGAAATGAATGCCTGACACTGTCAATGTCACAGCATAGAGATGGAGACTGCAGAAATGCTTGAATTGATAATACCTGAGAAGGTTTTCCAGAAACAGCCTTCTACACAGGCCAGGACATTCAGGACTGCCAGAACACTGCAAATCTTTGTATCTTCTCTTATATCTGGTCCTCGACACCAAACAAAGCTTTCAGGCAGCTCCAAAACCTTTCTGACTGGGCAAAGCTCAACTAAAGCCCTCATCCCCAGAGGCAGTTGCAATTCAGCATGGCTATCCTACCACAGCACATCCTTCAGGAAGGAGCATTTGTTTCCCCCTCCTGACAAAAGTCTTAAGAGACCAACATAAACAGACACACATGGGCCACATGCCGCAGTGCAAGAATTCCCAGGAGTCTCACTCTGATGCTCCTTGAGGCCCAGAGGGAACTCTGTTTTCCGTGTACAGCTGAGAAGGTTAAGAGGGACTGTCCTCTCCCTTCTCTCACCTACACCAAAAATGTTTGTACGTTCATTTTTGCTCACTCTACTTGAGACGAAGGAAAGCTTTGGGTCTGGGTGTTGTTCTTTTTCCCCCCACTGTGTGTACACACTTCTGACGACCTTGTCAGGACAGGCATAAAACAGGAAAGTTCTCACCTCCTGGCAACTAAATATTAAAAGTAGGGACACAGAAATCATATGGGAGAACTCTGTAACTGGCAACCAGTGGCCCCTTCCTGAAGTCCTTCGTGATTATCCACAGCAGAGGGAGAAGGAGGAGGCAGAAGAGTGCAGGTGTCTGAGCTGACACAGCACTTCAGACAGAAAAGACTGGTCTGCAGTCTTGCTCTAGGCAAACATCTTGCCTCCAGCAGTGCCCACAGACAGATACTTACAGTGGCGGAAGAACAGGAGTCATTTTCCCAGACTCCTGGTGTTTTCAACCTGGGTATTGCCTTGAAATAGGCCTGATCTCTGTGTACTTTGCATGAGAAGCACTTCCATGAACTTGCTCACTATTCCCCTACAGCCCCCTATACTCTTAGCATTCACAAGAGCCTTCGAAAGACGTTTTACAGGTCTGTGACCTTCACAAGGCACGGGCATCAGCAACTTTTCCTGGTTAAGAGTATGGCTCCTACAAGCTTCACGTACTGCCCCCTGTTCATGAAGAGATGCAGGAGCAGCCTCCACCCTCCCCTGCCGCTTCCCCTCCTGCACATACCACTCACACTTTTCTTAGGTTGTTTCTTCCCCAGGCATAATCGCCCCTCCTGTGCTTTCCTCAAGGATATTTGTCTTGTTGCCCTTCTCTGAACCTTCTCCAGCTGTTTTTGAGATAAGGGAGCTCTCCCCACTGAAAACTCACAGCCAATGAAACAGGAATGTCTTTATGTTTTCCTTCCTCCTACCTGCATTGGAATAGCCAGAGCTTGTCCCTTATCAGAAAAAAGTCATTGTCTGCACGCTATATTTAAGTGCTGTGTATTCAAAACTGCAGTACAGGAAACAACAGTGTTGCTGGCAAAAGTGCAGCAGCCAGAGAATTAAAAATTTATACCAGCAAACTCCATCTGAACTTGCATGTGCTCTTTTATGCAAGCTCTTGCGAGCAGAGCTCACCTGAGTGCTGATTTGCTTCAACCTTCTGGCATTTCCCACCTCCCGGCCAAAGCTGGTTTGGGGCTGAAAAGCCTCGTCTCTCTCAGCCAGGCAGGCAGGTACCTGGATATCACCCCAATGCTTGTAGCTACTAGCAACCACCTCCCTGCCCAGGGCAGAGAGCAGCTTTTCTCCCCTAGCATCAGCCAGGACCACTGGGCCCCTTCTGGCTTTGGGCTCCTCTCCCTGCCAGCACAGAATCACAGAATGGTTGAGGTTGGAAGGGACCTCCAGAGATCATCTAGTCCAACCTTGCTGCTCTGGCAGGGATACCCGGAGCACGTGGCACAGGGTGGCATGTAGGCAGGTTTGGAAGATCTCCAGAGAAGGAGACTCCACAACCTCTCTGGGCAGCCTGTTTCAGGGCTCTGTCACCCTCAGAGGAAAGAAGTTCCTCCTCACATGGAGATGGAACTTCCTGTGTTTAAATTTTACTCATTACCCCTTATCCTGTCAATGACCACCACCAGGAAGGTGATCAAGGAGAAGGCAGGAGCAATGAGGTCCCCCCAGCTGCAGGTTCTCACCTGCTAGACAGGACGGCCATCAAGACACTCTAACCTGCCCTGGGTTTTGCTTTGGTGCCTAACGAAGGCCCTTGCCAAGACAGTTTCAGTACATAGCCATCCAAATAAGACCCTTCCCTGGTCCCTGACTAAATTCCACTTTGTACATCCTAGGAAAGCTACAAGATAATCTCACCCATGGAGCAGCCACATTTGGGCTGTTAGAAACAATCCAGAGCATAAGGCCTGCATCTGCCATGCTAAAAACATAGATTCCATTTTCACACCTTCCTTTTTTTAATGCTAAGTTATATACTTTAATAAACACTTCTAACTACACGATTTTTTAGACTTGGAATTCAGCAGCTTTTTTTTGAAAGCCAGTTTAACTGATAAACTGTCAGCTTTAGGTCTGAAACATCATTCCTTCTGGTATCACATTTTAGGATGTATTCACTTCAACTCAGATTTATCTGCTGCAACACCTACTATCAGTATCTACCAATTTTTCCTTCACAGATAAAATTAAGCTATCTCTCAAAAATATGTCAGCAACCCACACATAGTAAGTTGCTTCCCGGCAAACAAAATATCTGCTACTGTAACTGCATCAAAAGGAAATCTGAAACATGGAAGACACTTACTTTCTCTTCCATCTTCTTTTTCTCCTCACTAGATTTGTTTGAAATTTGCTTAAGAAATTCACTCAGTTGTAATTCCTTATTCTCAGCTGCTGCAATCTTCCGCTCAAGCTCCTCAAGGTGCGACACTGACCTCTCCGAAAACTGAGGTTGCAATGATGTACTCTCATACTGTGGTGGCTTATGACAAAAAAAAAAAGAAGTAAAATAAATACCATGAAAATATTACTGCCTACTGGAGTAAAACAACAGAAACCTTTTTTTTTTTTTTTTTTTTACTGCTGCCAGAAAAGGTGAGATTTGATTTTCAAACACTAAAACACATGGCAACGGCATAATTTTCAGGAGTCTTTACTATCTGGAGCAAAAAAGCAGCTGGATGCCTCTGCATTAACAACACGTACAAGGGCACATTGTGGGCCAGGTCCCACTCAGACTAACAGGGACAGGGAGCTGTCTTCCAAAGAGGTTAAAAAGGATGCAGAGGGGCAAGCAGGGCAGAACTGTTGCCAAAACAAATCACTGCCACTGCATTATCATCCCATAAAAAGAAAACCACTCTGCAAAATGGCTATGAATGTATTAAAATAGGAGACTCTTGAATCTCACAGATCAATCTCAAGTAGAGTGTTAAATCCTAGTGAAAGCTCAGAGTTGCCACCGAGGTGGATGCAGAAGGGTACAGGGAGTAGCCTGGTAAAGCTCCCTCCTTCTGTGCCTCTACCAAGAGTCTCCTGCCTTTACACTTCACAAAACAAGATACTACTGCTCTGCTTCCACTGCCCACAGAGAGAGAAGCTCGAAGCACAAATCCACTGCAGGTGGGATGAAAAGAACCTGAGACGGAGCCTGCCAGGCTTTCAGGTTCAATATTCTTTTAATAAACATAAATTCCTAAAGAAATTATATACACAGTCCTTTTTATTTAATAACATTTGTTGGAAAGTGGATGCAATATCCCTAAGTAGTACAATTTACTGATACAAACCATTAAGGGAGATTTTCATTTGGAAGTTAATCTAAGTAAGCAAAAAGATCAACTAGAACTATTTAGGCCCATTATCAACTTCTTAAATTTTTAAAATTATGAATGATGAAAAGAAATTCCTGTTTTACTTAGAGTTTATTATGGAATATTAAGGTATGCACGCTAAAATTTCAACTTCTGCAACATTGTTTCAAAATCTCAATCTAGCCTGAATTTAAGTATTTTATAAAAGAAATTGCCTGAATTTAAGTATTTTATAAAAGAAATTTTGGAAGCAGCAAAAAACAAAATTCATGCTCCTGTACATCTGAGAAAATTTCTAAATACTTAACTTCATACCGAGGCACCACTTGTGTTTCTCTCCTGCCCCACAACAACCAGTCTAAACTGGGGCGCAGCTGTGCCTTTCTGAGGTCAAAATTAATGCTAAAGAGCCACAGAATGGCTGAGGTTGGAAGTGGCGTCTAGAGACCATCTAGTCAATCACTACACATAAGCATGCTAGCTGATATTTTGGGGCAGCACTTGTGACAAAATAAAAAGTAATAAAAGAGGGCCAGATGAGTCATTTCTTTGCACATCTCTCATGAATGCTCACTTTCTACACATGCTTTCATGTATGCCTAGTGTGCTGCAACAAGGCCAGAGCACTAACAGTCCTCCCACGGATGTGCACTTGGTGGCTACAGCCTACGTTACCTCCCCTGTGTATCTGCTGATATTTGTGCTAGCCAGACAAACTGGGACAGACATGTCCCAAACACCACCTCTTTCCTTCGAGACCAAGATGCTTCCTAGGAGTACTCAACCATACCCTACTCAGGCGTCTCATGCAAAAGTACTCCACCAGTCTCTATGTAAGTTTTCACATTTCTTCCATTTATTTTACGGATACTATGTCCCTAGCATTCTTTCAGGTAGTAACTCTTCCTTCTCTTCAGAGGACATTTATCTAATGTTTTCCAGTACTCCCCACAGGTTATATGCACACAGTGACAATCCCTCATTCTTACCCCATTTTATTATATTTCAAAGTTAATTTATGTTAATATTATGTACAGACTTGGTCTTCTGCAGATATGAAGTATTTACCTATAAGACAAACAATTTACAGCACTTGCAGGATACTCTTCTCTATGCAAGCTGCAGTCATACAATTGTGCACCCACCAATAAATCATAAAAGCTTTGCATTTTGGCCTTCAGAAAATAGCAAATGCACCTTCAGATGCCAACTCCTGGATACAGAACACTTCTCTAACAGAAAACATCCCCCCTACCTGCAAGTTGGTCATGTAGGGCTCTTCACAGTTCACAAGATGGCTTAGTCTTGCATGTTGAGCTCGTAATTCATTCTCCCTTATCTTCTGATGTAAACTGTTAATTTGCTGCTTTTGCCTGTAATATGCAGATTTGAAAAGAAAGGGAAGGGAACAAATTGAGATAACATAGGTCTTAAGATTTATACTTGGGAATATTTTAACAATGCTGTTAGCCTATTTTGTCTCCACCACACTGTCAAATGAAGCAGTAACAAATACTACATATATATATGAGAATATTAAGTAAAACGGGTAAAAATATGCTTTGAAAACTTTTTTGAGTAGAGAGAGAGATTTTGTAAAACATGCAAGCAGGAAAATGCTTGGGAGCACAAACAAAATGCACTGTTTTTTTGAACTTCTGCTCTGCACTGTTTCTCTTCATGAGAGCTGACTTTTGACTTACAAATCAAGGGGAGCAAAAAGAAATTAAGACAAAAAGAGGCACTGCATGAGAATGAGAGCATGGCTTTCCCATAAGCTCTTTTTACTCCTCTTATGACCTTTTCAATCAATTGCTGTATGTAAGCCATTTCCCACTGCTCGAGTTAAGTGCCATGCTGCATACTAAACCAAAATTAACCTCTTAAACCAAGAGCTTGGGCAGTGCACAGCATAAGCATCATTCTGTCACTATTTAAATCTCAGCTACATTTGAACTAGCATGCCCAGAGGACAAACACAAGCCAGGTTCCAGCTCCAGCCACAGTTACACTAGAGATACGGATGTGGAGGTTGGCCGTGCAAAGGGAAAGGGGCACATCAACAACGGAGCACACCGCTGAATAACCCAGCAAGATGAGTTGTCTTGGGACTGTGAGAAATCACTCACATACAGCTACTTTCCCAATTAATTTAAAATTTACTCCTTTAATTTCACTTCCTTGATTTTTTTTACTGTCTTTTCTTTATACTAGGAGGTATTTGCATGCAAGCATGAAATTGCTTCTCAAAACATATCTAAACATGCAATACGATTTGCTTTTCTGGAAAGAGTGATGCTGAACTGAAACGACTAAACCCCACAGCTGAAGAGGTGGTAACAGCAAACATAGGCTAACTTCAGGAAAACACCTTCCTGTGCACAGAGCAGAAAGCTAAATCCTCTAAAAGTAAACAGCAAGATCAATATTTGTGGGGGGAGTTGTTTTACAATGAGCACCTTGGAAATTTTATCATGAGACAAGCAATAAAAATGAAGCGGAAGAAAAATGAAGAAGTAAAAGATTCCCCTAAAGATGTATTAGTTGAAGAGGTGCCAGCTGCAAATTTTAAGAAGGAAAAAAAAATATTTAAAGGGAGTATCTTTGCATCAATAAAGAATTGAGACTTATGGGAAACCAGACTAAACCAGAATATGATTCTGTGGTATCTTAACAAAACTCATGGTTGCTCTCGCCCCTCAGTAGAGGATTTATTGTATGATGGCTCTACAAACAAGAAGCTACAATTTATCTTAGAAAGAGTGGATGTCGAAATGAGGATCAAGAACATGCTCTTTACTTGTAATAGCTCATATATAAGAAGCACAAGAGCTTGTGCAATTGCATGAGAAAATATAAGGTGATGATGAGTTCTGTTGCATGCTTAGTCACAGGCTGCAAAGTCATTTAGAGTGAGATGTCCGAGATCAAAAGTCATGTTTCTTTTTTTATCCTCTCCTTACTTAGTGGCAATATGTTTAATACCTGATAATATTTAACAGATACAATATCCGTTAAAATAACTTTGTCACATTTGTTTTAAAGTTATTCAGCCACATATCACTCATCCCTCGAGCAGAGTACACAGCTCCCTCCTTGGGGCTGATCCCGTCTTTCCAGCGCCTTCACAGCAGACAGCAGTTCGAGAGCCTGAACTAAACATTCTGAAACATTTCTGAACTTCCAGCGACGTTACCGTATTTCCTTTCATAATCCTTTCCTACCCTACCAAATCCCCGCAGGAAAAAAGTGAAACAAATTAATCTGCGAGGAAGCGGAGTGGTGCTAGCACAGAGCGTGGCTATTTCCTTCTCCCTGCTCTGCAAAGGGCAACACGCCCCTCCTTGCACGGACTTGGCCAGCAAAACACACAGGACAAATATTTTAAGCCTCCACAGATCCTGTACGGCTTCTTCACATAACCACCTCTCTCAAAATACGATTAACCTCACAGCAACCAGGAGAGAAAAAAAAAAAAAAAAAAGGAAGAAAACAGACCAGCGGTTACAAGCAAGATAACAAATAAGCACCATAGAAACACAGGTGCTGTTTACACACACTGCTGCGAGGTTCTGGACACCCCATACCACGTGCACTTGTCCCTGGTGCTGCCTGCGCTCACGCAGGTTGGTTCTCCGCTCCCCGCGGCTGCGACTCCCGATCCGCAGGCTGGGGCCGCACTTGGGGGGGGCGCAGGAGCCCACGCGCCAGCAACACGCGGTCTGTGGGCGGCCTCCTCGCCGCCAGGCCACCTCCTGGGCCCTTCCACAAGGGCGTTTAGAGCCCGGCACACTGTGGCTCCAGAGGTGGCCACCACCCCCTCAACGGTCACTCCAAGTGACCGTTTCTTGCTCACTTCCAAGGACGGAGCTTCCTGTCGGCCTCCAGGTTCCTCCAAGCCCCGTGTCTCCTGAAGGTGCGCGTGCTCCCGGGCCGAGACCTCCAGAGCCTTCACCGGAGCCTCCAGCGGGGCTGGTCCGAGGTGCCAGCCCTGGGCCCTACAGCTGCATTTGGTGCCAACACCACATCTGCTTCCCCAAAAGGAAATTCCACTCTCAAATTCCCACTTTTTCCCCACCCTGTGAATGAGCATTGCAACTCCACATCAGTGCCAAAACAAGAACTACTGGCCTACTGTGCCAATATGAAAAAGATCTCTTCAAAACCCACATCTGCCAGAGAAGCCGTCCCTCCTCTTTCTTGACCTCTAGCGTATTCCTCTTAAGAAACTATAATTAGAGTAAATTTTAAAGAGCTCCCATGGCTTTGAAGATTTCAAGGGCTTTAGAAGAGAGCTCTTTCCAACAGAAAACAGGGATTTCTAACTTGATAATACATCAAACAACAATTGTCTCACCTTCAAAGACCACGAGTTATGGAGAAGTTGCTGCTTTAGGTGAAAACGCTTGAACAGATTTCCTCAGAATTAGGACGTGAAGCATAATGTAACACGGGTCTTTCTAAGGTACTAATATCTCTTAGTCCACACCACGAATAGCAACATCCTGCTTTGTTTAGTTACTTAAGAAGCTGGATACTAATTTTCATATCCCTTTGTTTTAAAGGCATAATCTCTTGGGAGACGTGTCCAAACATGCAGAGTACTGATAGGGAGAGAGATCAGTCCTCAAAACAATGGAAATACATTTTCCGTAGCTCAGAAGATAAAAAGGCCAAGGAATGACAACATCACTGAAGCTCGGGACGAGAATGACCTTCTGGGTCTGGGTGTCCAAAGCAAATGTTTCCTTCCTACCAGTCGCAGGAGAAGTTCATCTCGACAAGAAGTGGGGAAGCGGAGGGAGGCCAGTCAGCAGCACAGCCAACACCTGCACTGTACTTTACCAAAAGTTTTGGGCTGTTCAGTCAAGCAGGGTGTGGGGAAAGAGTGGGTACAGGCACAGGTGACAGCTTGGAAAAGACCACGCTCTGCTCTGCAGGGGTATTTCAATGTGTGCAATCGTGGAACAAGCTTGCATTTCCCTCACTGTTTTTCATCTCTGTCCAAAACAAGACCTTTCCAAAATAAAATGAAAAATAAAGAAGTGTACTGAATAGAAAGCAGCCCAGCAGCAGCTTTTGAGGAAAAGACCTGCGGTTATAGCTGGCCACAAGCAAGGGTGGGTCAACAACGCCGTGTTGTGAGCAAAGCACCCACGGCAGAAGATGGCCTGTACGACACATCGACACGCAGCGCAAGGGAGGCCTCCGCTGTCCTGTTTAGACACTTCAGGAAAGATGGAAATCGCTTGGAGAGGGTCCAAAGAAGAGCAGAAGCTACCAGAGGTCTAGAAAATGTGACCTATGAGGAAGGACTGAGACATATTAGGAAAAGTTTTCTTATGTTTAAACTAATAAATCACCAAGCCATCCAACCTAGAAAGACAGCAGAACATCTGGTATTGAAGGCTTTTATGAACAGGTTACATAAGCACCTCTGAGGAACGAGACAGCTCTAGTTTATCTTCCCTTTGGCCTGGCAGACAGATTAGATAGATCCTTTCTAGCCCTACTTTCTTCCATTATAGCCAAGGCTCAGACTCTTATGCAAAAATCTAACGAAAGACTGTTAACAGCTTCCATTTCATGGACATCAGTAGTATTCATTTGTGAAAAGCTAAATGTTTAAAACTGCTAAAATTTTAGCAGAACTTTATAGCAGAACCTTCCTGAAAGTTTACTAGCTCGACATACAAAAACCACAATCACAAATTAGCAATGTGAAGAAAAAGAGAATTGTATGCTTTTCAAGCCATTACTGTGAACAAACAATATTTTACACAGCAAAACATTTGGAGAGGGTTCCTCACAGCCTTACTGCCTGCACAGGACCATTTTTATATGTATTCATTCATACCCTAGGCGGCATGAAGCTTTTAATATGACTTTATACCTCATTCAACTGGATACACTAATGCTAAAGATTTTAATAGAGCATCCCCAAAATCAAGAGAATTGCAGCTTTACATTAGCAGCAACATGAAGATCATCAAAATACATGCAGTTTGATACCAACAAATCAAGACAGGGCAATTTGACAAAAGGCAAAGAAAATTAATTTAACTGTCCAAACAAAAACATCTTTGACAAAAGGCAAAGAAAATTAATTTAACTGTCTGAACAAAAACATCCAAACAAAAGTCCTCTATGCAGAGTTAGTGATTTAGAAACTGTTTTAAGAATTTAAAAAATATTATGCCCTGAGGAATAAACGCTATTGACTAAAAACATAAACTTTTATATCTACCTTTCCTTAAAAAGCAGTTTGAGTGCCCCTACGCCGTCTGGAAGAGAACCCTGTGTTATTCCCAGCAGCTTATGTCATCTGTTCAGATATTTGGCATTTATTCACATATCGCTACGTGCCAAACCAGCAGTGCCAGGGCCACACTGGAGACAGCTACAGCAGCCGGCCAGTGTCAGAGACATTCCCAGTCCTACTAAATGCTGCGATTTCAGTATTGCTAGTGTCCCGAACAGAGGAGTGACACCAAGAATTGCAAGTGTAGCACTAGAATTTACTAAACCAATACAAACACTGCTGGCTCCCTCTGGTGCTAAAGATAATGTAGTGTTACATACTAAACTCCTCAAGCAGTAAGGCAATGAAATAATCCAATTATTTTGTATAGAGGGTGTCTGACATTCTAGTAATGAGTTTTATAGCTGCAGGTTCCTGTTACAGCCAAAGCCTAAAATCCTGATTCGCAGCCTGTACCCACATAGAACCAAACCCCATGGTACAGCCTCAAGGCAGTTGTGTTAGGTAGCTGGGTGCAGGTACACGCATATGCAAGGCTTCCCACATCACACCACATCTGCCCTCTATAAAAACAGGGTCAGAAGCCCATTTTTTAAGCACAAACTTATAAACAGTCTGTAATCCCTTGCCAGATAATTTGGCAGGGACCCTGAGAGCAGCTTCATACAGTAAAACAAAACCACTCTTACACCCACCCATTTAAGCGGCTGTGTCATCTGTGCTTGAAATACTCAACTAAACTACACAAGTCCTGTCATTTTTAACTAACTTATTAGCAAATCCGATGCTCAACAGAGCATATGCAATAAAAACGAAGCTACTCACTGTATTTTACAAGTAAAATTTTTGTTTGTTTGTTTTGTTTTGCTTTATTCTATTCATGGCTTTCAGTTTCCAAAGGTACTAAAAGCTACCCAAGTATACCAATCAAGTATTATTCCCTGTGTCTTTTTAATATGGCTCTGAAAGTAGCTTGCAGCTATTCCAAACTGGCAGATGGTAGATGTGAAGCAAGGAAGTTTAGTGATCTGATCCGGAAGGGCTGGACTTCTGTTGCATTTTTAATCATAGTGTGGAAAAGGAGGGAGGTACACAGCAGGTTTCTGTTTTCTCCCCCCCCTCCCCCCCCTTTAAAATTAAATTAATAGATAAATAAGGTAGAAGAGCTCAAGGAGACTGTTAGGTGCTGCATGTGCTGGGCTGTGGATGAGGACAACGCATGTGCTGCAAAGGGATGTCAATCCCTTCCACCTCCTGGACGATGGGAGCCCCGGTGCCGCATGCAGCAACAGGAGAGGGTGTTTTAGCCTAGAAACACTTGATAATGACCTTGCAACTGAAGCTGCAGCTGGTGACAAGAGCAAGATAAGAGTGTTTCCACTCTTCCCTTTTTTTCATTCTGCTTTTCCTCATACCTGTCAGCAGCAGACAGCGGGGCCTGGAGCACCCTCCTTGGACAGTCACAAGCAGCAGGCTACCCTGTTCCTCCCATTTCCCGAGTCTCCCAAGTTTCCTCCCCCTCCAGATTTTATCTAGGCTGCTGACAACCTTCACTTATTGTTTGTAAATTCAACGTCAGACACGACTTCAAGAAAACAAAATTTTTATACCTCTGTTAAGGGGTATTTCCACATGAAGAGATATTTCAGCAAAATATCTATTACCAGAATCTTCCCCAAAAAAGAATTGCTCCTCTTCTTCCTCAAGCATGGAATTTAAATACCATCTCCTTGAATGATAATTAACCAAATCTTACCAATGTTAGGCTTTTATATATTTATCTTAGGCCACTATTTCCAAGGTAAGTCACATTCTGAAAAAAATCACTTCGGGAAGGCTCAGGTTGACAAAGATGAGAAGCCAGAAGAGCTACGTTTACTCCCCAATCGCACCTTAACCCCCAGTGTCACAGCCTGGGCCCCGATGACTTAGCTGTAAATGCTAGAAAACACGAAGCTTTTGTTTAATGGCCTGAAGAAAGGTATCGTAGAATCATAGAATCACAAAATGCTTAAGGTTGGAAGGGACCTCTAGAGGTCATCTAGTATCACTCGTATTTAAATATGATTATCAAATATAATGATAAATATAATACAAATATAGTACAACACTAGGGCTTTACTACAGTGCTCTATTCCTAGCTTTAGACAGCAACTATATTTTATTTTCTCCATGAGTGGAACCAACAATTTTTTTTATTTGTTGTAAAAGACCTTGTCTTCTTTTTAAAAATATAATGACAGAAAATTTGTTGCAGGAATCTTTCTAAATATGCAACATCATTTTATGCTAATTTAAAACCTCACAAGTAATCCATTTAAGATGCATTTTATTTCTTTTTCAAATCATTACTTTGAAGGCAACTATTTTGCCAAAATGGGGGCTCTCTATTCACAACAGAGTCTTTTCAGTAGCACACAGTTAAATTGCATTACTGCAATTTACAGTGTGTTTAATGCTAACATGGAGGGTGTCTACTTAAGCAAATGAATGTAAGATCATTAACCGGCCCTTATTCACTTTAATGGCTTCTCAAATGCATTCTTACTTTTCAGACAGAATAAAAAGGAATCACAACAACTGACTTCTGCAAGAAACCCAGAGAAAACTGTACTCCTTATCGTTAAGGCACATAAACGTACGTCTTGCAGACAAAAAGAACTACCACGTTGCCACTGGGTATCAGGAAGCAGCTTTTCTTCCTGCACACGGGTAGTAACGTCAGCAGGTAATTAGATTGCAAGCTGTCGCTTCAGTCAAACGCAACTCCACCTTTGGCTGAAAACGCATTTTCGACGTGGGAAGAACGACATGAGTGGAAGTTTTAGTGGCCACTGCATGAGACTGGAGAAGCCACTCTGACTGGAGCAGCCCTGAAGCAGCCGATCACGGGGCTCTGACAGAGGAGCTCTCTGCAACAGTTGAGGATGCTTCTGCTGCAGCCGCTCATCCCTTTGGGAAGCGCCCACCTCTGCGGGGGAGCAGGACAGGGTGCCCGCGTCCTGTCACCGCAGCCGTGGAACGCAGCAAACACCAGCAATTCTCTGCTCTGCTGCAGGGCATTAGAGCTCTGTGTTATTCATACCCTGAGCCTTTTTGTTCACCAGCAGCCCACGAGTAGGGCTGAGGATTCCAGGTCACGTCTCCAAAGCAATCTACAAATCCCAGCACATGCATTTTGAACTAGCACGTTCTTATCTGATCTTCTTTCAATTTAGTAAAGAACAAGTTTTACCATTCTGTAATGATCAGGAGGGCTGAGATGACATAGACCAATGAAACAGATTGGACACAAGCATAATCCTCCCGATCCCAAAGAAAACGATATGCAAGTTATCTACTTCCACCCATTAAACAAGAGGACCTATTAGACAGGACTGTAAAAATCTTCCCAACAGATGCCCGTCATGCCTGTGATTAACACAGCTGCTTTTCACAGTGCTCCTCCTGCTGTGGAGTAGTAAAGCACCAATAAGAGGGCACAACTATTTCACGAGGAGAGCAGGCACTTCTCTTCTAGCTATGAATCAAGAGCTGATTATTAAAACATAGACAAAGCCAAACTATAATCATGTCAATTATAAAACCATCCTTCTTAAATATCCTAATATTCTCTTAAATGTGCGAATGCAGCTCCCAATGACAAGGTTAGTGTAAGTTCTTTACTTGGTAGGGAAATGAAAATGGGTACAAAGCGATTTTCCAAGGCTCACCAGGACGGTCACTTCCCAAGAATGGTGACAGGCAGGAAGACATCCCTCACAAACTCCCGGCTTTCCAGAAGCTGCACTGGGCAGGCTGCCAGCTGGAGCTACTGGGGTCGCCCGCCCTTTGCCATTGCCAAGGCACTGAAGCCCTAAGCAAATACCCAACTTTGTAAAAGACTTTGAGCCAGTCTTACTGCCTTGCAGGGACTAACTCCCACGTCTTGGTGCATAAATATTTGCTGGCAGGGAACCTAACCATTTTCCTGAATATAGAGCTCTCCTAAAAGTCATTTTAAGATCAGCTTTTAGCTTTTAGGTCTAGTCAGGGCAGCCAGACCAGGTTACTCACCGGTCGATGACAATCTCCTTCTGCCTTAGCAGCCCTTCTTTTATTTTCATTAGAGATTCCCAGTTGCTGAAGTCCTGGTAGCTGGTAGCTGGGTAGCTCTGACGAGATGTTCCAGTCAGCACCTGCACCAAATAATTGTACAATTCATTTCTGAAACAGTAACGGTTAACAGTGCTCTAGATATTATGGAATTGGAATTCACAAAGTAGTTTATTGTGTCAGAAACACAGTGACTTATCCAGTTTTGCTTTATTTAAAATAAGTTTATTTGAAGAAAGAAAATGAACTTAAGTAAACTCTAGTCCAGTCTCATCTCTTTAAAAAAAGAATCATTTCTCTACAAATTATTTCATAGCTCTGAAAGACATTTGAGATGAAAAGCTCATTCAGAATTCAAATTCTTAACTAAAACTAACTGATCAGGCCCTGTACATTTTTTTTTTTTGTTCTCCTCAAGAAGCTTCCCATTCATCTTCAAATAACCCAGGCTGCGTCTCACTGCGAACTGATCTAAGGTTACATTCAAACTGAGCATGATCCAGCAACAAGATGCTTTAGATGGAAAGCAAGCAATACATCGGGATGTTTAGGCAGAAATACGGCCTGCAAAAAGTATCAAGAAGTTCTATTTAGCATGTGAAAAAACCTGAGCTGGAATAGCCAGCTTCACTATAGAACATTACTTCAATAAAAGATACATTTGTATAGTAACAAAATATCTAACTATAGGGACTTTGAAAGATGAAAGCAGATTGCCAGGAAGGCTGTTGGGTTTCTTCCCAGTAGGTTTTCAGAGCAAGCTCAACAGCTGTTTGGAATAACGCATATAAAGGTATGACCACATTCCTGCCCACTTGAAGGCCTTTCTGGTCTCTTTTTTTCTATTATTCTCTTTTCACTAACTTTTACCAAAGCTCCAGAAGGCCGACTCCACGTGTGCTCTGGTCTAATTAAGTAGGCATCAGCATCTTCACCCCTCTGCCTTTTTTTTTTTTTTTTAATTTCTAAAGGTTTCTGTTGCACAAGATTGAGAGTATTCACAAATTGTCTTTGTTTTACATGTGAAGAGTATGATATTTTGTTCAGGCACTAACTGAAAAATATCAAGTCAGAAAACCTGTCCACTCAGCTAAAATCACATCACCAACCCCCTCCCAAATGATCAGGTGCCTAGACTTTTCAAGTTTTATGCAAGGAAGAACAGGAACGCCATCCTACAGTCCTAAAGTCCTGCTTTGTTTTCAAGTTTGTTATTGAGACGGGGCTTTTCCAATTCATCCTCAGGTCTCAGAGGAGGGAGACAAAAAGCTCCTGAGCCACAAGCACAGCAGGTGATTAAGGCTGATGAAAAGCACAATGTTTTGCAAAGTTAAGAATTTTGTCAATCCCAAGTTAAGGGTTTAAAAAAAATCTATAGCATATAAGGTCTGCTTAGCTGGTTGACTCAAATATTTTTGACTTTGGAATATATCCAACCTGACAGAGTATACACATGTTGTATATATACATACAACACAACACACAGAGCATGATTTTGTACTACTTCTGTTAGCTGTGTACTTCAATTTATCACTGAAAACAGATCAAAAAAAATTTCTGATATCATGTTTCAGCAATAATAAAAAAAAAAAGCAGCTAAAAATACTTCTCAGCACTGCCCAGAATAACTAGACACTTCACTCACTGGTGAATGTGTTGACTACTCTCAGCTGCTTTGGAGATGCTTTGAATTGCCTGGTAACACACAGGTGTTATCCCACTTACACTGGGCAGCGTGGGCTCCTCAGGACACCAAGCCAAAGAGTGAGAGCGAGAGACACTTTTAGGACTCGAGCAGAGAGCCGTCCACAGCTCCAAGCGCTCAGCCTCTCCACAAGCCGAGCAGTGCTGCCTGCAACACGCGGCAGGCCCTTCTGGCTGCCCTAGAAAACACAACTATTTTTGCCGCCTGGCACCTCCTGCGGCCGTATCGAGCTTGAACTGAGAACATCTGTTCTGTTAAAACAGTATCCTCTGCACCCTGTCGCGCAAAGGTCCTCACTGGCTTGTTTTTTTTTGACAAGGGCTTGGCCTTGACTTTCAGGACCTGGCAGGCCTTCAAGCCATTGCTGAGACACAGCCTGCTGCTGGAAAAAAATGTTCTTTGCTGTGCTTAGCCTATAAGCAAGTATTCTTTGCTGGAACACACATCGCTGAGGGATTCCATCATGTTTCTCTGGACCAGAGATAACAATATCTGGATAATTTGGGCCAATAATGGCCAGGATTTTAATTATCTTCTCCAAAAATGTTCATAGCTTCTGCCTTAAACTCTTCAGAGCCTCAGCAGAGAGTAGCAAAATGCTTCACGTTAACAGACTGTAGCACACAGTAAATGTGAAGTCCCCTGAAAAAGATGGCCAATGTCAAAAATATAGAGATTTTCAAAGATGTATTCTAAGTACTTTAGCACTGTCTATCCTTCAATGGGTAAGTTCCCACAGCTCATTACTAACAGCAAGCAGAAAGCCAGAGGTTATGTCAAGTAAATGATCCCTTTTGAGCTTTATGTCACCCAAGAAATCGCAAGAGACATGTTGCAGGGAGAGTTGTTCTCCCTGCAAATTTTCAGGTTTATTTGGGAATCATCTTCAAATCAAAGCACGGAATCACTTCTACAGAAAGGTGCTGTGCCTTGCAGAAAGAAAGAACAGCCATGAGGAAGCACTGTATTATATTCACAAATGGGTGCAAAACAGACTGTGGACCAAGTGGTAGAATTCTGACCTTGTGCTCCACACGTGACTGTGGAGCAACTGATCTCCACAAGTTCCTTCCCACCACAACTGGTCTGCAATTCTGTGTAAAATGCAGATTTTACCACCACTGACTTACTACTCCCCTGGAGCATGAGAGTGTTTTTGCTCAGCAGAACATGGTCAGTCATGTCCTTTATAGCGACACTGGGGCTGCACCCTATTTTGCTGTATTCCTGCAAATCTCAATCAGTTGTGGGGCCCAAACATCTAATCACACCCTCGTTCCCTTAGTTGGTTGTGTAAGGGGGTTTCTTTGGGGGCTTTTTAATGAGGAGAAGAGAATAATTAAAATCAAAGTTGAAATATTGGGAAAAAATGTGAGGTACTAAAAATACAGAAGTGTCCTTGAGAGGGTAACATTATCGACAGAAAGCACTGAAAGTCATTATGAAAGAAAAAGTACGAAAAACCAGCAAAGCTTGGGGAAAATTCAACACCACAATCCAAATTTAATATATATTAAATTTAATAGAACCTGAAAAGTAATTAACATGTGAGACATACTAGCAAGGAGAAAGAGTTTAATATTCATTAACAATTTAATCTGCATGAAAATATGCTTAATGTGAGTGTGGATCATCTGTATTTGTCAGGTCAGAGAAAGGCAGAGACAGAGAGAATATTCAGTTTAGTAACATGTCCAGCTCTGAGCACTTTGTTACCAGAAAACCACTGAAATTAGTAGAATATGTTCAAACAAGTGCAAGCATAATGATTTGCAAACTTAGAAAGGCTAATTTATAAAGAAGTGTTCGAAGAGCTAAATATGATGGACAAAGGCTGAAGAGAGATGAAATCTGTCACCAAATACTTTCTACTTCTTAGGATGAAAGCATGTATACAACCAAATGTGATGGAGTGGTATCTGAGATATGACTACTTGGGATAAGAATACCAGGGGAAGGAGAGGAACTAAAGAAAACTCATAAATGCTCAGGAAACAATCAGGAAATAAAGGACAGTTCTTATTAGTACAAGGTTTGATGGCATATCAGTACTTACTTATCAGTGTTGGGATTAAATTATGTTGAGATTAAGTAAACTTGATCAAGGGCAGAACTACTAACCTATATGGAAAGGAGTCACCATTAGGCTTGTCTGAGGCTAGAAAAGGAGTTCACAAATGCATTAAGAATAAATCATAAAATATATAGCTACAGTGGAATTGCATGGGTGCTACAGAAAGGACTTCAATGGAATAAAACGCCAAGTTGCACGAATTGCTACCCCAATTTGTCGAAGTCTAATGCAGTGTTAGTAACACTTAGGAGTCTCGAAACTGGCAAAGCAACATCAAAACACCTCCCAAAAGCAACCCATGCCCTAGTTTAATCAAAAGCTTCTTCCAAGCATGTTTGTTGAAGCCTCCGCCCCAAAGGGCATCTGCACAGCTCACCCGACATCGCACACTTGGTAGCGGCCTCGCGCACCCAGCCCACGTCAGCGCGGAGGAACCCGCCTGCCCCGTGAGCTGCTGGCACTTGCTGCCTTCTTCGCAGCGCTGCTCGTTCTGAAATGGAGGTTTGTGAGCTTCACCAAAGTCAGGTCTGCTCCGTGCAGTCCAGAGAGGAAGACATGGTCCTCTTCCACGCAGCTTACGAAGGAATTAAGCGCAAAGCAGAGCAAGTGAATCATTACCAGGACACTAACACAGAAGGAGAAAACAAATGCTAAGGTCAAGCATGCTAATCACCACGGAGGAAGAAAAATGCAGAATTCTGCTCCAAAGAGCACAGCGCACAGCCCACGGTCCCTCAAACACGGCAGGGATTTGCACAGCTAAACTTCCAGGGTCCCTGAGCAGCTGAGACCCAGGGCCGGGCCATGCTGCCGCGTGGAGGAGCGGGCACCGCGCGGTGCCTTCTGCAGGGGCACAGGTTTGTGCTGCATCCGAAGGAAGCTCTCGCCACGAGCTGAACGGTCGCAGCTCCAGACAGTGCCGAAGCCTTCAAAAATACCAGTGTGGGGACTGAACGCACGATCCCCTTCTTGATAAACTGTTCCTGCGCAGTGGCTGTGATGCTGTCAAGAGCCAAGACCTGGGGTTTAGATACACAGACCAGGTCAGGGAAAAGGAACTTTCATACAAAGGTGGATTAATAGAAGGAAGAAAAAAAAATAAATCAGAGAAGGAGCAGGATGTTTCTAACTCTTTGTGGCTGGTTACCTGAATTATGGTGACACATGTAGCACTGCAGCCCTAAACTTGAGTCAAAGATGACAGCTCTTGCCCCAGGTAGGTTTAGGCCACTAAATGGCAAGGTTTCATCCTGCTGATGACAATGTATTACCTCAGGAAATGGATATCTGTATATAAGGACAACATTTTACCTCAGGACAGAGCTCTGCAGGCTTCCAGCAGAGGCTGCTCCTGCCGGAGGAGCCGTCCCCTCTGCGCCACCTCCCGCCACAGCCACCCCGAGGCCTTTGCGCGCCACGGGCTACAGCACAACAGCCAGGTTATTTCTGTCAGAAAACCCTTCCCTTCGTATTCTGGCAAATGTTGCGCACACAGAACACTTGTAGGTGCCACGCAGTATGACGTTAAAGGCAACAGTGTCTGGAACTTTCCACTGATAACAACTGGGTCTCTCCTAAGTATAGAAACACTTGTTTTATTGAGCATTCATATTATCTGCCCATTACACTTACATTAAAATGCTCTTAACGAAGAAAATTCAGGAGATGAAAGGGAGCTTCCACAAGGAGAATATCTATGTATTTTTTTTTCTTGAAGCCTTCGATTGAAGCTTTCGATGAAACAGCACAATGAAACTAAATTAACTTTTTTTTCAAGTCCCTATTTTAAGCTGGAAAGCAGGATGGCAAAAAGGCACTGTAGTTATTCACAGCCTACAAAAGGAAGAGTGTCTTCAGGGCTGCAAAAATGTAGGACATTATTATTCATTAAAAGGTTTTAGACACTATACAAATAATTTAGAAATAGATTACTAGAAAGAGGAATAACTGGAAGGGTAAGATAAGCAACAACTCAGTCACGAATACTACACTAGTAGCATCCAACAAAACAGTCAAAACCATCCCCTGAATGCGAAATATCACCGTTATCTGTGCTCAGGTGTTTTTAACCAAGTCCTGATCCTTAGGAAAGAAAAAAGCCCCAAACCTCACACCTTTATGTTACATACACTCGGCTGTACCCACAGACGCCAGCTTAGCAAAGGCCTGTGCCCTCGACTGCTCACTCGCTACTTACTTATCCTTGCTCCTGGCCAGAGGGGAGAGGATGCAGAGAGTGACCTAGAAAGCAGCAGAGGGTCCCGGCTCTGCTGCTTTTCTTCTCTCTTTGCCCGGCTGCCTCAGACTCCATGGCGATGCACAGGGCTGGCACCATAGGCTTGGGCAGACAAAAAAAGGACCCTTCTGTAGCAAGAGGATGATAAGCAGACAGGGCATCCTGGGGGGAAGACTAGAAGGAAAAAAATATATACATTCTTGCTGTGGAATCATTGGAATTCTTTTCAAAACCTAATAAACTCAGAATATTAGATTCTCTTAACAGATTCTGTGAAAACAGGGCCTTTTCCCCACATTCTGCTCCTTTCAGCTTCTCATAACACTAAAGACCAATGAAGCATGACTGTAACATTCATTGGATTTAAGAGAGCTTAAAAACAAGCAATAAAAGGAAACAAAAAAAGCTAGAGCTATTCAAAATATTCATTTGAAAGCAGTACCGAGCATTCACACAAACGCCCCAAAGCAAGAAAGCTTTACTGAAAAATGGCAACATGGAGCTGGTCGCAGTGGGCACCTGCAGGAGGAATGGGGTCCAGTCGAATCACATCCCCCTGTGCACTTCTAGCTTTGCAGACGTGACTTCCCCACACGCTATACTGATAGCACCTGGGGAAGGAATTACTATGTTTCCCATTTCCTTTTGGGTTAATAAACCAAGTAAGGAGGGAAGAAGAAAAAACCTTTAGTAGTTTCCAGTTTCCATTACTGTGAACAAAGATGAGTAACAGGAGGAGGAAAAGGCGACATGGAAGTTCTACAGCCAGAGGCCTCCACGGGATTTGGTGAAGCCTCCTTGTTGACAGCTGGGTGTGAAACACACGTCCTCTCTAAAAGCAGCCACACAGCAAGCTGAGAAGGTCCATGGATTTCAGGCACTGTGCACAAGATGAACACACGTTTCACTCACTTGTGCTCACCAGTGTTTGGGAAACGCCAGCAGATGGGAAAAACAGAGGCACACTTGTGTTTTCCGCCCCGCTGCAAGAACCGTTACGCTGAGAAGCTACCTGTGCTTCAGCCAGGAACCCATACGGGACAGCGGTCCAGGCTGTGCTGCGGGGAGATGCCTGTGCAGCATCACCAACATCTCACAGCATCATGCTAACCAACAGTGGCTATTCAGCCGCTTGCCCCAGGCCTTGGAAAAATTCCCCCCTTTTTTTCTGTTTGGGGCTTTTTTTGAATCATACAATGATATCACGTACCTGTTCGTTTTCCCTACAGTTTTCAGGGAGAATTAGGGATTTCTAGCACAAACATTTCAATATTCTGGTCTGAAACTTCAGCACTGTTGACAAACAGAGGAAACACAGCCAATTTAGCTTCAGCATTGACCGCAAAACCAGGAACCTTCCGAGCATGGACGGTAGTCAGACAATTTGTGTGTGGAATAAGCAATGGATTTTTAATCTGTTTGGCTTGCATCCAGCTGGTGAACCTTTCCCACTTGAGTTTATGAGGGGTACTTGAGGCCCACTTGTCTCTAACAAAAGCAGCGGCGAGAGGTTTGGGCGCACTTGAGCAGCCGTGTCAGTGTGTGAAGGTGTTTTCTTTCCCTACGCAATGGGGTAAGAGAAGGTTACTCCTACATTCATACATGAATAATATTAATAATAAAAATAAATCAAGACCTAGGATTTTCTTAACATATGCAGACACGGTGCAAAGGAAAGGCTACACTCTTAAGAAATAGATTTCCCCAACATTTTAAAAGAGGGGCTATCCATCCAAAGGGGCCTTACAGACAAGGCGCAGATTGTGTAAGCAGCAGCATCTGCTGGAGGAGACCTGAATCCAGTTTTCAGCTGGGGTATGCCACCCGTAGCCTCATCGACACGGGGGGAACAGGACTCCCAGCATCAACATGAGGCCCCTCTCCTAGCAGTGGGGCATCAGCAGCCAGCCAGCCCTACCTTGTTACCTAACTGCATCGATACTATCGAAAACCAAAAGCCCTCTCAAGAACACTATGAGAAAAGCCATGCTGTGTCTCTTCGCCCATTATCTCTAGGATTCTAGCCTAAAGTATCTTTCTTACGGTCCTCAAAGATGTCAAAGAAAACATCCTCAGTCTGGTAATGCAGATGGGATTCAAAAATAGCTAACAATTTTCCCAACCCCCATCCGCCGTTGTTCTCATTAAGCTACGCCCTACCCATCTGCAAATTCCAAGGCGCTGGCTCTCCCACCCCAGTGCTGCACCCTTGTTACGGAGACGCTCTGGATGACTGGAAATCTGCAGATCCCCTCCACGTAGAAAGGAGCGCCCAGGTCTCTGCACAGAACCTTGGAGATTCTCCACACTTCTGCCTCTGCAGCCTTCACTAAGTCCCTGCTGTTTATCCGCTTAATAAATTAAAACATGACAACATGAAAATATAAACCATGCCTATTTCCAGATGACACATATGGGTATGATCACAGATATCAGCTAGACAAGCTGAGAAGACTTGCGCTATTCCAGCAGCTCTGCTTTCCAACCAGATAACCCTAGCTGCATGTTTGAAGACTAAAATAACTCTTTGTAAACTGGACCATTCCTCTGCTTTCCACTTCTCTAACCAAACATGCTCATCCTCTGCCCCCAACAGTCACTAATAGAGCAAACCAATCAAGTCAAACGGTATGTCCTTATCCTGGATACTTTTTCATCTACACAGCAGCTACTGTAGCCTGAAGAGTTTTAAAAGCTCATTTTTATTACCAAAAACAAACAAACAAACAAAAAAAAAAACAAAAAAAACACCCCTCAACTAACAAAGTACAACGTTACGTCTTTTTTTTTTTTCCTCATAAAACAGAGTCGTCCAGTCATCACAACATGAATTAGGCAATTATATTTTAAGCTGAAAGGAGGTGACTAGTGTAGATGACAGCATTCACCATCCAGACTGAACTGTCTTGGTTTTATATCTGCTTCACAGGATAGGTCAATACAACTTTTATACCAAATATTAACATAACCAAGTAATACATATTTCAAAACATGGGGATGAATTCATTCCCAAGAGAGGCCATGGTAAGAGGAACACAAATAGCCCTTCTGTAGGAGAAGGGCCACGGGAATAAGGAATAATAAGCCTGACTGCTACGGCCGAGTGGGACAAAGTTCCCAAGCTCCAGCGAGTGACGACAGCCCTTCCATTAGGAAGCAGCTGCCCATAACAAAACACACAGTCAGAAAATATTCTCAAGCCAGCGAAATCTATTCTTGTTACTCAGAGGTGGTCTGAACCACAGGAGCAGATCCACATTTTTATTTGGGCACATTCTGTAGTGGGATGAAGAAAAATGAGGTTTTCGTCCCCAAAATTCTCAATAATAGAGTTTGGGGTTCCTTATTTGGGGGTTTTATAAGAGAAATAAAACTGCATTTGTAAGAATGAAACAATACTTCATGATCGGAGAGGGAAAAGACATTCTGCTACTTAAACTTCATTGATTTCTAATGAAATTTAAGAGCTAGGAATTGCATATAATAAATTAGGAAGTGATAAGTAGCTAGCATTCATCACAGGTATTTTGCTAGTCTTTCACATATAGCTACAACCATTAAAAAAAAAAAGTAAGTTTTGGGCAATGGGCAGAAGAAAAAGTGAATATAGAAGAAAAAAAAATATCCACTCAGTAGCATCAATGAGGAGAAGTTATTTCTGTTTTGCGCTTTCCCTGTGCACTCCTCAGACCAGGACCAACTAGGAGTTACCCTGAGGGCCCTGCCTCGTGCTCAAGGTTCAAGTGTCCCATCCCAGTGCTCTCTGGGAATGAAGCTGCTGGGGAGGCAGCACGAGCTCCACCGAGGCTCCCAGTCTCCGCGCGGCACGAGAGCGACCGGGACAATCCTGAAACTTCTAAATGCTGCTACCAACTGCATCCCTCGGGCACAGCTCATGCCTTCCTGTTAGTGAGAAGCCTCAGCTGAAGAGCCGTCAGCTGCAGGGGTTTGTTCCTCCTCGACCCGGCGGCTCGCTGCTTGGCGCGCGGAGCGGGGCCCTCGCGCTCTCTCTCTCCTCCACGGGCCTCTGCCTCACCGCTCAACCATCACTCGCAGCATGTCAAGCAACACAACTAATCTCCGCGCTTCCTGGAACACTTTATCGGCAAGGCACTCAACGCAGTTTCTCAGCTAGAAGGATCTTGGCATCTCACCTAAAGCCAATTGTTCGGTTTAACCAACTGAGGATACCAAAAAAACACCAAATGCAGTTTCCCAAGCATTTTCTAAAAAGACAAAGCCTTCCAGAGTGGATACCACTGTGCTTGAAGCATTAATCTGCCTGTGTCACGTTGCTGTTACCAAGACACTTTGCACTGCACTATCTGCTGCTATTCAAATTATTAATTGTGTGACCTTCATTAAGCTAGTAGGAAGTAAACTTCACTTGTCTAAAAGCAACCACATATTTGAAAGGGCATTACTGCATTGCAAAATGAAAAATAAATAATAAATAAATCTATATGGGTCAAGCCTATGCTAGCTGTGTACTAACCAAGTGAAATACATGTATCTTGTAGGCAGGGGGAAGGGAAGGGAAGGGAAGAGGGAGGACCCCATGGATTTCCAGAGCAGAAACCAGGAAAAATTTCTTGTTTCCCTCCCTTCTAGCACTAGGTCAAAGCTTTGAAGAAAACAAACATGTAACAGGAGCTTCTGGGCCCTATGATCTACTGCAATGGTTAAAAGCTTGTGGCAGTAACACTGCCTGAAGTGAAAATATTCAAGCTGACCTTTCTGAAACAGCCTTTAGTTAGTAACAAATCAGACAAGACTTCCTGCCAGAGCCTTTAGCATTCCCAAAATGAGAAGTATTTCAGCACGGGTTGCAGTTTTCTATTCAATTACTTGGTAGAGGATTTGTAATCATTTGGCCAATGTAAGCGTCACAAGCTGCAGCTCCACAAAGTTAGTTCATCTTGTTAATACTTAGGAACGTGATGTGAAGACTAAAGAACCTTTAATGGCTCTCTGATACTTAGGAAAAGCAAATATTTTCTGTCCCAAAGGAGGATAAGACAAGCGAAAATTAGGTCTCCCAGCAGAGCTGCCTCCTATAACAGGAGCACAGACCATAAAACAGATTATAGAGGCAGGAAAATGAGCAGTTTCACAGAGGTGCCTGCACCTCCAGAAATACATTCAAGTCCATAAACGTGTAACATCTCACTCTCTGTGAGATGCTAGCACTGAGGGAGAATCACTTAGTCCCATAGGCAGTGAAAGAGGCAGCTGACAAAACAGCCATCTTTGCCATAGATTTACGATACAGGTCACAGATTTATGATATTCAAGTAATAAAATTCAAAGGAGTGAAAACAACAATCTCTCTGAATGAATCAGGCTGTCCCCTTAGCTGATGTGTATTTTTAAAGTGAGGTATCCCCTTCCCACTTTTTAAATTCTATTATATCTGCATTGCAAATTTAAACTGAATGAAATATTAGCTGGATATTTTCCCTTTACCAGAGCTTAACAAATAGGTTTCCCAAACTATATCTGCTGCTACCTTTAGGGTCACAAGTAATTGAGCTACACCTATTGCAGGAAATGTCTCAGAACTACTGCTGAAAAACACGCATTGCAGGCAGGAGAGATCTCTTGCTCCATTTCAGCTTCCAATGCCAAAAGTTGAAATCACGTCCCATCTACATGCACAAAGAAGCACTTACCTGCGGGAGCATCCACTCCTTCCTCCTCTTTAATTTGCAGTTACTTTCAAACCAAGTAAACCCGAGAGAAAACTAAAGAGTACAAGGAAACATTGCACTACCCTGAGCACTCTGCTTTGTTGCCAGATTTCTTTACTTTTGTGTTTTTAGTTTAATTAGGTTTAGGTAGGGCTCATCTTTATTTACCATTGTATCTCCATCAAAGATCCATGACTCTACTGCCACCTTCAAACCTCCACAGAGGTTATGCAGGTGGCCAATGACTGCAGCTGTGATTTCAACGAAACAGGCAAGGAGTGTCTAGGAAGTTATTTCCAATGTGAATAAAAGTCTTATTATTGTTATTTAAATACAGGACCTGGTATGCTGAAGCATAACACGCCTCTTCTTGGGCATCATCCCAAGCATCAACCAGATCTCTAAATAAATGAGAAGAAACATGCCTGGTGGCAGATTTCTAATCCCACCGGAGAAAGCCCAGCTCATCTCCATTTAAGGGCAAGCAAGCAACAGCTGCACATTTTTGTTCCCTGGAACAAAATAAAGCAGACCAAAACCTCCAACACAGATTCCTCTCTCAAAGCCCTCCTTTTCGAATGGCTGCAGGTGTCGGGCCCCTGGGGAGCCGACTCGGACACGACAAGGTGCCCAGATTCACCCGTTGTGCTCGTCATGTTGATGCGCAACCGGGCAGCACTTTGGCAAGAGCCTCAGGACCTCACCAAAATCCAAGTTACACTATAGAGAATGATATTAAACTGCGTTAAGAGTAGTGTTCTAGAAAGGAACAACAAGCTCATCTGAAAAACAAAAATCACCACAAAAGCTACAGCATTCTTGCAGCTCAGATCTGGGCATTTTATTCAGTTAAAAAGAACATTTGCAACCTCACTAGATCTAAAATTGCTTATCTAAGTTTAAAACATACAGAAGACATTTACTATTTTGGATGATATACCATTTTGATTATTGCACACTTAAGTATCACGTAAAAAAAGACTAAACTGACTGTAGTTACATATTTATCCACACCTCACCCTTAAAACAAGGATTTTAAGGCATCTCATTTTAAAAAGTTCTAAAATGATGATTAAGTCCAACTCTGTTACAAAGAAAAAGGGGAGGATTTTGAGAAGAGAGACTCAGTGACATGAGGACTTTTGGTAAGAGGGGGAACATACATTACAGCAACTGCACCGGTGGGTGCTGGACTCTAACAACAGAAGCTACAGAAGTGATTCCCAAGTAAAATTCTTGCCACACAGATTTCATGTTGCATTTTACATAATTTTGCATTAAAATTCTACATAAAAATAAAAAATGTACATAATTTTGCATACATAAGTTTGCATAAAGGGACCAGGAGGGCAACCACTAGCCCACACTACGCAATTACTGTCAAAACCAGATCCATTGGCGTTTCGGGGGAGGCCGGTGGTTTCGGCTGTGATGTCCAAGCTGGGAAACTCCCCCTGCTGCCAGGAGCAGCCATAGAGTGAGCCCAGGGCTGGATTCCCGTGCGCTCCTTTAGGTTAGTCCTTTCCATGTCCAGCAAATCCTCCTCTTCCCAAATACATGGAGCCTTCTGCTGTGCAGGCGGGTGACTGAGAGCACCTGCGAAGCAACAATCCCTTCTCAGAAACACCTCCCAGAATTGCTCCCAGCAGCAAAAAGAGGATGTCTGGGGGAAGGGGAGTACAAAAACCGCTGCATTTCACATAGGAAAAGACTGGTGAGAACCTGAAAGGGGGCAGAAGCTGTGAAACACTGAGGAGCAACTTCCCGCTGACAGCAAGGGTGACCTCGGGACAACGGTAGCATGGAGCAACACCAGCCGCCCCACAGCACCCCCAACACGACAGCAAGGCCACTGCGGATTAACTGCCCTGTAGGAGAAAGCAGTGCTGCAAGTTAAACAATAAGCCGTAGCAGAGTTTGAGAGCTTTATTGTGAGGAAACGCTGTCCAATCTCAGTGTTTTGTTAAAAAAAAAAAAAAAAAAGTACCCATACCCTTTCACCCCTCCGCCACATCATACCACTTCATCCTGATATTTTTTTTTTTCTTTGCTTAGATCCCTCCCTCATTCAGCGGCTCTGCAGCCACGCTCCCCAGCACAGTTTCCTTTGCAAAAGGATAACCCTCCGCCTCCCCCAGCTCCCGCGGTGCCGCCGGGCGCGCGAGCTGCGCAGCGGCCGGAGCGGTGCCAAGGGCCGCGGGGCGACGGCGGGGGGTGACGCTGCT